>WAAE01015251.1:0-18147 GCA_013400495.1 Nicator chloris
CACACACAGATACACACACACACTTTTTATTTTACATTTTTCCTTTTGTTCTGTGTAGGAGTAACCTGATACTCAAGAATCAAGGCCAAAGCCTTGGGAAGTTACCTCCGTCAAAGACAAACTGTTATCTTTACATACATTATCATTGTTAAAGATCAGTTTTTCCCAGCTCCAAAATTCTCCCCAGTGGGCAGTAGTCCATCTTACTGAACTACCTACCCATAATTCAACCCAATTTCATTCAATTGTGAAGGTCCATCGCTGAACTGCAATGGAGACGATTTCCCATAGCCTCCAGGGAGGCAGACAATTTTGTTGGCTGCTTCCATTCCATTCATCTTCTACTAAATAAAGAAGGGATTGCCTTTTCCCTAATGCCGTCTGCTTTCAGAAATCCAAACATCCATTCAGTGGAAAGCACTAAATTAGTACAAATACTTAAATGCCTGAGTAGAAAGCCATTCATTTCCATGCAAACTCAGAATCAGCCTTCACAACTGTAACTGCTGACAGCTTTTTCAGCCACAGGACTCGGTCTCCAGAAGCCAAATGCTAATATTTAAGTCTTGTGAGAAAAAGCTGTGGCCAGAGTGAAACTGAGCTAATGTTCTTCAAGGAACTCACCTTTTCTTATGGATGCACTCCAGCTTACATAAAAATGAATAAGAAAATGAGGCAGTTCAAAATCTCCTTTTATTTTCTAATACTCAAAATAACATTTACCTCACTGCAAAACAGGGAATTATTCCAACTCAGATAATTTTGGGGCTCTTAAGCAACAATTATTAACCACTGCCACAGAATGAACAGTCTGAATGGATGTATTCATATTTCCAAATTATTTGATTCTGCTTTGACATACTGGTTTGACATGGAAAAGTTTGATCAATGGTAATAGAGGAAAGCAAATTAGTTACAGGAACTGATTTGAAATGCTAATACTTTTTCTAAATATTAGATAAGATTTTGTCTAGATCTAAGTCTACAATTCTCATGGATAATCAGGACAAGATAACTGAATATTGTCTTGCGCAAATAAATAATCTGTAAAATATTTGAAGCTTTTGACCCTTATTCAATCATGGGCCATAAAAGATCTAATTAAAAATTATACATGTTCCCTTATTTCCATTTACACTACTGGAGTAGACAAAAATTCTTCTTGTGAAGCATGGTTAAGCTAAAAGATTGCAAAGACTAAATCCATGTTATTGTACAAGCAATTAAAAAATTAAAGCAACAGCTTATCAAGTGCAAAATGAAGTTTCCTTCTGTGTGAGTGTATCCATGGACAGCAGAAAATGAAAAGGCCTTTTTAATGGAAGTTATAAGCATTGATTAATTTCAACATTTTCTCAAAAGACTGTGGTTTAGTGTTCCAGCAGTGCTGTTTTCCAGCAAAAGCTGATGCATTACAGCTCCTAGCAGGTCCTGGAAACTCAGAACAGGATTTTACTGCTTGCTCCACACCAAATTCAGCAGGGAATAAAAATATTTCATTCTGAAGTAAAACAAATCACATTGCATCCCTGTAAGTTTAGCCAAGCAAGATGATTATAGGTGCATAGTCAATACTCAGGCTATTTCAGTAGAAGACAGTATTTCTATAGAAGTCTTAACATCTATTTGACATCAGAATATCTGCACCTGGCTACTAGAAGAAACAAGTAATGCTGTCTTGTATATGCATAGATCTATCAACAACATGTACTCGTTTTTCCATACACCCTATCAATCAGTAACAGGTCCAATTGCACTCTGCTCATTTCCTCTCTTTGTGTCAGAACACTGACATTAATTTTAAGGAACTACACCTAATTTTGCCATCACTGAAATAACTATTCTGTCCCACGACATGAAATGGACAAGGGACCTACGTGTTTAACACTGCCTCTTACGGAACTACATTCCAACAACGTGGCTAAATGGATAGGCAGTGCAGAAGATTCAGTCAGCTGACAGAGGGCCTTCTGGCTGACATTGCAAAATCAAATGCCCCTCATTGAAATTCCCTGCCTGCAGTCCCTTTGCATTTATAACTGTGGGAAATCAGCTCTGCCACCTGAGCTGGCCTCAGCTGCCACGGCGTCACATGAAGATAGATGTGATCACTTACGGAGGTACAATAGGGAGCACTCTTCTGATCTGCTTTCATCTCGCTCCCTGATCTCAGATCAAAGCAGAGAGGCAAGCAGAGCAAGGGCATGTCTACACGGGGACATTACATCAATCTAGTTTGTTCACTCTAAGTGCACCAATTTAAACACATCTCATTGAAAGGCTTATGCCCTGGTTGGTTGGGCCAGCTTAAAATATTTTCCTTATTAATCATAACACCCAAACAGCTCTGTACTTGTCTGAATCAACTGCCCCAACTTCCCAGCCAGTATTTCACGTCTCAGAGTTTGCAGCTGTGAATCTTTTTCTGTGTTGTAGGAGGCGTATTTGAAATAAAAGAAATTTGTGGGCAGGAGAGGAAAACAAGTCAAATGAATGCACTCTTTGAAAACTTTCCTGGTGTCCATTAACATCATCAAAAACATTACTCATCTGCTGACATACAACATCAATGACCCATTGCTAAACACTGTAATTATTGTAACATGAGCTGAGCAGGACATACATATTTGCCATAGCTCCACTGGGCAGAATTTCCCTTTTTGCAGAAACAAATGACTGCCAGTACAATTTTAGTATATCTGCTTTCCTAATGGGAAAAAAAGGAAAGAGCAGAGATCATCTGTGCAGCGAGCACAAGGAGCTGCAGCTTCACATCACTGTGGAGCTTTTCTTCGGGTCACAGGATCACTGTTCTCCCAGGGGTAGAAGTTCAGCAGCTCCAGCCATGAATGGGTTAATTCCTTTGGTGTTGGTAGATCAGCTGTCAGGAGTCCTGTTCTGGAGCTTTTCCAGGTCGCCTGGAGAGTGCTGTCCTGTCTGAGGTCACCGTGTAGTCCCTTTAGATGCAATCTTTCTCTTCTGCTACTTATAGGTCTGTCAGACCACAAGGGAAAGTCAGAGGGCAGAAATAGGTGTTCCAGAGAGTTACTTGATCCTAAAAGATTTAGGCATACAACTCTGCCTGAACACAGGAAAGCAAAGTCCAAAAACATTTGGCAGCTTAAATGAATTTTTTTCTCCTGCCATACCAGATTGGCAGTTGCTGCAAGACATTATTTTTTTTTTAGCATATGGGAATCCAGGGGAAGTCAATTTCATTACAAGAGTTCTAATCACATTCAGCACATATGAAATCTGTCTCTGAAAATTAAGGAGTTTAAGGACAGAATAATGAGCTGTCATTACAAGAAAACTCTAGGAGAAACTTAAATTATGAGTTTAAGGTGAAGTGATTTTTTCATGTATGCTAATAAACAATCCAAAATAAATCCAAATAAGGAGCCATACAATTTTCTAATACAATCAATATATTTCTCTAAAATATTGCATTTTCCTACAGCCTTTGAAAATGCATCGTGTCAGCTACTTTAATGCATACAAGGTTTTTAAATAAAAATAACTCTGTATGCTGACTGACCTGGAGAGCAACAAGTTTCTGATATTTGCTGCTGAAAACACAGATTCAGTCTCTGAAACTTCCTGGTTGCCTTTGGGAATCCATAGGAGCAGAAATAATTGTACACCATGCATGGTATAACCCCAAATATAGCAGCTATCGAATTCAAGACTCTTACTAGCACAGATTTATTTTTTCTTTCCCATTTAATAGCTCCAAACTGGTTCTCCATGGATAATGAGTGACATTAAATGGCACAACAATTACAGCTACTGGTCTCTCCACTGTTAACTTACATCCCACATCTGTCTACAGTTCTGAGTGTGAACAATGGTTAATCTGGAGCTGGACAGGTACAAAATTATTTCCAGACAGTCAGTAATGAAAATATTCTTATTGGATACTTCCAACTACTTGAGGAGTCCCTAAGTGCTCATTTTAATAAAAGTCATTACAAGCTTTAATATATGTGTATATATTTCCATAACGTGCCATAAAAAAAAGTTGTGATATTTTCAAAGAGACAAATTAAGTGGCTAGAGGAAACATTTATTACATTGTATTTTTGATGAAAAACAAACAACTTGAGACAAAAAAAAAAGCTGAAAAGTTATAACAAAACAGCCAGTTGTTGTAGTTTATATGCATTATAACTCCTTTACATTTAGAATTAAGTCAAGGAAAGCATTACCAGAGAGGAATGTTAAATAATAATAAAAGGTGCATTACCAACTTAGTGTTAATTATACTTACTATATTCTTGGTACAAATTTTTATCTTTTTAATACTTAGATGTTGACATTATGGTCCCAAAAGAACTTTAATCTTCAACTCTTAACAATATCTGCAAGCCAAATAGTATGTAAATAAACAAACAAAAATAGTCATTTTGATTTTTATTACTTGCATGCCAGGAATCACTTGAATTTCTTCTACGAGCTGGAACATGATCAGCTGTACGTGCAAAAGTGCACTTACAGAGCTCATCAAAATCTAAGGATGTCATGCAGGTAGCAACAGGCATATGAGAATTGCCTGATGTTATAAATTATATATGAATTATAAATATTTAAAAATCAAAATTTTATCAAATGTTTGATTGGGGCAGCCTGTATTAGGTTGTTGGACATAACATTATCTGACATATAATAAGCCTACATGGAAGACCTCACTAGTAAAATGTGATGTTGAGGAAAATTGGGACAATAGGAATGGGAACAGCCAGAAAGACACAAATTTTTGAAGAGCTGCAGTGGGTTTTTCTATGTGCAAGAAAGAATCTTAACGTCACTTAGCAATTTACTCTTCTCTGTTCTTCTGACAATATATGGAGAAGCTACATAAAGCATTTTTCAGTCCTATTCAGAGCTCCCTCGGAAATCTTCATTGCATATAAATAACATTGTTACAGCTTCTAAACAGAGAACAAAAATTTCTGGTCAATACAATGTTGCATTATGCAATATATACAGGCACTGAAGAGCAGAGAAACTGTTCTCAGAGTAAACTCTGGCTATGGACCACAGCTCACGTAATTTATCTTGTCAAAAATTTTCCTTTCCCACAGTCACAAAATCAAGGAAATCTGGGTTAGGAGTAGTTTAAAAGCAAATTTACCTGTAAGGAAATTTCTTGTCAAAGCAAGAAGGTGTGTTTCATACTAAAAAATAAAATAACATATATAATCCCAACCAAATAACCCAAATAGAAAGATTGTTTCTCTCCAAACACAGAACCATCCCCCAGTGGTCACTGCCTTAGAAAGAACAACAGACTCATGGCGTTTATGAAGCGAATGCGTAAAAGTGGACATGGGGTTCATACACACAAACATATCTGTTTTATGCAATAAGTTATCCAGTTGGCTTTTTATAAAGTTTCAATGGAAGAAAAAAGTAGAAGCCACAAGAGAAACACAGATAGGCTTTTATCCTTCTTTGAGACCATATAGTAATCAGACTGAGTTAACTCAGATTAATTTAATTGACAGAGATGCATAATCTATTTTCAGAACACCTATAAAGAACCTTCACCTTCTGCATGCAGCAAGCAGTATCTTCTTGGATATGTTTCTATCTTAATATTTGTCAAGGACACAAAAAATCAGATGCATAGCACTTGCTGATCCCACTTGTTAGAATGTATTTAGTAAAATTATTTGTGAACTTTTGACCTTCAGATTAAAATAGTCAGTTATAGTAGCCCTGACACATAACATGGAAGGGATTTCACATCACTAAAATTCCTCAGAAAGAGCCTACTTTCTGTTCCTTCAGGGACTGAGATTGCTTATGTAGCTCTTGTTTTGAAGTCACAACTTACATGGAACTAGTAAACTGTTCATAGCTAAAAAATAAAAGTATGTTAAAAAGAAGATACTAATTATAATGGTTTGTTAACCTTTTTCATTTTCCAAATGTGTGAGGTGACTTGGAAATAACCCTGAGTCTTTTTAAATTACCTCACAGCCACAGCTTTGTTTGAGTTTGTTCAAGTTAATATTTTCTGCATTACCACAATTACACCAAACACTCATCACGGCTAGTTTGTGGGTCATTGCTGGTCTCTCACATTTCTAAAAATCAGTCAGATTTCTATTTCCTGTCAGGGAAAAATTTTAGAATGCAAACAAAATGACAAATTAACTAATTGGAAAAAAAATTATTTGAAAGGTATTTTCTGGCCTTGCAAATCTTTTTTTTACTGAGCATAGAGTATCCGTTTGTTCAGTATCAGTCACAAATGTTATGGCAAAATGGGTACAATAACAGTCTCAGATGCAATGATATATCACAGTTTTACAAAACTACACCAACATGCGTAACTCATCAAAAAAACCTAGATTCATTTTCTTTAATTGGCATTGATTTTTCAAATATTTGCAAGTAGAGAGAAGTTACCTAAGTCTGACATTAAAAATGTTCATTTACTGTATACTGCAGTAGCAACAAATAGAATGCTAAGAACAGAAGGCCCTGTAAAAATATTTTTATGGTTTTGGATTTTTTAACAAATTTCCTCCATAGATTGAAAGATGGGAAATGGAGGCCTGAGACTGTTGCACATGGTCCTTTAACTGAAGTAAGTCAAAAGCATCATTCCTTTATGAAAAATCTCAGGTCAGGTTTCTCTTTGTTGAGAAACTCCACAAGCAGGCACTGAACAGGATGCTTCGAAGTCCTTTCACTATTATTCCTAAGATCTCATAGGAATTTATTTCTTGTCATTTAATGTGTTTGCATAAGTCCATACTTTAGAATGAAATGATCATGAGAAAATTTTGCTAATTGTTTTAATAATAACTAATACGTTGCTAAAATCTCATATGTTTTGGTCTCAGAAATGGAAAAATCATTGTCAACATGATAAAAAGTACACTCTAATTTACATAGTAGTGAAAGATGTGAGCATATAGAGAGAAAAGGTTGAGGAATATTTATATTATTTCATGAGTTATCTTCAAGTTGATTGAGATGGATTACTTCAATTAAGACACATCTGTTTCAAACATTCCCACTGCAAGGGGAGCCTGGTGTCACTGTCACAGATTGTGTTACAAATTTTGTTTCTAGAAAAGTGAGCAGTCTTCAGTTTACATGAAAATATCAGATCATTAGGGGTTTGGGTTTTTTGGGGGTTTTGTTGGATTTTTTTTTTTAATTCACATTTTTTGAGAAAAGCCTGGCAGTTTTCTGTGCATTTTAGTCCCCTGGCTGAGCCTACATCCCCAGCACAAGTGCTCTATTGGAACATGTCAGTCAGTTTTGTGATCGCCTCTACTAAAGGAAAAGCACGCACACCACACAAGCTAATTCCAGTACAACAGCATCCAGTCTCAGCAGTATGAATTTTTTCAGCAAGACCACAACCTGCCATCCCCCAGCTTCTGCTATCATTTACATGAAACACGATCATAAAAAGGAAAAAGTGCATAACATATGTTAAAGTATTCACATGTAATTTCTATTCAAATATACTTTTTTTCCCCTGTCAAATGTGAGCATTGATCTGAGACTCTGCTCAAATACAGCAGCAGAGTAATTTTTATTTTTTTCCTGGGAGAAAAAATAGCTATTGCTTCCTACCCACAGGAAAAAATCTCAAATAAATCACATCTGGTATGAATGTATCTCCCACAGATATCTCCACACTAAATTCTTTAGTGACAAGATTGCTAGTATGAGTTACATGTCCAACATTAAAGAGTGAGAAAAAGGTGGTAAGCGGGAAAGTAACACCATTTACACTGATAAAGTAGGACCACAAGGACAGCTGTAATATACAGAAAGACAGGATATATTCAGACACAAAGTCGCAAATACCAATGCTGAAACTCTTTGGAGGCTTTTTTTCTTACCGTTATAGTCACACACCACTTCCAACAACCCCTAAGCCCCACATCTGTAAGATGACAAAAAGAAAACCAAAGTATTCTTCAAAAACACTCATGATTTCCTTTAAAAATATTTGCCTTTTAGGTGAATGCATTTGGTTTACACAGCAAAGTTTTTGCAAGAAAGGGGACTACAGGTGTGGCTTCTCTGGAAGCTTCCACCATGCCCAGCAGAGCCAATGCCCCACGGCTCCTAGACAGACTCACTGCTGGCCAAGGCTGAACTCAACAGCAATGGCAGTAGTGTCTCTGCCATTGTAGTCATAATGTAGTTATGAAGGGCAAAAATCTCTGCACAGTGGCAACTGCAGCCAGAGAAGAAAGTGACAACACGTGAGAGCAGCAGCCCTGCAGACACCAAGGTGAGAGCAGAAGGAGGCGCAGGAGGTGCTCCAGCTGATATGAAGATCATCCAGGGGCAGCTATGAGCCTACAGCCCTTGGGAGGTCCACAAGGGAGCAGATCAATGCCTGAAGGAGTGTGTGTCTTCATGAGAAAGCTACATTGGAGCAGGCTCTGGGCAGGACCTGTGGTGCGATGGAAAAAGGAGCCCATGTGGGAGCAGGTTTGTTGGCGGGACATGTAACCCCACAGGGGACCCACTCTGGGGCCCTGCATTCCTGAAGGATTGCACCACATGGGAGGGAAGCCTGCAGGAAGGATACAGGTTGGAGAAGTTCATGGAAGTCTGTCTCCTGTGGGAAGCACCCCACACTGGAATAGTGGAAAAGTATGAGGAGTACTCCACCTGAAGAGGAAGGAGCAAAAGAGACAACATGTGTCTATTCAACAGCCCCTATTCCCTGTCCCACCTCACCACTGAGGGGGAGAAGATAGAGAAAATCAGAGTGAAATTTCTATCCTGTCCAGCTGTGGGGGTAGATCAGCTTTTGTAGGCACCTGGAATCCAGCCAGAGTCAACTCTCAACAGTGAGCTTTCAGCTGCACAAGAAGTAATTATTAACACTATTTTTGAAAGACTAAAAATATTTAACATTTCAATGCTTGTAGTGCAGCAGTACTGCAATAAGAGTACACTGGGGAGAATAGCATTTCCTTCCTGCTTAGAAAAAAATCAAGCCTAGTTGGTAAATGTAAATTTCTAAAATTACAACATAAGAAATACACACCCTGGAAAGAGGGTAAGATCAGAGAATACTTTAGCAAACAGGTCATGTATAATCTGTGGGACAAGACTTCATGGCATGCACTTATGAGTGCTGCGGGAGCTGCCAGATGCCATTGTGAGGCCACTTAAAATAGTCTTTGATTAAACCTAGCAACTGGGAGAAGTACCTGAAGACTGAAAAGAAGCTGATGTCAGTCCTATCTTCAAACAGGGCAAGAAGAAGGGCCCAAGGAACTACAGTTCAGTCAGCTTCCCCTGATTCCTGTGAAGTCAGTGGAACACCTAACCCTGGAAACCATATCTAGGCATGAGAAAGGTAAGAAAATTATCAGTAGTCAGCATGGCTTTGCCAAGGAGAAATTTAACAAACCTGATGAGTTTCTACAGCAATACAACTGGACTGATGGATAAATCTTTGCCTCCCATAAGATCTTTATAGATAAGCTGTTGAAGTATGGGATGGATGACCAATTGATGGAACACTGCTAAAGAGTGGTGGTCAGTGGTATGAGGTCTAGCTGGAATCTAATGTTTCAAAGTGTACAGGAAGCATCAAATCTGGGTCTGATACTCATTACCATTGTCATTAAGGGTCTGGATGATAAGGATATCTCAGCAAACCTGAGATGAATGCTTGATATGCCAGGGGGTTATGCTGACAACCAGAGAGCACTCAACAGGGTGGATAACTGGGACGACAGAATGTCATGGAATTCAAGAAGGAGAAGCACAAAGTCCTGCCCCTGGGGAGGAGCTATCCCACACACCAGTGTATCTGGTGGCCACCCAGATGGAAAGCAGGACCTGGGCGTCCTGAAGGACACCAAGTTGAACCAGGCCTCTGCCTTTAATGGAAAGAATAGGAATTTTACCCTGGGCTGTGTTGGGGAGTGTTGCCAGAGATTTGAGGGAGGTGAGACTGCCCTTCTATTCCGTACAGCTAAGGCATGGATGGACTGTTGTTCCCAGCGCTGGGCTTCCCACTACCAGACAGCCATGGACATGCTGGAAAGAGAAACAAAGATGTTGGACAAGAGCATCTTTCCTGTGAAGAAAGGCTAAGGTTATAGAGTCTGTTCTGCCTGAGTAAGAGCAAGATCAGAGGGAATCCATCAATATACATATAAACACCTAGAGGAACAGTGCAAGGAGAGAGCCTGACCTTTTCCAGTGATGCCCAGTGACAGTGCAAGAGGCAACTGGCACACACTAAAATGCAGGAGGTTCCCCCTGAACATCAAGAAACACTCTTTCATGGTAAGGTTGACCAAGCACTGGTAAAGATTGCTCAGTGATATGGTGGGGTCTCCTATCTTGAAGATATTCAAAAGCCATCTGGACACGGTCCAGAAAAATGATCTGGGGAAAATATTTGGATGGATCTGCTTGAGCTTGGGGTTTGGATCAGATGGTTTGGTCTCTTCCCCAAGTCCCTTACAACCTCAATCATTGTTTGATTCTGTGATTCTTTGATCTTGCAAAGGAGGTAAGTTTTTATTTAAATTTTATTAAATTTAAATTTTTGTTTTGACTGAGTCAAAATGTAACACTGTATCAAAACTACTGAAATTGCTGATTGTAGATGAGCAATGATAGATGTGGGGTTTGATTCTTTCCCTTGAAACCTTGTTCTTAACTTTACCTAAACAAGTAAATTCTTTGTTAAAATATGTTCCACTTAGACTCCATCTCTGACATTCACCTTTAATTAACCCAGAGTGACAGCCAAAGAAGGGTCTCCTCATGCCTGTTTTCCAGCCAACACAAACCAGTGTGCCAGGTCTGGCACTGTGGTGCCAGAGGAGCAAGTCAGGCTGAGGTTGCTGCTGTAGCTTGCCCCCAGGAAGAGTTCTGCTCCCCAGAAAGTCCTGCTCCCCCTCACTAAGCCAGTCTTACGGGCACGAGGAGCAGTACCCTGAAGGGCACTCCTACTAGACTATGGTTGACCACCTACCCACAGCACTCTAAAAACATTTTCTATTAAAACTTGATACAAGCCAACTCCTTACAAGGTTCGTTACCCTAGTCATGACCTGGAACATGGTCCATGCCATTCAGCACACACACAACTTTACAGTTGCTAAGAGCCTGATTTTTACCTTATCTCAGAGCTTCTGGGAAGATCACTGCACTGAATTCATTTATTTTGTGCTGCTTTAACTTGATAAGCCCACATACAGCCATCTTTTGAGCCAGGGAGCTCCTTAAGTTATATCCATGAATGTCAGTGATCCGCATGCAGCACACAGAAAGGCTTGATTTTTTTAGTTAGCGAAACTAGCTAAGATAGATGTACTAGCAACACATTTTTTCTGAATCTATCTTTTATTTTTTTACTCTTGGTAGCACATGATGACTGGTCATGTTTCTCACAAACTAATCTCTATCTTAGAGCACAATTATGATTAATAGGTTAATATATGTACAATTCATTTTTAAGTTTTAGTTACCTTTTTTTTCCTTTTCAAACACTATTCTATATTAATCTTAGCACTAATGTCAACAAGGAAGAGAGCTTTCCCTGTCATCCCTTGGCATTTAAGGCTGCACTCAATGCAGATAGGGTTTGTTTGGGAATGTACAGGGTTTGCTGAAGACAATCACTGGAGATAGAACCTTAATTTAACCTCAAGCCTGTAGTATTTCCCCTGGGACATGGATGACTGATAACACAGCAGAGGGCAAGGAAAGCTCAAAATTACTGAGAAGTGGAAGCAGCAAATCTTGAGTGCTGAATTTCTTCCTCTAAATCATTGATTGTGAGGATAGTCATGCATGCCTGACTCAGACAAGAGACATTATGAAGCATCTTAAAAGAGTAATCTTAAAGTGTACTGACAATGGGTGTTTTTGAAAGTAATTTCCAAGGCATACAAAATGCAGTTGTCATATTCATCTTATAAGAAAACGTCATTACACGATCAAACTACACTTGCTTAACTCCTATGTACAAGGTAGGTCAGCAGCTGTTGACTTAATTGAAATAAGTCCTTAACAGAAAGCTTGATAGCATTTCCCACAGGACCATTAGAAAATGGTGTTAATGAGCATTATTATTGCCTGCTTCTGTAAGAGAATAGATCATTATTAACTGAAGTTGTATGTGATGTTTTCATGTGTTATAGTCCTAAATGGGCAACATGAAAAGTTTGATAGCATTTTGTTTTAAATAAAAAGGCTTTCTCTGCTCTAAACTTAAAATTAAGCTCTTTTATTAGGGTTAAAGGTTAAATAACCCTTTTCTTTCCTAATGATAAATTTAATTGTCTGAAGCCAAATTGAATACAAGCTGATTTATGTTTTCCTTTCTATAGGGTTAACAAATCCTTAGTAGGCATGGCTAGAAAATGTTGCCCCAACTTCAGAGTCCTTGCTTTCAGAATGGAAGAATTTCTTCATTTAAAATAGAATATGTGAATACCCTTCCTCGGACAAAAAGGTGTAAACAAAAATACCCTATGCACAACAAAAACCCTAAAAAGCCTGAAATTCATTTGGATGCAAAGAGTATGTTTTCTTTTAATCATATCTTCCAAGTCACAAAACAAAAGCAATTTTTCTTCCTCCTATCAACATAAAGAATCCAAATCCCTGAACATACTTTCCTTATAAAAAACAGGACAAAACAAAACAAAGCAAAACCACAACAGAGTAAGCCAATTATGTGCAGCTAAAGAAGCATTTGCATTTCACTGTTAGAAGTTGTTAGCCTTTATTTCCTGATAATAAAAAGCAGAATACCAAACCAATACCCTCAGCTGAGACTTTATTTCCAGATTTTTAGGGAAAGCAGTAATAGCATTATGATAAGACTTCTGGCTCAACAGAAGAGCAGGACAAAATGTAACCCTGTAAGACAGCATTCTGCACTTCATATTGAGCAATGGCTAATGAAATCCTAAGAGGGTTTGTTACATAAACCAGTGGACTGAAGAAACCTTTAACATGTAGCAAACTGGAGTTAATTAAACTGTTATGGCTATCCTATCCATCATCCCACCAGACCACTCTATTCTAAACCTATTTACATTTTGCAATGGAAAAAGTGCACTTGGCGTGGTTGATAAACCATGTTTACTGTCCTTATTGACTTGACATTTGTGCATAACCTTTATGCTTTAATTATCTAACAGCATTTCCTATATATTTCTTTGCTACAGAAAGTATTTGATTTCCAAGCAATTAGAGATATCTGAAAATTAGCAGACAGTAAAATGTTCCCTTCAACAAATTAATCCGTTTGGGAAAGCACTGATTCATCACTGCACTGAATTTGCTGAAAAGGTTGCTTTATTGAATCTCATTTCATCCTGTTTTAGCACCTTAGTGTAATCAAAATGCATTTCAACTCTGTTTATATTTCACTCAAAGGATAAACTGCTTGTAAGGAGCTTCCTTTCTCATAATAATTTGGAAACCTAAGTGCAACATAAGAGAATTTAAACTTAACAGTGGGCTGCATTTGTAAGCATCAGCAGAGGAAATGAGATTGAATATTTTCTAATATAGATAGAGTCAAGGAAAAGAAGAAAGATTTTTACTGCAATATAAATTTGCCTTCTATTCTGAATCTTTAATGAGAAGATAAATTTTTTATTTCCTGTTTGAGACAGTTTCTGAGGATTTGCCTTTAATACATTTTGTCTACTAAATCGGTTTATGATATTTTTAAACTTTTATCCATGACTATTCTAGCACTTATGTCTGCCAAAATCTTCACATTGCAACAGTCATTAAAAATGCCTGTAGTCAAGTTATGAAAAACATACCCATTTCTTTGGTTTTGGAGGTATTTCTCAGAGAGAAAATGTAGCAGTGCAAATTCAGTAGTTAAATTTTTTGTATGTTTCTCATTTATGAAAGAATATGTTGCAATTCTGTCATCCATGAAATTAGATGGGTGACCCGAGATCAAATTCTGGACCTCACATTTGTGAAAGGAGATAATTTATCTTTTCCTGTATAAACAGCTCACCACACTGTGAAAGGGACCTAAGGCATCTGAGACAACGTTGTCCCACTGCAGGAGCTGTGTGAAAGTGCTGTACCATTACAATCCCTCATAACAACCACTAAAATATCCTGGAGTCACATTTTACTCTAAGACTGCAGAGGAAACCTTGTGAATTCCTGGTCATCAGTGATAACTTTCAATTAACCTGGATATCTGACACAATTTAAGTAGCTTCTCCCCTTCTCAAGATTATCAAATGTCATTACAAAGAAGGGGTGTAATTCATGTTTCAGAGAGGAGTAGGAACAGGATGACAAATATTTGGATCAAAGCTTTTGCCATGCTTCAGATCTTACACTGTGCCTCTAAACAGTGCAACCCAGATCTTCCAGTGAGAAGAGCTACAGGGTTACACCAGGTATACACCTTATGGTTCACAGGCATCTCCAAAATACGATACCATGATTTAGGAGGAGTAATAGTAGGATATTTTAGCTGGTGTCACAGGAGGTATTTTTACAGAGCAGTTTTACTACAAATTATTTAGAAGCTAGAGCAAAAGAAGGAATTATTTCTTTTAGGTGGAAGGGAACCTGTAATCTGTTTATTTTCTTCACATTTTCACACTATGAAAGCAAGAAACAAAGGGAAGCACACAGTGATTCTGTATGGCAAGTTAAGTAAAAGCTGAACAAGAACCTAGAGTTAAGATGGAAGAAATTACTCACTGTTTTTGCACAGCAATCAGTAACACTGGCAAGTTCATCTTTTTGTTTCTTGCTGCAATAGTACTTAGTCATCAGTTCTGACCCAAAGAGTTCTTTCTGATCAGAATACATTTATGTCATTCAATAAGATGATGTCTTTCTTTCAAATCTAAACTTGTACTACTTATCATCACCTTTTACCTCAACTTTAAACAAAAATGTCTAAAGGAAATTCATATTGTATCAGAGTATCAGATTCTAGATTCAGCCCCAAGTTCATGTCTAGGCAGAATTCTCCATGCCCACCAAATAATTTCATAGATTTCAGTGAGATTTTGTCATGAATATGTTTTCACAAGAATAGCACTTGGTAGAAATCAATGAAAAACTCCTTTTGTCCTGGTAAAACATAAATTTCTTGGTTAATTCAGAAATAAGTAATTTTGACATCTTGCTATAATTTAAGAGTGTGTATACACACACACAATTATTTCACAGACCATGCTTTTGTTTCCAACATAGTATACAAAACTGTACACCACAGCATAAGTTAAACATTTTTTTAAACATATATTTTTCTCTTAGCTGATTCTTAAATGGTAATATCTGAATACCCCTCTCTGTTGTAGTGGAGTGATTCAAGCAGTAGCCCGTTTTGCAGTGGGGCAGATCTCAGCTGCACTGCTTGATGTTTATGACATCTTGTATATGGAAAGTCCTGATTTGGAAACTTATTGTTTGTGTTAGCAGCTAAGAACAAGCCTATAATGCAGACTTCAGTTTTCTTCCATACTAATGATTTGAAGATGCCTCCTTTCCGTACCCCATTATTTTGCTAGAGGTGCCATTCAGAATTGGCTTTTGATAAATTCAGCCTGGTGCCTCTGTGACTACTGCATAGGTACAGTAGTTTTAAATATTTATGTTGTGCTGGTGGTGATAATTATTATTCCAATTCAGTATAGCTTTAATGCATTTAAATGTCAGTGTTTCTCAGTTTAATTCATCATATATACATTCAGATGCTTGTATATATATATTCAGTATGCATCTCCAAGGACCTAAAAAGACCCATTCATATTTTAGCAGCTGTGAGAAAGTGAGGACATATTTCCTTTACATTCCTAACCATAAACATTAGTTAGGTGTTTGACATGTATTAATGATTAAAAAACCTCTTTGTAAAGTAATCCATCATAATTCTTTTCTCACAATGCCAACCCAAAAAACTATGTCATTGTACCATGGTATCTCTGATGGCAAAGTTAAAAATTATGTGATAAAATAAAATCCATTTATTTACTCGGTCTTTTTGCATGGGAAAAAAAGTCAGTTTGCTGTGATAGCTAGTATGCTTCTGAATACAAGAACATCATGCCTTATTATCTGCTTTTATGCATTTGTTAGAAAACACCTACGATGTTGCTCACAAACTCAATTGCCTCCTTAGTCTTAACCATTGCAGCAAAACGAAATGTTTAAAACAAGGACTTGAACATTTTCTACAAAATATTAAAAATATTCTGAGGGCTAACACAAAAAGGAAAGAAAAAAAGGGGAAAAAAAAAAGAATGAAAAAATAAGGCAGCTTCTTTTTGAAAACATTACTGGAATGCATTTAACCTTGGCTTTCTGAGTGGTACTGTTTGCAACTGTTTGCTTAAGCAAACCACAGAAGAAGGAACTTTGAGTTCCCAGGAGGCCTGACAAATGATTTCCAAGGTCAGACACATGCACAAAAGAAACAACAGCTTCTCACTCTGTGTTCTGTTACAGCATCTCTCCTTATGCTACCTGTGACACTGCCTCTGTTTGGTCCCCTTGAAGGGTTATGAACATAGAATGGGTCCAGTGTTGTCCAAAACACGAGACTGAAGCTGCCACTTGTCAGTACACAGCTAACAGTTCAGAGAATCCCCCTATTGATTTTCTTGGTGTGACTCCACCCCAGCTGTTTTCTCAGCCTAATGCTGCATCTCCAGAATGTGTAATAGTAATTGACCAGAACAGAGTGTCAGGGCTAATTAATGTACTCTCGTTATTGGTGAGAGTGCTGGTTTTCAAAGAATGTCCTAGCTGTTATTTATGGCTTTTAATTAAGGTACAATCTTATCTAAATAATCAGTGTGTTGTAAAATAGAAGAGTCAAGCTACATAGCTGCAATAAGGCAAACATAACATGCACAACCACATTTGCACAGAACACTTAGACATTTTGCAAGTCATGAGAAATTTGGGAAATTAGTAGGGTTTTTTTAGCTTTTACAAGGCATGTGAAAGCATTCTATGCCTTCTAAATGGATTTACTCTAACTGCCTAATTCATTATGCTAAAACCATGAAGCAATTTCCTATTCAAAGCCCAACTCACAGGCTCTCTGTTGTCAAGTATTTGAATTTCAGATTAGAAATGTGTTCATTTGGATAGCATGAAAGGAAAGCTTTGTTGTCAGCTTCGCTTTATGTTCTGCCAGTAGCCAAATCCCTCTTCTTCAGCGGTCACCAGCAAAATACCAGACCTCCACTCTGGTCTCCACTATCTTGAAACAAACACAAATGCTTTTGGCTTTTACAGCCTAAACACTGGTTTGAGGTTTGCTGTTCTCCCCTCTTCGTAATATTTTTCTGGAGATTATTTATGACAGATGATATCAGCAAATGTTTAGATGGCAGCGAGGTTTTCTCATCCCTACAGAAAGGAAGGGGAGGGAGGGGGAGATGATTTCCACACTGGAGGAGAAGAGCAAAGACATTTGGTTCTCGTAGGAACTCTGTAGTTTGTTATGAAACAGTGAGCTGAAGTGGCTGCAGCCCTTTTAACCTCATAGCATGTTTGCAGCTACGATCTACACTGAATTTTAACTATGCTGCTGCTTGCTTGTTAGCAGATATTTCTTTGCTGGCTTGAAAAATATACAGGCAGCTGTCAAAAGTCAGGGGCTGCATCTCATGCAGAGTGTAACAAAGTTATCTAATACAGACTGTAGGACAAAACCCCCAAGCATTCATATCTTTGGCTAGTAGTGTGGAAATCAAGGAATTCCAGCCACAATTCTCACAGGAAAGAGCTTTTCAGAGCTCATCCATTACTGTAAGCTGTTTCTGACAGGTTTAGGGTCTACGCTGTGGAAGGACAAGCCCAGCACATCCTTCTATTAATTAAAAGCAAACATTCACACAGGGAATGTTGTAACCTAAACATGAACTTTAATGGTTATAACATAGCTGGAAGCAAAAATAATTACTAGCAGCTATAGAAGACATTGAGATATTTGTAATCCCTTTGCTTCTGAATACAATAACC
This sequence comes from Nicator chloris, assembly GCA_013400495.1. Classification (NCBI taxonomy): domain Eukaryota; kingdom Metazoa; phylum Chordata; class Aves; order Passeriformes; family Pycnonotidae; genus Nicator; species Nicator chloris. The sequence continues at coordinate 18,004 of WAAE01015251.1, forward strand.
CCTATGTAGTCATAATAAGCTCTTCAGGATAGGAAATAGTAATAGAAGATCTCTCTCCTGATACTGAGGCTGTGCAAATAATTGATTTCTTAGCCTAACAGATGAAGGAATAAAAGGGAGGGGGGAGGGAAGATTTCATCCAAC
>WAAE01015252.1:0-15254 GCA_013400495.1 Nicator chloris
TCCTTGCCAGGGATCTCTCAGGGGCTGCAAGGTCTGTCCCTGTCGGAGGTCCCCAGGAGGCTGAAGGGTCTGTCCTTGCCAGGAGTCCCTGGTGGGCTGTGGGGTCTGTGCGGGTGGGGGCTCCTTAGGGAGTGGGGGGGCTGTCGCGGGTGGGGATCCCTCAGGGACGGTGGGGTCTGCCCCGGCTGGGAACCCCTCAGGGGCTGGGGGGTCTGGGTCTGCTGGGGACCCCTCAGGGAAGGTGGGGGCTGTGCCTGCTGGGGATCCCCCAGGGGCTGTGGGGTCTGTCCCTGCTGGAGATCCCTCAGAGGCTGGGGGGTCTGTGTCTGCTGGGGCTCCCTCAGGGGCTGTGGGGTCTGTCCCTGCTGGAGATCCCTCAGAGGCTGGGGGGTCTGTGTCTGCTGGGGCTCCCTCAGGGGCTGTGGGGTCTGTCCCTGCTGGAGATCCCTCAGAGGCTGGGGGGTCTGTGTCTGCTGGGGATCCCTCAGGGACTGTGGGGTCTGTCCCTGCTGGAGATCCCTCAGAGGCTGTGGGGTCTGTGTCTGCTGGGGATCCCTCAGGGAATGTGGGGTCTGTGTCTGCTGGGGATCCCTCAGGGGCTGTGGGGTCTGTCCTGCTGGGGGCCCCTCAGGGACTGTGGGGTCTGTGTCTGCTGGGGATCCCTCAGGGAATGTGGGGTCTGTCCCTGCTGGGGATCCCTCAGGGACTGCGGGGTCTGTCCCTGCTGGGGATCCCTCAGGGAATGTGAGGTCTGTCCTGCTGGGGGCCCCTCAGGGAATGTGGGGTCTGTGTCTGCTGGAGATCCCTCAGGGGCTGTGGGGTCTGTCCTGCTGGGGGCCCCTCAGGGACTGTGGGGTCTGTGTCTGCTGGGGATCCCTCAGGGAATGTGGGGTCTGTCCTCCCACGGAGGGGCTGTGGGGGGCCCTGACAGCTCTGTCCCCCCAGGACTGGGAGCAGCGGCAGGAGGAGGACACGCTGCTGATCGAGAGGATCCTGCTGCTGGTGCGCAACGTGCTGCACGTGCCCCCGGACCCCGCAGAGGAGCAGGTACCAGGACAGGGCCTTTCCCTGGCTCCCTGACAGGTCCGGGGCCTCAGCAGCTCCACAGGGACCCTGACACCCCGCCACCATCCCCAGCAGGGCGTGGACGGTGACGCCAGCGTGCACGACCGGGTGCTGTGGGCGCTGCACATCAGCGGCATGGACGACCTGCTCAAATTCCTGGCCAGCGCCCAGGTGGAGCAGCAATGGGCCCTGCACGTCCTGGAGATCATCTCCCTCATGTTCCGTGACCAGGTGAGCTGGGGCAGGGGTGGCAGGGCAGGGACGTCCCCAGAGCCCCCCACAGTGCTGACGGAGCTGGTGGCAGAGCCCAGAGGAGCTGGCGGCGCTGGGACAGGGGACAGCAGGGGCCGAGCACGGCGAGGACACGCGGGAGCTGGAGACCTTGCGGCAGCGGGAGCTGGCAGAGAAGAGAGCCCGGGCACTGCAGCGCCCGTCCAGGTGAGGAGGGGGGACCCCCGTGGCAGGGATGGGACCCCCGTGGTGGGGACAGCATCACTGAGCCCCTGTTCCCCCCTCAGGCATTCCCGCTTTGGTGGCTCCTACGTCCTGCAGGGCCTCAAGTCCATCGGGGACCGGGATGTGGTGTTCCACAAAGGGCTGCACAACGTGAGTGTGGGGCTGGGGAGGTGGCAGGGGGCATGGGGACAGGGATGTGTGTGCAACATGGTGCTGGGGATGCGGTGTGGGATGGAGGGACAAGGATGTGATGGGAGGTGATGGACACGGAGCTGGGGACGTGGTAAAGGGGAGGGAAAGGAGCGTGGGTGGGACATAAGGATGAAGATGTGGTGTGGGGTATGGGGTCAAGGATGTGGCATGTGGCACTGGGATGTGGATGTGGGGCACAGGCATGGGATGTGGTGGGGGTCACACAATCGGGGAGGTGGCAGCGGGCACAGGGACAAGGACATGGTGAGGGGTGTAGGGACAGGGATGTGGTTGGGGGCAGGGGCACAGTGTGGGGCACAGGGCCAGGGATGTAGAGGGGACTGCTGGGACAGGGACACAGTGGGGGGCACTGGGATGTGGATGTGGCAGAGGTCACTGAGATTGGATGTGGGTGGCGAGCACGGGGACAGGAACACAGGTGGGACACAGGACTGGAGATGGGGTGTGGAGCACAGAACCAGGGACGTGGTGGGGTTGCAGGAACAGGGACACGGTGTGGGACACAGGGAGGTGGTGTAAAACACCAGGACAGGGACACGGTGGGTGGCACAGAGCCAGGGAGGCAGCAGGGGGCACTGGGATGGCATGTGCCAGGGAGCACCAGGATGGGACATGGCTGGGAGCACCACGACAATGCCACAGGGATAAATCCAGCCACTCCATCCCCTGCAGCTGAAGAGCTACACCCACGACCTGGGCAAGGAGCCCCGGCGGGTGCCCCGGCACCGCCAGGCCGCCCCCGAGGCTGAGCCCTCGCGCCGCTCCGCCCGCAACGTCCGGCTCTTCCTGCGCCACTTCTGCCAGGACTTCCTGGAGGGCTGCTACAACCGCCTGATGCTGCTGGTCAAGGTGAGGGGCTGGGAGGGCTGGGATCCCCCCTCCAGGCTGTGGGACCCCTGCTGAGACCCCCTGGTTGCCCCCCAGGACCAGCTGGTGCGGGAGAAGGCTCAGCAGCACGATGAGACCTATTACCTGTGGGCCACTGCCTTCTTCATGGCCTTCAACCGGCGCCAGGGCTTCCGCCCCGAGCTGGTGTCCGAGACCGTGGGGGTCCGAGCCTTCCACTTCATCGAGCAGAACCTCACCACCTATTATGAGATGGCGCTGATGGACAAGAAGGAGGCAACGACATGGGCCCACAGGTGAGCACCTGGGATCCCCCCCAGGCACCTGGGACACCCCTTGGTGTCCGGGACTCCCGGTACCTGGGATTCTTCTGGAGTACCTGAGACTCCCCATGGTGTTTGGGATCTTCTGGGCACCTGGGACCCCCACAGGACCTGGGATACCTCCAGTAAGTGGGACCTCTTGGACAGCTGGGAGACCCCAGGGCACCTGAGACACCCCTTGGTGTCTGGGACCCTCAGGTACCTGGGATCTCCTGGTGCCTGGGACTCCCCCAGTTACCTGTGACCTCCCTGGTGCCTGGAACACCCTGGGAACCCAGGAACCCCTGGGCACCTGTGACTCTCTGTGTTGCCTGGCATCCCCTTGGGCATTTGGGACTCTTGGATGCCTGGGACCCGCCAAGTACCTGGGTTCCTCATGGCCCATGGGAACCCCCCTGGACACCTGTGACCCCCCACTGCCATCCCCAGGATGCATTTGGCCCTGAAGGCGTACCAGGAGCTGCTGCGCACGGTGCAGGAGATGGACCGGCACCCGGAGCAGGCGGTGCGAGACAGCAGCCAGGTCATCAAGAGTGAGTCCCTCTGTCCTTCTTCCCATCCCTGGGGTGTCTCTGGTCTTCCCCTTCCCACGGCCGCCCTCCTCCCTAGGCAACATCTTCTACCTGATGGAATATCGGGAGCTCTTCCTCGCGCTCTTCCGCAAGTTCGACGAGACCAAGCAGCCGCGCAGCTTCCTGCGGGACCTGGTGGAGACGGCCCACCTCTTCCTCCGCATGCTGGAGCGCTTCTGCCGCGGCCGTGCCAACCTCGTGGTGCAGGTGGGATGTGGCTGCCCTGCCCTGGGGGTCCCTGGGGGTCGGGCAGCCCCTCCTGACCCCATCCTTGCCCCCCAGAGCAAACGCGTGCGGAGGAAGAAGAAGCCTCGAGTGCCCGCGGCCCCCGCCCCGCCCAGCGCCGCGGAGCTGGAGCAGCTGTGGGAAGGATTGGCCCCGCAGCTCCAGGCCTGCCTGGAGGTACCAGGGAAGGATCCAGCCCCACGGGGGGCTCTGGGGGTGTTGGTGGGGCACGGGGTGACCCTGTCCTGCCCCAGGGCGAGGTGCCCCTGCCGGAGGACGTGGTGCCGTTCGACGCCGCCTCGGAGACGCCGGTGGAGGAGCAGCGCGCGGAGGCTCTGCTGCGGATCCAGGACTGCCTGCGGGATTCCTGCGTGCCCCAGGCCCTGCGGCTGCTCCGCTCTGCCAGGTACCGGCACCGTGACGCCCATCCCACGCCCAGGCCGTGGGGACACAGTGCCAGCCTGTCCCCACTGTCCCCAGGGAGGTCTGGCTCGAAGGGGATGTGTTTGGAGCCGCGGACGCGGGGCCGCCCGAGGAGACCCGGCTGCTGCGGGAGATCCTCGTCGCTCCCCTGCCCAGTGAGTCCCCATCTGTGACACTGGGAAGCGGCAGAACTTTGGGCCGGGGCGCTGCAGACCCTCAGCACATCTCACCACAGGGCACACACCCACCGAGCCCGAGGAGCCCGAAGAAGAGGAAGAGGAGGACGAGGAAGAAGAGCAGCAGACCGTGCAGGTGTCGGAGAAGGAATTCAACTTCCTCGACTACCTGAAGCGGTGAGAAGGGTTTGGGGAGGGCCGGGGGCGGTCCCGCAGGGCCGGGGGCGGTCCCGCCTTGGGGCGCCGCGCTGACGGGGCCGCCGGGCAGGTTCGCCTGCGCCCCCGTGGTGCGGGCCCTGGTGCTGCTGCTGCGAGGGTACGCGCGGAACAGCCCCCGCACCAACCACTGCGCCGCGCGCCTGCTGCACCGCCTGGCCCGCGACCTGCGCATGGAGCCCCTGCTCTTCCAGCTCTCCCTCTTCGCCCTCTTCCACCGCCTGCTCAGCGACCCCGCGGCCGCCGCGCACCAGGTCAGACAGGGCCCTGAGCCCTGCCGGGAGGGGTCTGTGCCTGCAGCCCCCAGCCCCACTCAGTCCTCAGCATCTTCCAGCCCTGCTCTGTCCCTGCAGCCCCCAGCCCCACTCAGTTCCCCGCATTTCCCAGCCCCACTCCGTCCTCCGCCTNCTCCCAGCCCCGCTCAGTCCTCAGCATCTCCCAGCCCCGCTCAGTCCTCAGCATCTCCCAGCCCCGCTCAGTCCTCAGCATCTCCCAGCCCCGCTCAGTCCTCAGCATCTCCCAGCCCCGCTCAGTCCTCAGCATCTCCCAGCCCCGCTCAGTCCTCAGCATCTCCCAGCCCCGCTCAGTCCTCAGCATCTCCCAGCCCCGCTCAGTCCTCAGCATTTCCCAGCCCCACTCAGTCCCCAGCATCTCCCAGCCCTGCTCCACAGGCCCCAACCCCACTCTCCATCCCTGGTGTCCCCCAGCCCCACTCTCTGTGCCTACATCCCCCAGCCTCTCTGTCCATCCCTGGTGTCCCCCAGCCCTGCTCTGTATTCCAAATTTCCCTCAGCCCCACTCTCTGTCCCTGGTGTCCCTCAGCCCCTCTCTCCCTCCTGCTGTCCCTAGGAGTTGGTGACCTTGGCCAAGTTCATCCTGGGCAAGTTCTTTGCGCTGGCAGCCACCAACAAAAAGGCCTTTGTGGAGCTGCTCTTCTGGAAGAGCCCAGCCGCCGTCTATGAGATGACCAAGGGCTACAGCTCCCTGCAGGAGGGAGAGGGGTGAGTGGGGCCGGGGAGGGGGCTGCCACCCTCTCTCCCCTCCCCTCACCTCCCTTCTGCCCCTCCCCAGGACCACCCGGAGCTGTGTCCCCCCCTGGACTCCCCAGGAGGAGCAGGAGCTGCGGGAGCTCTACTGGAAGTACAAGGAGGTGGAAGGTACCGGGGGTCTCTGGGGTCTCAGCGGGACCCCCGAGGGGTGTCAGGGGCTCTGTCCCTGCATCCTCCCTGTCCTGCAGGTGGGGACATCATCGCAGCCATCCTGGCCCATCTCCCGACGCCCGGGCGGACGCGGAGGCAGGTGGTGAAGCAGCTGGTGCGGATGGGGCTGGCCAGCAGTGCCAAGGACTTCCCGCGGGAGAGGTGGGTCAGGGACTGCTGGGGACGGGGCAGGGACCCCTGGGGACAGGGCAGGGACCCCTGGGGACAGGGCAGGGACCCCCAGGGACAGGGCAGGGACCCCCATGGACAGAGCAGGGACCCTCAGGGACAGGTCAGGGACCCCCAGGGACAGGGCAGGGACCCACGGCTGTTTCCCACCCCCAGGAAGGGCACCCGCATCGTGCTGTGGACGCAGGAGCAGGAGGAGGAGCTGACGCGGCTCTTTGAGGAGTTCCAGGGCTCGGATGGTGAGCTGGACACAGGGGGGCAGACCCCTAAAAACCCCCTGTAACCCCCCACCCTGAGCCCCCCTCCCCACAGACGTCCTGGGGAACATCATGAAGCACCTGACGGCGCGGCGCTCGCGGGCTCGGGTGGTGGAGAAGCTGCTGGGGCTGGGGCTGGTGGCCGAACGCAAGGAGCTGTACAAGAAACGCCGGAGGAAGAGCCATGGCCCCAGCCCTGGGCAGGTACAGGGGGCCTGGAGGGTCCTGGGCTGTGCCCTGGGGGTGCTGTCCCACCCTGGGGGCACCCAAACACAGCCTGTCCCCATCCTGGGCACCCAAACGCTGCTGGTTCTCACAGGCTGCCAAAGGTGTCCCGGCCATGCCAGCCCAAGACAGCTCAGGAGAGGATGAGGACAGCGAGGAGGAGGAAGAGGAGGATGAGGATGAAGCAGAGGAAGGCCCCGTGGAAGAGCACTGGGTGCCGGAGGAAGGGGCTGGGCAGGACCTGGCGCAGCACCTGCATCAGGAAGGTGGGCGAGGGCTCCGAACCCCCCAGCTGGGCTTGGCGGCGGGGCCGGATCCTGTGTCACCTCCTGCTGTCCCCAGGCCTGGCCGGGCCCCTGCGGTGGCTGGAGAACTGCCTGCGGAGGGCGGCGGGGGACCGCGAGGAGGACGGTGAGCGGGGTGGGGCTCACCTGGGGGGGCTGCGGGGCCGGGGTCCCGCTGATGGCTCTCCCCACCCAGGCGTGTCCCACCCGGTGCCGCTGGTGCCGCTCACGGAGGAGAACGAGGATGCCATGGAGGACCGGCGCTTCCGGAGCCTGCTGCGGCAGCTGGGGCTGCGGCCCCCTGCCAGCGAGCAGGTGAGGTCCCTGTCCCCGACCCTGTCCCTGTCCCCGTCCTCCTGCTCCCAGCACAGCCCTGCAGTGTTCCCCCCTCTCTGCCCAGGAATCCTTCTGGCGCATCCCGGCCGCCCTCACCCCGCAGCAGCTCCGGCGCGCAGCCGCCTCCATCGCCCACCGTGGCCCCCCAGGGTCCCCCCAGGACCTGCCAGAGCCACCCAGGTGCCCTCAGGACGCGGCTCCAGGTGAGGGGTGGGGCTGGGGGTGCGGGACCCCCAGGTGTGGGGCTGGCTCTGAGCCCCTCTCCTTGTGCCCCTCAGCAGAGCCGCTGCTGGCAGCGCTGGGATCAGACTCGGAGAGGTGAGACTGGAGCCCCCTTCTCAGCTTGGGGGTCTTCTCCCCACCTGGGGAGGGGATCTGGCCCTGTGCCCTCCCCGTGAGGAGCTGAGCTGTGCCAACCCCTGCAGCGAGGAGCCCGTCCCTGTCCCCGTCCCTGTCCCCAGCCCAGTGCAGCCGCGCACCAAGAGGCGCCGGGAGCTGGCCAGCGAGGATGAGGATGGAGGGAGCTCAGGTGGGTTCTGCCCCTCTGCTCGCTCCTAGGGGCTGAGGGGGCTCTGGGTGTCACCAGGGGCACTGCTGGGTTGGGGTTGTCCTGTCCCTGTCGCCTTTGCCACATCCCTGGGGGGCTCAGCCCTCTCCCCACTCCCTCCATCCACAGGCCCTGAGCCAGCCCCCACAGCTCCCTGCTCTGAGGAGGATGAGGAGGATGAGGATCCACAGCCCCGAAGGAGGCAGAAGCGCATCCGCTGCCTGGAAGAGGAAGAGGAGGAGGAAGAGGGTTGAGGCGCTCCCCATACCCTGCCTGTGCCCAGGCCCTGTGCTATTTCCTGGGCCTTTTGCAGATTTTACTGGAGTTCTGCAGGTTTTCTGCAGTTTTTCTGGGGTTTCTACAGGTTTTCTGGGGTTTCTACAGATTTTCTTCTGCAGGTTTTGATGCTGTTTTTAAAGGCTGCACAAGCAACCAATTCTCCACCTTCCCCCCCTTCCCCTGGTGTCACCGTCTCCCTGCTTTACCCCAAATTCTCTTTTTTCTCAGCTGTTTTTTGTTTGGTTTTTTTTCCTAAAACTTTTTAAATCTGGACAGGGCCTAAATAAATAAAGGTGACTTTTGGCCTTCTTGAATGTGTGGGTCTGCAGGGGGGCTGGGGGCTCGAGCCGCCCTGGCCTCAGGGAGCGCCCGGTCCCTGTCCCTGGCCGGACATGTCGCAACTCCCTGATAACAGCGGCTATAAAGGAGTCACGGGGCCACCCGCGGCCGCAGCAGCCAGACAGGGCAGGGGACAGCGGCGAGCGGGTGAGCCGGGGCACGGGGCGGTCTTGGGGGGCTGCGGCCACGGGGGTCTGACAGGGCTCTGCCCTTCTCCCACCTCCACAGACCCTCCCAGAGCCGCCACCATGCCCCGGGTTCTGCTCTTCCTCCCGCTCCTCATCCTCAGCCGTGCCATCGCTGTGTCTGTCGTCACCCCTGGGCTGGCTGCCGGTGACCGGGCGCTGCTGGCCGAGCTGGTGGGGCCGGCAGAGCCCGTCCCGCCGGGGTCACTGGGGATCCCGTGCCAGACCCTTCGCCCCGACACCCTGCCCGGCTTCTCCCGGCTGCCGCCGCTGCCCCGAGGCCTGGCCCGTGCCGCCCTGGCGCTGGCGCTGCGCGGGGCCGGCTGTGCCCCGCAGGCCGAGGCCGAGGCGCTGGAGCTGGCGCGGGAGCTGGGGACCCCCACGGCCGCGGCGCTGCTGCGGGGGCTGGCGCGGGTACCGGGCGCTCCGGCCCCCCGGCCCCTGGCCCTGCTGCTCCTCAGCCTGGCACGGCCGGGGGGCTCTGCCTGTGCGGATCCCGCCCAGCTCCGGAGCCCCGCGCCCGGCACGGAGCCCACGCCGCCCTTGGGCCGGGGCGTCCGGGAATCGCCGGGGGTGCGGCCGTGCCGCGGTGCCGTCCGGCGCCGGCGGGAGGACGAGGACGCCTGCAGCCCGGCGAGGGAGCGGGAAGCCCACTGGGTGCTGAACTGGGTGCCGGGAGTCAGCATCTTCTACAACCTGGGCACCAGCATCTACTTCGCCTCCCAAGGCTGCGAGGCCGTGGCGTCCACGCGGGCGCTGGAGGCCGCCGAGGACCTGGGCTACGCCGGGCTGGCCGCGCTCACCGGGGGCCTGGGGGGGCCCGTGGCCATGGGGGTGCAGCTGGGGCTGCAGCCGGGGCTCAAGGCCGGCGTGCGGGCGCTCATCGGGTACTTCACGTCGGCCGGGGAGCCCTCGCCGGTGCCCACTGCCCACAGCGGCCCCGTGGTCATCGTCTGAATAAAGGCCACGTGTGGCAGCTGCTGCTGGGTCCCTGTTTGGGGCGGCTGGGGACGGATTGATGTGGGGTCACCCTGCCCTGGGGCACCGGGACCTTGGCCACATGGTGGCAGCTGGGCTGGGCTTGTCCCTGTCCCTATAGCCCCAGCCCTGGCTGTCCCCACGGCCAGTCCATCCCACTGGCCACACTGCCTTGTCCTGTCCCCATGGCTCTTTCCCTCTCTCCCTCCAGCCTGTCCCTGTCCCCAGGGTTGTGTGTCCCTCTCCCCGTGGCCCTGACCCTGTCCCCATCCCTGCAGTTTCTCCTTGTCTCCCTGACTCTGTGCCCCTGTCTCCCTGACTTGTCCCCTGTCCCCACAGCTCTGCCCCTGTCCCTATGGCATGTCCCCATAGCTAATCCTGCTGTCCCCATGGCTCTACCCCAGTCCTCAGGCCCTGTCCCTGTCCCCACGGCTCTGTTGCCAGGGCTCTATCCCTGTTCCTATAACCTGTCCCTACAGCTCTGTCTTAGTCCCTGCAGCCTGTCCCTGTCCTCATGGCTCTGTCCGTGTCCCCACGGCTGCCCCCAAGCCCCTGGCTCTGTCCCCACGACCCGTCGCTGTCTCCGTGGCTCTGTCCCAATGGCTCTATCCCGGTCCTTACGCTTGCCCTTGTGCCCCTGGCCTGTCCCGGTCCCCTCCGTCCCTGCCCCTGTCCCCCCGCCCATCCCGGGCCGCCGCCGTTCCCTCCCTTGGTCCCCACTGACCCCGCCCCCATGGCCACGCCCCAGCGTTAACCCCGCCCACAGGACCCCGCCACCGTGTGACGTCAAGACGGGGAAATGAACCGTTCCGCTGAACGCCGCCGCTCGTGGGGGCGTGGCCGCGGCTCCGCTCTCCACCAATCACCGAGCAGAACGGGGATAGGGCGCGGCATCGGCCCTGAGCTCTGCCAATCACCACACAGAGCACAGGAGGGGGCGTGGTCAGGCCGCCTTCCTGCTCCGGTGGCGGCGGAGGTGGGTCCGGGGTCCCGGGAGGAGACCGGGGGTCCCGGGGGGGGACATGGGCGGTTCTGGGACACGGGGGGCCCCGGGAGAGGGGCGCACAGGCAGGGGACCCCGGCTGGGGCACACAAAGCGTCCCTTGGAGGGCTGTCCCGTTGGGGCGGGGGGTATTCAGGGGCACCCATCCCTGCGGGAAGGACACTTGGGGTGCCCGAGGGGTTCAATGGGGGTCCGGTCTCTGGGGATCTCTGAGGAGGGGCCTGGGGTGCTGCATAAGGGGTGCTGGGGGCCCTCGTGCTGGGCGTTCTCTGTGTGCGGCCCGCCCCGGGTGCGGAGCCCGGCGCGGTTCACCCCCTGCTCCCACCGCAGGACGCGGCTGCCGGCCCGCGGCCACCCCAGCGCGAGCGAGGGGACCCCCGGGAGCTGCCGGGGCTGAGGCAGAGCGGAGGAACCCCCGGGACCACCCAGGGCCGAGCAGGAGTGAGGAGACCCCGGGAGCTGCCGGGGCTGAGGCAGAGCAGAGGATCATCCGAGAGCAGCCGAGGCTGAACCAGAGGAGAGGGACCCCCGGGACCACCCAGGGCCGAGCAGGAGTGAGGAAACCCCGGGAGCGGCCAGGACCAAGCAGGAACGAGGGGACCCCCGAGAGAAGCCAGGACCGAGCAGGAGAGAGGGGACCCCCGGAACCACCTAGGACCGAGCAGGAGCGTGGGGAACCACGGGGAGCAGCCGGGGTTAAGCAGGAGCAGAGGGAGCCCCGGGAGCAGCCAGGACCGAGCAGGAGCAGAGGGAGCCCCGGGAGCACCCAGGACCGAGCAGGAGCAGAGGGAGCCCCGGAACCACCTAGGACCGAGCAGGAGCGTGGGGAACCACGGGGAGCAGCCGGGGTTAAGCAGGAGCAGAGGGAGCCCCGGGAGCAGCCAGGACCGAGCAGGAGCAGAGGGAGCCCCGGGAGCAGCCAGGACCGAGCAGGAGCAGAGGGACCCCCGGGCCGCCCGTGCTGCAGGCAGGTACGGCGGGTGCAGAGGTGCCCAGCTGGCACACGCGGCTGTTTCTCGTCCTCTGGTCCTGCCGTGGCCGGGGGGCTCCTCGGGACGCCCCTGACCCGCTCTCCCCCCAGCATGGCGCAGTGGCAGGAGGTGCAGAGCTTGGCCAACACTTACCTGGAGCAGGTGCACCAGCTGTACGCGGGCTCGGCGCTGCCCATGGCCGTGCGGCAGTGCTTGGCCGCCTGGATCGAGAGCCAAAACTGGTACCGGGGGGGGATCCGGGGCTGGGGGCGGCACGGGGGGGCACGGGCAGGGCCGTGCCGGCGCTGAGCCCGCGCTGCCGCAGGCGCCAGGCNTGCGGCAGTGCTTGGCCGCCTGGATCGAGAGCCAAAACTGGTACCGGGGGGGGGATCCGGGGCTGGGGGCGGCACGGGGGGGCACGGGCAGGGCCGTGCCGGCGCTGAGCCCGCGCTGCCGCAGGCGCCAGGCGGCGGAGCCGCTCTCCTCGCACGCCCCGATGCTGTTCCACTCCTTACTGGTGCTACTGGGAGAGAGCCTGGGCAGCCTTGGGTCGGGCTACGAGGATTTCATGCTGAAGCACAACCTGCGCAAGGCCCACCGCGACCTCCAGGTGCGCTTCAGGGCTGGGGGAGCGCGATGAGGAGGGGGGAGGTCTCCGCGCCCCGCTGACCCCCCCCCAACCCCTCCGCAGGCCGAGTTCGGGAAGAACCCGGAGAGATTCGCCAACCTGGTGGCCAACCTGCTGCAGGAGGAGCGGCGGATCCTGCGCCTGGGGCAGGCGGGGGGGCAGGTAGGGCAGGGCCGCGTCCCCCCCACACCCCGCGGGGTCCCGCGGCCGCTGCCCCACACCCCGTGTCTCCCCAGGGGGGCTCGGCCCCCGCGCCCAGCCCAGCCCCGGAGAGCGGCCGGGAGCAGCAGATCCAGCGGCGCTTGGCCGAGTTCCAGACGGCCCTGCAGGTAACTCCGCGACCCCCGCCGAGCCCCCCGGGGGCTGCCCGGGCCCTCCTGACCGCCCTGTGCCCGCAGGAAGCCGAACGAGCCTTCAGGCACCTGGAGGATTTGCAGGATGCCTTTGACTTCTGCTACAAGGTGCACTACCAGCCAGGTGAGCCCCACGCCGGGGAGATGGGGGTGGCACTGCCCTGCGCCCCCCCGAGTCCCCCCAAAACCCTGACCCCTCTGCCCTGCCCGCAGGTGGGGAGAGGAACAAGAGCCCCGAGTACATCCAGGAGCTCCAAAGCCTCCAGGCCAAACTGCAGAACCTGGACCGGCGGCGGCGGGTGAGGGGAGGGGTCGGGGTGGCCGGGCTGGGTTTGAGGGGGGCCCGTGACCACCCTGAGCACCCCCCTGAGACCCCCATCTCCCCCCAGGAGGTGCTGGCTCAGATGCAGCAGCTCTTGGGGCGCAGCGAGACCCTGCGGGAGCTGCTGCAGCAGGAGCTGGGGGACTGGCGGGTGCGGCAGCAGCACCAGTGCCTGGGGGGCCCCGGCGACACCAACCTGCGCCCGCTGGAGACCTGGTAGGGCCGGGGGGCTCGGGGGGCCCGGGGGGCTGCAGCCAGGCCCCTCTGAGCTCCCTGGCCCCCGCAGGTTCACGGAGCTGGGCCAGGGGCTGTTCCAGCTGCGGCAGCTGCTGCGGGCGCTGAACGACCTGCGACAAAAGGTGACCTACGAGAGGGACCCGCTGGTGGCAGAGACGCCCCTGCTGGAGCAGCGGCTGCAGGAGCAGCTCACACACCTGCTGAAGAGGTGTGGGGCGGGACGTGAAGGGCTGGAGCTGTGCCAGGCGGGGTTTGGGGTGGAGATCCGGAAAAGGTTCTTCACCCGGAGGGTGGCTGAGCGCTGGAACAGCTCTGCAGGGAATGGTGACATTCCCGAGGCTGCCAGAGCTCCGGGAGCGTTGGGACAACGCTCCCAGGCACGGGGTGGGATTTTGGGGTGTCTGTGCAGGGCCTGGAGCTGGGATCAGTGATCCTGGTGGCTCCCTTGCAGCTCTCAAGGAGGTCAGGGAGGGTTTGGGCAATGCTCTCAGGTGCTGGGATTTGGGGGAAACTTTGGTGGTGTGGTGTGCTGTGCTGGACAAGGAGCTGGACTTTGATCCTGATGGGTCCCTTCCAGCTCTGGGTGTTCCATAATTCAAGAGGTCGGGGAGTGTTTGGACAACGCTCTCAGGTGTTGGGATTTAGGATTTTTGGGCATGTCCTGGGATTCAGAGATTGTTGCAGGCCCCTTCTTGCCTCAAGGAGCATTTGGAAAAGATTCTCAGGGACAGGGTGGGATTTTGGGGTGTCCTGTGCAGAGCCTGGAGTTGGGCTTTGATCCCTGTAGGTCCCTTACAACTCAGGGTATTCCATAATTCCAGGGGTTGGGCAGTGTTTGAACAACACTTCAGGTGTTGAGAGACTGGGGGGACTTTTGGTGCATCCATGCAGGGCCAGGAGTTGTATTTGATCCTTGTGGGTCCCTTCCAGCTCAGGATATTCCATAATTCCAGGGGTCAGGGACTGTTTGGACAGCACTCTCAGGTCCTCAGTGCTCTCAGGTGCTGGGATTTGGGGACTGGGGGGACTTTTGGGGTGGTCCTGTGCCAGGCCAGGAGTTGAACTCGCTCCTGATGGATCCCTGGTCCAGCTCTGGACACTCCATAGCTCTGTATCTCAGAGAACGTTCAGACAACACTCAAATGCTGAGATTTGGGACCGAGCAGGTTTGGGCTTTTCCTGCACCAAGCCAGGAGTTAAACCCAGATGATCCTACCAGGTTCCCTCCAGCTCAGGATACCTCACGATTTTCAGAAGTGGGGGCAGCACGGCGAGGACAGGGGGGGTCTCGGGGCAGCCCTGAACCCCCCCACCCCTTTTCCCCAGCGCCTTCGTGGTGGAGCAGCAGCCCAGCACCCCCAACGCCGGGAAGCGGCCGCTGGTGCTCCGCACCGCCAGCAAGTTCTCCGCCCGCGCCCGCCTGCTGGTGCGGCTGCACGACCGCAACCACCGCATGGAGGCCAAGATCCACATCGACAGGTGCCGCCCCCACCCCTCCGAGACCCCCCCGACCGCCCGCGGGGCTCCCGCCGCCCTGACACGCCCTTGTCTCTTGCAGGGACCCGCCCAACATCAAAGGGTGAGAGCTGGGAGAGCGCTGGAGGCGGCGGTGGGGTGACCCCACCCCGGGGGTCCTGAGCCCCCAGCCCCTGACGGGTATCCTGAGCCCCACCTGCCATCCCTGGGGGGAGTCCCGACCCCCATCTGCAGCAGGGCAGATGCTGGGCATCCCCCAGCGGTCTCAGTCCCACCCCACAGCCCCTCTGGGGGTCCTGACCCCTTGAGGGGTATCCTGAACCTCACCTGCCATCCTGACGGGTCCCCAACCCCGATTTGCAGCAGGGCTGCATCCCCCAGGGGTCTCGATCCCACCCCACAGCCCCCCTGGGGGACCTGACCCCTCAAGGGGTATCCTGAACCCCACCTGCCATCCCTTGTAGGGGGTCCCAACCCCCATCTGCATCAGGGCTGTATCCCCCAGGGGTCTCGATCCCACCCCACAGCCCCTCTGGGGGTCCTGACCCCTCGAGGGGTATCCTGAACCTCACCTGCCATCCTGACGGGTCCCCAACCCCGATTTGCAGCAGGGCTGCATCCCCCAGGGGTCTCGATCCCACCCCACAGCCCCCCTGGGGGACCTGACCCCTCAAGGGGTATCCTGAGCCCCACCTGCCTTTCCTTGGGGGGGGTCCCGCCCCCCATCTGCAGCAGGGCTGCATCCCCCACGGGTCTCGATCCCACCCCAAACCCCCTCTGGGGGTCCCGACCCCCCCCCACCCACAGCTGAGCTATGCCCCCTCCTGGGAGGGGGGTCCTGGCCCCCATCCACAGCCCCCCCAGGGGTCCTGGCCCCCCAGGTACACCCCCGTGCGCCCTCCCGGGGGTCCTGACCCCCTCCCACCTCCTG
>WAAE01015258.1:0-107693 GCA_013400495.1 Nicator chloris
ATTTGTTGTTGTTATTGTTGTTGATGTAGTATTTAATTTAATTAGATTGCTTAACAAATAAATTTAAATCAAGATTTGACCAATAATGCTGTGGCTTAAAAATTATTGTGGAGGATGATCAGATTGTACAAAAGCTTTATGACTGGTTCACAGCTGTGGCATTGAGTCAGAATACTTTGGAAGAGCAAAAGAAAACATACCAAATTTGGACAAACTAAGAGTAAGTCTTAGCAAAGCCAGTTTGACGTTATTCTGTTTTCCTCTAGTCTTCTGTGTTTTATCATCCTTCTTAGACCTGCTCTGTCCTTTCTCCTCATTCATGGTCAGAGCATTAAACTCATTCTGAGAAATCTTCTCTGCAAGGCACTTGATTCTTCTAGGTAAAACACAAGCCGTCCTTTAGAAGTTGTTCTGGCTTGTTGGTTTTTTCCTTTCCTGTGGTTTGGGTTGGGATTTTTTATTTGCTTCTTCTGTTTGTTTTTTTTTCTTATTGTAGGGCAGCCTTTGATGAATTTTCTTGTTTACAAGTTCACTGCAACAAACAATAAATCTATGAAAAATTGAAACCTTGTCCTAAGTACTAGGAGTCCAGTAGCAGACATTAGTGTAGGAGCAGTTTGTTGGGAGTAGGAAACTGAACATTTTTTAAGGATGGCCTCACTTTGGCTCTCAGCTTACTGAACACATTGTAAACTTTTTATTCTAATATATGTAAAAATAGCGTGCCAAGAACAGCCAGAGAGAGAGGTGTTGAGCATGAAGTTAGGCTATTCTTCTAACTTATCAGATAGTCTGACATGTTAGGAGAATGTGTTCTGCCACAGTCATACTGCTCCTCAATCAGCTTTATCCCGCAAAGCAGGGAAAACCATTCAGTGGGAAACTGCCAGGCTGGAGCTGGGTGCAATGGAGAAGTCACCTGGAGGGGTCCATAACTACCATGTGCCTCGTAAGTGTCCTGGCATGCTGCTTGGAACAGGCAAAACAGTTCTAGCAGGAACTGGGAAAATTATGTTGTAGCTGAGAGGTAGGAGAAAAGACCTTGACTCTTCAGGGACAAAAGGGTTGATGCTGGACAGCAGATGTAACCGTGCTGTCTCAGGTGGTCTTGGATCCTCCCAAAGAACAGGCAAACGGTTCTTATGTGAGGAAAGAGAATTAGAGGAGAAGCTCCTGATGTCTGTCAGCAGAGGATGAATAATTACTCTGGAGCAGAATGGTGTGAACATGGCACCGTGAGGTTTCCATACATCCATTTGTATTTGTAGTGTGTGATTGTCATATACTCTGTAAACCTCAGGACATGAGAGATATAAAAGAGCTGTTCTCATTTTATTCCTTTGGCATGAAGTTAACTTTTACCCTTAATTGCTAAATTATTTTGCATACACCCATACTATTGGAAAGTCAGACAAAGCTGAGAGAGAACAAGCTGGTTTTCAATCATCTTTCCCTTTTTTTTTCCCAGTTTGTTGTATCATCACTAGGTTGTTTTGCACCTTTTCATTGTTTTTGTCCTCTCGCTTGCAATCTCTCTGACTGTGTCTAGTTACTCTGCTGTGATTAGTGACATGTGGCCTGGGAGAGTTAATTGATACCTCATTCGAGTAATGTTTGTAATGTTTCTTTCAGAAGACTGGTGCTCTGTAGGTGTCTGTCGCCCTTCCCCCTTTAGAAAGTATGCAAGTTCCTATTCTCCATGTTTTTGAGAGTAAACCTTTAAGATCAGACATCTAAAGGTTTTATCTCACTTTCTCTGAGATTCTCTGCTGCAGCATTGTCCCTCTTGACATACTTGAAGATATGTTATTGTTCTGGTGTAGATCAGAATTTCTGCAAATTTTGAGTGGAAGAGTGGAGACTTGGTCTGAAAATTGGCAGAGCTTTTACTGAATGACTCTGTGTTTCCATGTTACTGTCTCGAGTTTGTGCCTTCCAGGTGCTTTCAGTGTTTCCTTATATCTATGTCAGCAGTGCTTACACACTGTGGTCGTGAATGTCAATATGAAGTTAGACTGATTTTGACCCGAATTTTGAAAATCTGAGAGCTTTTTTTTCTCGTTTACCTACAAATTAAAAAAAAAAAAAATTGAAGTCCTGTTAACTCAAAGTATTTTTCTTCATTCTGAAATGCCTTCCTATATTCAGACTTCCTAGATTCAAACACACATTTATTTGTGTGTTTTTGATAAATGGCGGTTGTATTCACTTAGCTGTTGCTCAGTACTGTTACCTGATTTTCATACCTCTGATGAATGAGGTTCTCTGTCACTCTTATGTTCCAAAGCTTGATAAAAAAATGCTTTCACTTTCAAATTTTTTAAAAGCCAATTTTTTTTTTTTTTAATCACAATCAGGACTAGTAAATTTGCTGAAGTAAATCAGGGATGACTTGGATTTCAAGTTCTATCACAAACTTGTCCCCACATGAAAGCAGGTGCCGGGATCTTGCCGATGTTCAGCCTTTATAAGTTATAAGGAAGCACTAAACTGTTTCTTTTTCTGTTGATCTGTGGAATTAGGTTGGAAAAAGTTTTGAGTAGCCAAGTCAGACAAATGGCAGTTTCCTATATACCTCCTCTTCTCCTCTTCTGTTTTCATAATTATGGGTGTTTTTTTCTTTTTCCTATGTGGAGGGGGGAGATGGAGACTTCTCATAGAATGACTTAATACACGATGGTTTTACTGTAGTTAGTTACAGTGAATCAATTAGAGATTTCGAAAATTCAGTTATGCAAAATAGGATGGCATTTCAGGGTAAGACAAAACTTAATAAAGCATGAGAGTTGTCAGCACAAAGTACTAGAAACTATACAGGAAAAAATATTTCTCCAGAATGTGTGATTAAAGCTGAACATGCTGGAACGATATTTGTAAGGGCTAAAACTCATTCAAAATTCTAAGAGCTTGCCCCTGCAGTTTTTGATCTGGCCTTGTTATAGGAAAAGCATGGGCAAGCTTCTTTCAAAACCAGACATCTTATGCACATTCTCACATAGGATTCAATATTTCATAGTTCTCAGTTCAAAAGAAAAATAAGATCTGGTTATATTGGTTATGTGTCAATATAGAAACTTTAATGCCCTCAAATAAAAGAATCTTAAATATTTTTGTTCACTGAGTAATTTCCCATCTTACAATTAGCTAACAGAATGCCTTTGGAGTAAAGACTAGTTTGCAGAATAAGCATGTGTGAATTGGTCTCTGTTAATTGTAAAATAATAAAATTTTCACATTTGCATAGCTGAAATGTTAGAAGTTCCAATAGTGTTCTGAAACAGCAGTGAAATGTAAAATCTTGGGCTTGGTGGTTTTGGCAAAGACTTCTATAGGATTGACTTTTCTCCTAATCAGTGTAGACTGTGGTTGTGCTCTCATTTTGGGTAATTTTTTGCAGCCAGGGAGCTTCCTCTCCCCTGTGCAATGTACCAAACAAATGGATGCTGAATATCGAGGAAACAACAGGGAAGTTTGCTTTGGGAGAATCTGTGGAACATGGAAAATGGAACTTAATTAGTGTATGTAGGAAAAATACCATTTTCCATAGGAAAAAGTTACAGTGATTTTATTAGACATGTAACCAATACAGTTCTGTACACATTAATTGTTAAAGTGGCTTTTAAAATCCATTTAATACTTGAATTATACTTCAGTTGTTCAGACAGAAGAAAAGAGTCATTCTGTTGATGTGGAGGGCTGAAAAAGACTTGACTTTTCTTTATCTACCTCCTTTTTTAATTTTCTTCCAGCTTACAGGAAGAATGAAATATTTTCTAGCTAAATACTGTTTCCAAGGACCAAAAAAATGCCTTCAACTTCAATGGTTTCTACTTACTTGTGTTAAACATCTGTGGCTTTTCTTATCAATGAATATTTCAGACAGCTCTAAACTGTGTTTTTAAATAATTTACTGTTAATAACAATAATAATAACCACAATTTTTAAAAATTACATGACCTGGACATTTAAACTCATTCTCCTTTATCCACTAGAGTCTTAATATATAAGGCCGTGAAGATAGAAATATCTTCATGCTAGGAAAAAACATTCTATGAGCTTCTAATTTGTCAGCTGTCTTTAAAGACAAAAATCTTACATATTGTAATATATACCCAATCATAAAACTGTACCCATTGCATTATGAAGGGAATTGCTCATACGGCAACAAACTGTTTAAGATAGCTGTGTAGCTCCAATTTGAAGTTACTTTAATTTTTAATTTTTATGTGTTATATGAGAGTTTTGTCCCTTCACCCACAACTGAGTTTGGTTATTAAGGAAGTGGCTCATGCCCTAAAGGGGTAATATATAAACAAGGCAAGAACTTTATCATTTTGGGGCACAAGTCACTAATGATGATTCTCATCTCTTCCAATTTACAGATGTCTCACTGGAAGACATTTAATCATAGGTGGTCAGCTTAGGTTGCCTTTGTATTCAGTGGAGAATATTTTCAGTGAGACAGAGGTGACTGCAGATGGTGATTCATCTAATCTATTTTAGACACCTATTTTAAGATAAGATGAATCACTCACTGAAGGAGCCTTTCTCATAGAATCACAGAAAAATTTAGACTAGCAGGGCCCTCTTAAAGTCACTGATCCAACCCCTTGCTGAAATCTTGGCTAACTTCCAAGTCAGATCAAATTGCTCAAGGCCTATCCAGTTGAGTTTTGAAAATGTCCAACGATGAAGAGTTTGCAGCCTCTCTGAGCACCTTTATCAGTGCTGAACCACTTGGATTAATTTTTTCCTTATGTCTGATCAGAATTTCCAGCATCGTAATTTGTCACAAATTGTCTCTTCTTTTGTTGTGTGCTTGTGAGAAGACTCTCATGCCACCTTCTCTCCGACTCGCCTTCAGCTTATTGAATCCAGCAACTGGCTCTTGGCCTTCTCCTTTCTAAGTAACCTAACCCAGTTCCTCTAGCCTCTCCTGCCATATCTTCTAGCACCTTCAGCTATTTAAGAAACAGTCTTAGTCATTTGGCGCTCTGCTACTGTATTTTCTCCAGGTTGTCAACACCCTGTTGTTTGATGTCTGTTTTTGCAGAGCTGCTAACCTGTCCAACCAGTTTGTCCCCAATACTGATTTTTTTTCTCTCTGCTGGCTAAAAAGGAAGCCAGTGGTGACTAGGCTTAATGCTAAATCTAGGTCTTGTAAATAACAACCTAAAAGCTCATACCTTTGACTAGATTAAATATTAAATTTGGATATGCTGTTATACTTGTAATCTTATGCCTTGAAATCCTGCCTGCTTATTAAATGCTCAGACTTTGGATGTACCAGATGGATATGTTCTCAGTAATGAGTCTGCTTGAACTGAGTGCCACAGGGGTCTATCCTGACACCTGTCAATGAACATCTTTGGCAGGGACCTGGAGGGGATGATGGAGGGCATGCTCTTAGTTTCCAGATGATACCAAAGTGTAGGAACCAGTCAAAATGCTTCATTTTGAGAGCCACCATTGAGGGACCTAGACAGGCTGGATGGAAGGGCCAGCAGGAGCTTTATGAAATTTAGCAGGGACAAATGCCAAGTCCCACACCTAGGATGAACAATACAGGCCAGGGAACAGCTTGGCAGAAAAGAAAAGAAAGAAACTTTATGGGCCCGGTAGAAGACAAACTGCGTGTAAATCAGGAGTGTGCCCTGGCAGTGGAGGAAGCAGCTAACAGCATGCTGGGCTATAGTAGCAGAAGTATGGCGTGTAGGTAGAGGGATGTGATTATGTCCCTCTACTCAGCAATTGTTAGGCTGTCCCCAGAGTACTGTGTTCAGTTTTGGTTCCCAACAACAAGAAAGACATTGCTAAATTATATAGAGTTTATAGGAGTGTCACCAAGATGGCTGTGGCTGGAGCTCATGGCAGGTGAAGAGAGGCTGAAGGAATTGGGCTTGTTCAGCCTAGAGAAGAGGTGACTGCAACTGGAGCTACTAGTAGTCCACCAATTTCTACAGAAGATTGTTGAGAAGATGGAGCCAGGCTCTTCAGAGCTGTGCAAGAGGCAGTGGACCCAAGTTGCAAACGAGGGGTTGAGGTTGGCTATAAATTAAAAGCTTTTTCACTCGAAGCCAGTCAAGTAGTGAAGTAGGTTGCTCAGACAGGTTGATCAACTTCCACAATTGAAGGTTTTCAAGGTCCAACTGATAAACCCCTGATCTTAGCTTGATCCTGCTTTGACCAGAAGGTTGGACTAGAAAACTCCAGAGACCTGTCCAAGTTGAATTATTCTATGATTTCTATGAATTGCATTTAGCACCTTCATCTTGCCTTTTAAAATTATTTTTTGTTCCCTTTGGAGAGAGGAGGCAGGTGCAGAGATTCTTTTTTTTCTTAAAATCCTGTGTAAGAAATGAGAAGGAATTCTGTGAGTTGGTGAAAATATGACATTTAAGCATAAATTTCATTAGTCACCTTTCATGTATTTCCATATATTTCAATTGCTGTATTCCTTTTTTTTTTGTATATAGTAATAATGTCTTTAAAAAATGCCTCTTTAGAAAGCAGTAATTACTGAAGGGATTTCCAGAAGAACCGGTTAAGATGCTCATACAATCACTTGATATAGATAGAAGTACTGCTTTTCAGCCTAATGAGTTTGTCCTTCACACAATCCCAAAACACTTGTGAGCACAGTGTTTCTCCATTCTCTGCTGGTCCTTTAAACAAAAATACCACTGGGCTAAATTCAGCTCTGCAGTTACTCTGATCTCAGACAGATCTCTGCAATCTTGTTGATTCAGCTTTAGTGATATAAAAAGAAAAAAACAGCTGAAAAGGTTCTTAAGACATTAGTGGTTAAGGCTAGCAGGGTATTTTCAGAACTAACCTTAAAATACTTAAATGTGGAGTTAGGTAAGTATCATGCTTTAAAAAGAAGGTCCAGATGAGCATATTTCTATGTTCAGTCTTGTTCTGAAGCAGACCCTTGTGTCTATGGATCTTCATTGCAAAACTACTCAGCATCTCAAATTTGAAGTTGGGTTAGAACAAGTTGCAGAGAGGTGTAAAAAAGGACTGGTTTTATTCTTTTAAGCAACCTAGATCTTCTCCTTGCTCGGTGGATCTGTGAATCTGTCTGAACGAACTAAAATCAGCCACAGAAAGAACGTTTTGCAGCAACCACTGTCTAAGGCTTTTGGCAGACCTCGCTAAGCCACTGCAGTTTTAAAAGCAAACTCACGACCCAGGCAGCAAGATGCACAAGTGGGAGGCAGTTTCTTTACTTAGGCTCTCTTCAGCCTCAGCTGGTCTGTACTGGCTGTGACAGACTCCTTCCAAGCTGGCTAGAAATTGGAGGATCTCTTGCCTTCCCCACACCTGTGAGGTTCATACGACATGACTCAGCAGAATTGTATCTGTGTGCCTGCTCACTTGCATGCTTGGAGGCTTCCTGCCACAGTGGTGTCTGTGTTGTTTATGCCCTGCAAAGCTCTACCGTCATCAGAGCACTGTCAGCACGCTCACATCTCTAAGCTATGGGTCACTTATGTTTTGAGCCTTCTGACTGCCGAAACTGAGGATGTATCCCCTGCTTTGGCTCCTTACATGCCTGCTTTCCTCAGTTCATTTCCTTGGGCTATTGAGGTGGAGAGGGTGAGGTGATACAGGGAGCTGGACTCACCTGGGCTCTACGCTTGCCTCCAAGAGGTGGGGAATTACACTGTAGGTGAGGTTTAGCTGCTGCTAACTTTTTGACAACAGTTCATGTTAGCGTGTTACTGGCCTTAGGGAAAATAAATGGCTTCACTAGAATGTATGGAAAATGTGTATTAATTAAAACAGGAAGTACCTTTTCTTGAGGAGCAGATGGCTCCCTGGGTTTTGGGCTAGGAAAAACGATTGCTGTGGGACTCAAGGACAGGAATCTCATGGGAACTGCTCTCTTACGGCAGAGTAGTAGAATGATTTTACTGTATTCAAAAGAAGTTCTATCCAGTTAACACAAAATAGTTTTCCTTGCTAGGAGCTTTGATTTTTTTCCATGTCTCTAAAGTAAAAGTACTGGAACTGTGCTGCAAGGCTTTCAGTGACTCTCTGCCTTCCTGGTGTGGAATATCCAGTGTGCCGTATGAGTGTGCTGGCTGCAGACTCTTTCTGTGTTCTTGTCAGGCTTCCATACAGGCACCCTTGAGCTTTGTCCTGTGCCATCTTGCCTGGTAATCTGCACATCTTGAAATTCCTCCTACATTTTGTTCCTGCATGCTGACTGTTCACACCACCTTAATTCCATACTTGGTGCGTGTAGCCTAGGTGTTGTGGCCGATGTTAATTGCTACCTTCTGACAAGGGCCTGTATCACAGAGGACATATTTTATCTGCTAGGGTCTTTTTCTCTCCTGATAGCTTGCCAAAATGCCTTTGAGGTAGGATCTTCGTAGCATTAAAAAAAAAAAAAAAGATTCAAACCGATAATCAAAATGTGCAGGTGCTTCTGGGCTACAGGTGTGAAATGCTAAAATATTTGCTTTGCCTCATATGAAGGGATTTCCTCGAGTCAAGCTTACAGAAGTCCAAGCATACAGAAACCTTCTGTATGTTGACAGATCCAAATTGATTGAAGTTGGATGATGATAATATGCTATTTGTAGATACATCTTTTCTAGATATATCTTGTTTGCTTAGTGAGGTAAGCCTACAATAGTGATGGGCACATTAATTCTATCAAAATTAGTAGTTTCCATCCTTCAAGTAGGCAGATTATTGATTATACTTAATTAGTATTCTGATAGCTAAATCATATTAAGATCAGCTTCATAACAAGATTTTAATATCTCTTATTGCAATGGTACCATAAACATATATAGAAATTATGACAGTAAGAAAACCCAAGCTCCCCAAAAAAGAAACCCAAATCCATTTTTCCCTTAAAATAGATAATTTGGTCAATATCTTACATGAAAAATAAGTATCAGTATGTTAACTTTTTCTTCTTTCTGAGAACATGTAAAGCAAATTCTTCAATGAGTTTAAATTTGTTTAAATGGCATCTTCTTTTGAAGAATTGAAAAAATTAACTTTTTAACCTGAATTATCTTTAATCATGAGAAAATTCTTCTGTCCATCAATCTTGATAAATGCTACGAGTGCTTTGTACACAGGCTATACCCAAGGCTATGAACCATTTGACATACATGTGTCATAACTGTACTTCTCTAAAACTTTGATCAAGTTCTTCCTGCAGCTGTTTTGATTAAAAAAAAACAAAACACTTTTGAGGTGTCTTTATGATGAAGAAAACAGAAGACATGTGAGGTGAATGTAACCAGAGCAGGGAGAGGTTAACATACAACACGCAAGAGTCAGTCATTGAGGTGTAAATCACAGGGAGTTGTGGATCTTCTAAAAATGCCTCTTGCACAGACAAATCCGAACTGTAAAGTGTAACGCTAGGAGTGCTAGAAGTTTCTACTTTGATGAGCTTTCACCATCATCCAAGTATCTTGCTGGCCTGCTGTCTGCACTGCAGGCTCCAGGGCCTTCACACTCTGTGAGCTGGGCAGCTGCTCCCTGCATGCTGCTTCAGGCTGGGGAGCTCTCTCACACTTCCAGCTGTGGAAGCTGCTAGGAAACCAGTAGATCATGAGATGAACATCTTGATAAAAGGAGCTTCTCTTGATAAGAGGAGTTCTCGCCCACAAAAAACTAACTCTGGCAACAGCCAGTGTACTGGGGCTTTGGGAGGCTTGTTCCTCCCTCCCAGAGTGGAGTGTATTGCAGGCCTTTTGTGGCAAATTCTGAGTCCTGGCCGCTGCCCTGGGAACTACCACGTTCAGCCAAGTAAGCTGGATTCTCTGGAAAAAACGGTTCAGATGATGACATGTGTTGACATGAACCATTCTTTGCCATACTAAAAAAAAAAATAATCAGAAAATTTACCATTACTTGTGAGTTGCATCCCATTTTCATGCCTGCTGTTGGCGATGTGTTTAATAGCTGTCTTCTCGCTGTATCTGCGGCGCAGGGGTAGGAGATCTGAGAATGTAACTTGAGATCATACAAAACTGTGGTGGAAAATTTTGGGAGCCTAGGTAACCTGAGGTGACAGCACTTGAAACAAGTCACAACCAGACACAAACAAGCACCTGAGGTGGCTCGAGTCCATCGGGTTTTCTACCACGTCTGTTTTCTCCAGAAGGGCCCCTCTTGTCCTTGGAGAGACAGGGGTGCTGCGCACTGCCTGCAGTCTTACTTGCTACTGGGGTCTGTCAGGAGCTGGCACAGCTGGTTCAGTGCTTCAGCCCCAGCCTCCTTGTACCTGCAAGTCTGAATGTGCTGCAGACCCCAGTGAAGTTTTGGGTTTTCTAAGTGTAGTTTAAAACAAACAAACAAATGAAAAAAACCACTGAGAACTGTAAGAGACAGCTGGGCTGCAGGAGCAGCTTTCCATGCAAACACAGTACCTTACTTAATGGCTGTGAGCATTCCTTGTACTAGATGGGTGTGTGACAGGAAGAAAATGATTTAACACTCTCCTTCTGGACCAATTTTAAACAAGAAGTTGAGGTTTTTGAGCAGCTAAAATATGTTGCTGAAGGGACAAAAGATTCTGGCATTTATCCTGCAGTTAAATGTAAAATAATGATATATTGTTCTTTTATGTAAGGCTGACTTATTTGTGTATAGATAGCGGTCAGCTTTGCAAAAAAAAATCAAAAATATTTTTGATGTATAATTTTAAATTTGGAAGTTCTTTGAGGCATTAATATTGGGGACACTGGTCTGTATACCCCTGAATATAAATATTATAGATAAAACAGTCATTAATGCTTTAGAACTATAGGGATTTTTTAAATTTAGTTTTGTTTTTTAGAAGCCTGCATTTCAAATTCAACTTTTCACTGTGTGTGTGTGTATGTATGTCATTGCCCTCTACTGGACAGATCTAGAGTACTTTTTTGAGCAATGCTGCCAGCTTGCTTGGAGTCTGTGGCTGTTACTTCAGCACAATCGAAGAGGGATGCCTTCACACTCCAAGTATTAAACAAATATATGCAAATATCTCTGTAAGGTGGGTGGGTTTGTCTTTGTATTTTGTGTGTTTAACCAGTAGTTTTTAATTTGTAAAAACCCTGATGTTTTGAGAAGTTTGTTTATTTTGTGGAAAGTTGTACAAGATAAGACTGCTTATCCTTATTAAGAGCAATCACTTAAATGGGATGGATGTGGAAAATACTCTTTTGTCCTGGTAAAATAGCCCAAACATTTCATAAAAAGCAAGGATTCAGAAAATTGCATTGGCAGTGAAAATATAACTGTAATGGACAATGTACTTGTGTTGTAGTTCATGGCTAGGTCAATGTCATATATTCTAATCCTTAAAATTTTTTTTGGATTAAATGTTAAAATGAACAGGATTAGAATGGGTAAATAATTAAAACCAACTGTCTCACTGTTTTCACATTGCAGTTGGGGGACTTGATCCTGCCTTGTGCCCAAAGCCCTTGTTTACCGACAGCTCGGGCAGGATCAGCTCTTTTTAGGTTAGATTTTTTTTTGCTTTATTGGTATCTGACTTTCTGCTGTTAACAGGACCTTGCCTGGAGGTGGTGTCATTTGATACTGAGCAGGGACAAGTCTCTGATGCTTTGGGGGTTTGGGTTCTGGGTTTCTGGGGAAGGAGAGGTGCCAAATAGTCACACATTGCACCTCATGTAGTGAGGGCTGCTGCAACATGGGGGTTTTCATGCAGGACAGGAAGGATGGGTTTAATAAGAGTGGAAGGGAGGTAACAGCTGCCACTGGTGAGTGGCACTTGGGAGGGTATCTTGTCTGGGGATGCTTTTCCTTCGTCTGCTCACCCAATTGATAGCTGTTCTCTTCTGTGGCTAGATGGACATCTGTATACACTAAATGGAGAGGAAAATATTGCTGCTGTCTCCAAAGACAGTAAAGTTGAATTTTTAGTGCAGTGCCACATAGAGAAGGTTTGGTTGAACAGAAGGAAAGATGAAAAAACAGGTACTATATGTTACAGAAGGATGTAAAGTTGGGAGGGTGGCAGGCAGAGACAGAGGGAAGCCCAAGGCTTGCTCTGTGAGGACCTAATAGTGGAATTCCACAAGGTCTTGGGCCTCCAGCAAGTAATATTTTGATGTTAACCTCTGGCACAAAAGTTGGGAGTGATGATGAAATGATGAATGATCACAGAAATTTGAGAGGTGCTGTAAACACAGAGGAGGGTTGGGCTATCACACAGAGAAAAATGTACTGTCTTGAAGGCTTCAATAGCAGTAGAAATGCTGAAAGATTTAGTATGTAAAGAGCAACATCATATTTGAAGGGGTTTTTTGGTCCTTTTCTCATCAAGTAGATATGTAACACATACAGGTGTACAGTCATAACTGTCTGAGATATGGTAGTCAGCAAAGTTAATTTTAAAGCAGATTTGGATTTTAATAAATATAATGGTTTTCTGCTGACAAACTATCATTACTTGCTTTGTAGCAGATTTTAGTCTGCTTTAGTCTTCGGTCAGCAATGATGATCTTTTGAGTCGTGTGATTTTGTGCATGTCCTCTTTATTTAATTAATCTTCTTCAGTTATGAGCACCAAAAACAGTAGTCAAGAAAAAGGAGATTCAGCATCTCACTGATAAAAAAGACATACAATAAAATGATACACAGAATGGAAACTTTACCTGGATTTTGTACAATCCTTGCTATTTTCTCTGAAGTGTTTTAGAACACCCCTGTGTGCTTATGGCTGGACCACTAAGAAGCAGTATGAGATGAGACTTGAAGGGAAGCAACTGAGTCACCTGTAAAGTGACATACACATGTCTTCAGTTTCCTTATACACACAGTTCAATAGAACTTGTGTACCTTAAGATATCTATCACTGTGCATTTAGTATTATCTCAACAGAAATATCTAGGCAGAGCTTAATCTCCTTGGCATTTCAGAAACAACTTTTTTTGCTAACATTTTAGAGTGTGATGAATTTGGATATTCGATAAAACAAATTACCATAATAGTTTGCATACAGGATATGTATCTTTTGACAAGGTTTTTTATGTATTTTTTGACCAAGTTTATAAATGAAACTCATCTGCATCTAACCAGGAGGCACTGTTTGCTTATATAACCTGACTCCCTCACCATCAGTGCTCAAGCCATTACCGTTTTATGCCACTGAGAGGGAGAATAGCTTGAATCAGTCATGAACTATTTTTAGCTTGTATTTGGCAAGGGATAGGGTCAAAAGGAAAGAGGAAATTAAGGGTAAGAGAAAGTTGTCTAATTTAAATATTTGAATGCTGTATGGTGGTTATTAGATTTAGCAAGAGCTAATACGGAGTAATTTTTACCAAAATTCTCAATGTTGTGTATATGGCTGGAGTTGATGCTGGAATCCAGATGAGATTTACCACATAGTCTTGATTTTTTTTTTTTTTTTTGAGTCATACCAGCACTGGATGAGGAAATGAATAAGGAACTTGTAGACTTGTAGAATGGTTTCGGTACACTACATTTTCCATGGTATGTCAGAATGCAGAGATGAGTGCTCTATACATTCTGAAACTGGAAGATGCCTCTAAGAGTGACGTGGAGATCAGGAGGCCAAGTAATGGCTAAAAACATGCTTAACAGCAGATGTAGTTTCTGTAGATAGAACTGTGATGATAAAACTGTGACAAGCTGATGGCTATTGTCATATGAACACAAAGTACATGGAAAGATCATCTTTTTTGGTGACTCCCATTGCTGCCCCAGAAAACGAAGCTAAATACTTCCCGCCTGTCATAAATGGGAGTCAGTAAGGCTAGGAAAGTTCTCAGTACATCAGAGTGAAGTTCATGAGGTGTGGGAACATTTTTTCAAAAATTTACCACCTACATGCCTGTCAAAGTTCATTTAAGATCTATTGATGAACAGAAGATATGTTAAATAATTTAAAGATAACTTACCAGCTTCCCTAGAAAACATGATGCTTTTTTTCTCACTTCATGGACTGAGTGAACAAACATGCGACTACATCCCTGCTGCTATAATTTTTGAAGGAAAAGAATTGGGATTTAACAGTAGCGCTTCAGAATATGTTGGAGAAGCCGTATAGCAAGAGCAATTAGGAATGGAGCTGTCTCAGGAAGGAATCGGTTTCAGACACCAGTGGAGCCTATCCAGACAAAAGTGTCCTTCATGCTGTGAGGCTGTGCTGGATCTAAAGGAAGCAGAGATGGTGAGGGTTCTGG
Organism: Nicator chloris; assembly: GCA_013400495.1. NCBI lineage: Eukaryota > Metazoa > Chordata > Aves > Passeriformes > Pycnonotidae > Nicator > Nicator chloris. Next base: position 14,202 of record WAAE01015258.1, read on the forward strand.
CCACAACACAAGAGTGGTTTCAGGGTGCTGGGCGTAGCAGTATGGAGGCTGAAATATGTGCATGTTAGTTACCATTTATGAGAGGTGGTTAACCACAGAAGTCAGCTGGTTATTAAAGCACTTGGCAGTTTGTTGAAGGATAGCTGCAAACATCTTGAAATGCCAGCGGCTTCAATGAAACCATGCTTTCTGTCCTTCTCATGCAACATCTTAAGTACAGTTTGATCATATAATTCTGCCACCTAAACTTTGCATTCCTTAGGCTCCATTCACAGAAGTCTTATTTCTTTCAGTCTAGAAAATACAGTACCCTGCCTGGTGGAGGAAGAACATAAGGAATCAGTGTATATAAGGGAGCATAAACTCTTTAATTTTGACCATATAATAGAGTGTCTGTCTGCTGTGAGAAATTCAGTCATGAGTATACTGGGCAAAATATTCTGTCCATCTCACATTTACTAGCGAGGCATGTCACTACCTATGTGAAACATACATCTCAGATTTTGTAAAAGCATTATTCTAACCAGTGTTAGTTTGTTTTCTTGTTTTTCTAAATCACTCTAGGGAAACTCAAGTTCATGGCCTGAGTAAAATCTTAATGGTACACAGGGAACATGTTAGTGATAGGCCCATGTAATCTTCATTAAGTCTATGCTATAAATGCCAAGAAATCAGAGTCACTTCAAATAATTTAGATTAAGGTCTCTTTGAACTGTGTGGCTTGTTTCAAAGCCAATATCCTGCTTTTGCTATGAGCAAGGAAATCCTGCTGATGTTAGTACAATTCTAGGCATGCTTGCCAGGATATCAGCAAGAAAGCCTTTTGCATTGACTTGGACTGGAGAACTCTATTTATCTTGCCTTTGCAGTTCCAGGACTCTAAAACTTGCCCTGTTTCTTGGTTCAAAAGATTTGGTGATCTTGCAGTCACTCTGGGGAAGAAACTTGTTCAACAGGATTTTGGGTGGGACCAACCATATATGCCATGCAGAAGTGAAAACTGGAGTGGCAGAAAGGAGCTTTTAGTTTTTCTTTTCATAGACAAAAAGTTGGCAGAGTAATTATTTCAGATGCTGCTGGAATTCTATTCAAATACTGCAGAAAGACAGCCTTAAAGATTTAGTTGTTGTTTTAAACAGGAGAGAAAAGCCACTTAGTTAACGAGCTGGAGCTGTGATCAAAGGGAATATGAGTGTCCTTATCCCTGCTTCACAGTTCAAGGAAACTTAGCTTAGAGAAATAAGCCTGGCTTGCCTAAGATCATGCATCACAGAGAATTGGATGGAGTGGTAGAACTGTTTTTTTTTTTACTCTGAAGGGACATCCAGTCTCCTAGAGAGTAAGGCCACAGTAGTAGCCTACTGTAACTAGGTTCTTTGAAAAATACCAAAACTTCCATCATCAAAGACCTGACCAAATCAAGCTGTTTTGAAATGAACACTTTGAGTTTATTTAGAATAACGTGAGAGAGTAAATCCAGACTTGCAGGTACTAAGTAAGTGTGTATCAGAATACATCTTGATTTTTTTTTCCCTAAATTGAAATGTCCTGGAAAAGACTAAAGCCAGTAGCAAATTTCCACTCTGTTCTTCCAAAATATTTAAAGTATGAAAAATCTGTGAGGAAAAGAGGGAAGTGTGATAGCTGCACATGAACTTCTATGTTCTCATCTGTTGTAATTTTGCAGTGATTTTGCATACTGTTTGACTACAAATTCAAGTTTAAAGTCAAGTTGCAGCATTGGTGTCAGCGATAGTTGTGTTGGGGTTAGCACGAACAGGACGGGACTGCTGGAGTAGACTTCCTCGAGCTTTATTACAGCATCAGTCTCATTACAAGGGTTGAGTCAATTAAGAGATGTCAACGGCTCAAATCTTGCCAGCAGCAGCAGAAAATTTCTTTGTTACAGAGCGTCTTAAAAACTGTTTAGCCAATAGCATATTGCTAAAGCTTACAGACAGTTGTTTTAGCCAATCAATTATAGCACACGTACACCTATTTGAAACAATGCTTGCTTGTATGCTCTTCTATTAACAGTACACAATATCCTTATTAAGCTTAAGACCCTTTACTGTCTTGTCAAACATATATTTCTGCAGTGTTGAGATTTATTCAAGCCAAACCTAGAAACTCAGCCTATTGTTTCCATGCTCTTTCTTACTATACCACTGTATCTTTTCTAGTTTCAAAGTTTTCAGCTGCAACTAATTCTAAAATCTCAGCTTTTCTGTCTCTGAGGTCTGCTTTTTTAGCTCCTGAAAATCCTTTTTACCTTTACTGTTTCCCACAATAGTTATTGCTCTGGTCCCCCTGTACTTAGAGATTATTTTCTCACCTATTTGGATTTTTGAGTGTTTAGGGTCTTTATGCTCTGCATCAACAGATTTCAGATCAGGAATTGGCAGCAGTATTTTCCAGCAAAATCTGTAATGATTTCTGTTGAATTATTTTTATTTTGGTAGTATGCTTATCTATTCAAAAGTTAAGGTTCCCATAGCAATGTTAACATGGCCACACTGCACATATGCAGCATTTCCAATAACTGCTAATTTATGCTCGCTCTGTATCTTGAATGTTGCTGAATTACTGTTGCTGTGGGAACCTAAACTTTTGAGCCTTCTGACTTCTTTGCCTAGCTTCATGCCCATTGAACTCCTTTCTTAATTTCTTGAGAGCTGTATATGTTAGAAAACAGTAGTCAAAGTCAAAGCAGATTTTGAATGTATTTTCAAGTCAATGGTTTTAAATTTAAATTTCCGTCTAAGGTAGAACCCTAGAACAAATAGCACAACAACTTCACAGTCTGGGGTATGCCCCCAGTTCCTTCAGAAATCAAGTGCTGCTACAGATGCTGGCATATTCCTCTACCCACATTTACCTCAACAGGCAGAATTCTTTGAGTGTAGACCAGGACCATCCTTGGCAGCAATTCCTGACCATGTGAGTGGGGAGAAGGCATTCAATGACATGGATACTATTTTCAAATCATATGATGAGGTTCATCTACCAGTAATAATGTTTGTAGCATGCTCTGAAAAATCACTTGATGTACTTGTAATTTATTTTATTGACCCCTCTCCAAATGATTTAGGGGAACTATTAACCAGAGTTACTGTAGGTGATTGCAGGTTCTTCTTGAAATTAAACAGCAGGGGTCTCCAGTTGTGCAGTGACAACTTCTGCACTGTTCCTTTCAAAAGTACGATGATTTAAGGATTTGCCTGCATGAGGAAAATTGATTGGCAGGACTGTTCCCTTCTAACTATGAGGGTATAATTTAGCTGTTCTAGAATAACTCCCACATGTAGATGAAATATTCCAAAATAAAAATGATTTTATTCTATAACTATTATTTCACTTTGGAAATGGAGTAATTATCCCAGAATAAAATAATCACCCTACTTCCAGAGCAGAATAATTATTACAGAATCAGAGTTGCTTATTTTGGACTAGTGCATGAGCACTGAGGAGCTGTTAGGGAGAAGTTATTTTACTATATTTGCTAGTTTTCACAGGCAAGCGAATCCTGCTGGTCATACTGTGCAGCTGGTGGCCTTGAAGTTGTGTTGGGGAGCATATGTGCTGCAAAGAAGGGTCTTCAGTCATACAACCTGACGTTCCAGGTTAAATAAATCATCTTAGTCTAGAAGGCCTTTCAGCTCTTAAGGGTATTTTTAGAGGTTGATTATTAGCACTGGTGATTCCACAATAGTTGATTTAAATAATGTGTGCGTTACTAAGGTGACAAAAGGATTTGGGTGATTTTTGATACTGGAAACCTTGCTGGTGGGGCTTATCCAGGGCCAAAGGGTTGGAGATTGGAGCTGCTCAAGTGAGAGTGAAGCTGTGTCCGTAAAAGGTTCCTGAGGCAACTGGGGGGAGTACCAAGGGGGATGGGTGAGTTTGCTCTTTGCTAGGGTCTTCACATCAGGATATCTCAGACCCTGCTCCTGCCCCGGCCAAACCGGGCTGTTCTTCCCAGGAGGGGATGAGTGGTCGGGTCCTGTGGGAGCCAGGTTAGAGGTGCTGGCCTGTGGCAGGCGCAGGAAGTCTTGGCGTGCCAGCGTCTGAAGGAAACTTGACATACTTCCAGAGTCAGTGCGGTTCACTGGTGACGACATACAATTGCTGTCACCTAGGAAATGAAACGTGTTCCCATGGCAACCCCAAGGCTGCGTTATTACTCAGCTTCAAATTGTTGACAGTTGGAAAAAGGCCTCTTCAGATATCGCCCCCCGCCCACCCCAAGGGTTTTTTTCCTCCTTAATGAATGCACTTTATTATTTAATCTGAATCAGTCAGGGGAAAGGCATATATTTAACTCAAGAAACTTCATGTAAATAAACCTTTAGAGGAAAAAAAAGCAAGATGCTTTAGACACTTAAAAACTCTACTGTCTCCTAAAATAGTTCCAGATCCTGTGAAGGTAATTTTAATGAAGTGTATGGCACTTCATTTGGCTTAAATCATCAGTCAGCTTCTGGATTTTTTTTTTTTGTTTAATTCTTTTACATAGTTTGAATCACTCTGAAAGTCTCCAACTGTAAACTGTAGATTTGTTTTGTAACCATATAAACAACTGGAAATTGAAACCTTCATTTTATGATAGTATGAACGGAGGCACACTTGCTGTATGCTGTCTTCAGCATTTCTTCAATATTTTTTTCCATTTTGTTTTTGCCCTGGCCTGGTTACCTGTGCCCTGCCTCTGGGGTACATTAGACTTTTGACTTGTTTGCAAAGTTTGTTTCCCCATGTTACTGGTAGCGCAGACAAAGCATTCACCTGAGACCACATTTGTGTAAGTTTTTGCTCTGTGCCAACTGCAATGTGCCCTTTCTTACTCTGTCTTCATTCTCTTGTTTAAATAGCAAAGTATATCTTGGCTTGATTTTTTTCAATTATTTTCACTTATCCTTTGCCTTCTTGATCTCTAGTATTAGGAAGATCTCATTCTTCACCATTTCACCCTATTTTCCATTACTTGGTGGGTTCTCATCTTACTCGTGGTATCTACCTCCAGGTAGTTATTTATCCAGCAGATCTGATGCCCCTTAAAACAAGCTGTAATAATTGCTGAAAATACAATTTTGGAATTTATGCCCTGGGTACCTCTGACTTGGAGAAGTTCCAGACTTAGTTCACATTCAAGTCCCTGACATCCTCGATCCATTTGATTTTACTCATAGAGTTTAACTGAGCTATCTCTTTTAATTGTAGAAATCTGTTGTAGAGTTTTTCTTTATATTTCCAGTTAATTTCAAACAGAGACCTGTTGTGATCCTTCTGTCCAAGGTCACATTCTATATTTAGATTTTTTTATAATATCCTTACTGCTCACCGAAAGCAAATCTAAATTTGCTTGTCTTACTGCATTGAATAGCTGAAGAGGTTAGACTAGCTGATTGCATCTGTCATCTTTAGCTCCTTAATTGTATGAGAAATAGGTTCATCATTGTTAATATTGTTCCTCCTTGCTAATGCTGTTGAACAAAATCTGTCATTTTACTGTGATATGTTGTTTTTATTTCACTGAAAAATACTGAAATGCAACTTGTGATGTAGTCTGGAATAAAGCAATATGGAATAGCTCATGATCATCTGTTCACTGAAATGTTCTGTGCTCAGTGTAACTATTGCAGTTTACATGTAGTGCCACTTCATTCTGGATCAGCTAGGAATCAGTAATATATGAATAAAAGTAGATGGTGCTTCCTCTACATTGAGTAGCTTAAGTAAACTGTTGCAGTGTTTCACTGTTTCTGTTAAAACTAACCATAACTAAACCTTGAAAAGGCAAAGGACTTCTCTCTTGGAGTAATCTTTTATCTGGAAAGGCAAAGGTATTTCCATACTTACCTCACTGTTAACTCTGCTCATAAGGTTGATATTGGCAACGCTCCCATCAGCTGCTGATTTGGGAGGTGCTGACTGACCTAACCACTGTCAGGTAATCTCTTGGCTGTGACCTCAAGTCAGCTGAGATGTTGTGAGGTTGTAAAGATGGAACAACACATTAGTCACAAGGCCCACTGGTATGGATTAAACCTTTGCAAAGAACGTAGAAAATCTTGCCCCGGAATCTGGTTGTATTTCCATAGCCTAACGCTCAGAGATGATATGAAATATGGGTTGGATTTCTAACTATCTTGGGAGATGTCCTGGTCTACTAGTTACTGCCAAGCTTTCTCTGTCACACTGATCAGAACTGCCTGGGAAGGTGGAATAGGGATGCAATAAAAATAAGAACAGCACAGACGCAAGGTATATTACCCTTTGGCAGGGATATAAATGCACGTATCTGCATTCCAAGCGGGATAATGTTTTTCTCCATCATTCATTAAACTCAAAAAAGGTTAAAGTTTTCGAACAGAAGTCAGATATTTGAGGAGTGGTTCAGGGACCAAAGCACAGGCATACATGTAATGTGATTTTAGATTTCCTGTGGTACCCCACACATCGGCAAAGATATGGCAACTAAGATGTGGGCTTTACGGGAGACCCACCCTCTTCTAGGGCAGCAGCTGAAAGCCAGACTGGATACCTTATGACTTCTAAAAGCACCTAAGTTCCTCTCCAAATAGCTCTATGGATCTAGGCTTTACCCACTGGTGTCGCTGCTCTGCTGGACATTCATCTGCTGAGCCCATTCACACAAATAACTGTGTGTGTGAATGCTGTGCTTGCAAGCTTCATTTTCTGGTCATTTCCTCTCAAACAAGGAGCTTTTCCAAAGCTCAGCTGTGAGTCCTTGTTGTTCTGACTGACAATCCTTACTCTTTCAAAGAAAGATCCTTGGCCGGAGCTCATTGGGGAAAATGAGAGACTATGATAAGGTCTTTGATAAAGATTCTTCTTTGCTGACCTTGACAGAAGGGAAAGGGATTAGAGATCTAAATTTTATTTTATTTTTGTAAGCTTACTCAAGAGAGAGGACCTTTTTTTTTCTTTTTCTTTTTTTTCCCCTCCCCACTTTGACTTTTCTCCTTGTCCCTCGTGTTTGCTATTAGCCTTTGTTTCCCCTAGGTCAACATAGTGTCTCTGGTTACTCTATAAGGTATATCTCCCTAAGCCTGTGTAATCATTGAAGGGCAGAGTGTCCTGCCTGCCTTAGCAGCCAGTGCTGTTTCTGACTAGTGAGTCCTAGTTTGCAGACTGATCATGGTGAAGACCAATAAGATATTAGAGAACAGGGAGATTAAGGGGAGGGGGGGTAAAAAGGTTGCTCAGCAACCATGTGACATAAGCATGGGTGCAATCTATTTTTACAGCAAGAAGGTTGCAAAAGACTATAGGAAGTGTTCATTTTTTCAGAACCTTATTCATATTTGTGGGATGAGTGGCCTGAAGGGAGGAAAGGCTGTGCAGACTGGGCTAGTAGCTGTGCACTTGTAATTGCCTCATTGTACAGCCAGGAGTTGGCAGCAGATTAAAAAAGAACAGCCAAGTACAATGGTTATCCAGAGTTTTTGAGGGAAAAGGCCATGGCTATAACACAAGCAGATATAGCAGAGAAGCATAGCTGCAGGTAACATCCAGAAGTCACTTTTCTCCCATGCATGAGATCTGATTTTTAAAAAATTTCTTTACAAAGTTTAAAACATGTGAGTATAATTTTTCTTTGGCCAGCAAATACCTCTGCCAAACAAATTGCTCTGTGCCTGAGACAAAGGCATAAGCCTTTTCCCCCCAGTTTTTCTTTTCACGTTCTTTCCTAATCCCCTAGGAACAGTTTTGCCACATACATACCCCACCCTCCCTTTGATTTTATGTCCAGTGATCACAAAATTTATCACACTTTTCCAAGGGGGCAGCCAGGAGGGAGTGTCAAGTCTAGCTGTCACAGTGCAAAGATCACAAGTTTGATTAGTTGGAGTCCTGAAATCAGAGTGAGCCATACCAGTTTCTGGCTTCCTCAAATGAGGTTCATTTATCTTTTTGGGAACAGCTGCATTGCAAACAATTGGCATAACCTGTAACTATCATAGCATGTCTCTTGATTATTTTGGCATCAGACAGAAAAGCAAAATGGTAAGGTGGGAAGGAAGCAGAAAAAATTAGAAGCAGAAGCAGATATGGCACAAATTAAAAATAAATATTTAATCTAAATTATTATAAAACTTTTTAAACTTCTTGAAGGGTTAGAGAGAGAGTAACTGAACAGTGGTAGCATGTCTTTATCAATCCTTTCATCACTAGAAACTGTACAAAAAAGTTCCTCTCCTAACTACGTCATAATTTTCAATTAAAGGTGGTTCTACAAAAATAATATTAAAACCTTACCCTGTGGCCCATTCTAAAAATGTTTTTATTGGCTTTTGAGCTTTTCTTTATTGTTTCTTAGACTTTAATTTTATAATAATGATAAATACAGACTTTCAAATATCCACTTTTGAAGTCTGCAGCTCATATGAAAAGTTGAAAATGTCACTATTAGATTATTTGGTGCTTTTTCCATATTCATTGTCCTCTTTCCCTTGTCTTCTTTTTGAGCACCTCATTCTGAGAAGGCTTAATAAAAATTTGAGACACCAATTGTAAACTCCATACAAGATATATACACAATTTACTTAATTTCAAAAAATGTTTGCCTGTGGCAGATGCCCTGAATCAAATGAACCTGTCTATGTAAAACATTTTTCATGCATTTTTAACGTACCTGAAGCAGGAAGAGTACTTGTCTCTTGAGATGATTTTTGAATTTGTTTCCTCTGGCTTAGTTTTTATGGATGCCTTTTCAATATTAACACATTTAAGCAATATAATCCTACTCAATTGCAACTTACTGTCATTCCACACAAATTTGTACTCCATCTCAATTTTGCTGATTATTATTTACTTTGGATCAAACAAAACATCCTGCCAGTTGTGACCTTAGTTTTTGTAATGGCATCCCATATAATTTGTTTCCCTTGAACAATATTTTTGGAAATGCCTTTGATCTGCTAAGGTGTCAATTCATGCATTACTGTGTTTATGTGCCTGAGAACATGTGTTTTTGCATGTGCATTTGGGAACTTGGATTCAGGAACTAGTCCTTTTGTTTCAAGTAACAATAATATATATAAAACAAGTGTAATACTCTTATTTTGTCTCTGGCCTAGCTGTTTTCTTTATATTCTAACATTTGCTGCCATCCTGTGGTACACAGAGAAAGGCACACATACACAAACAAAGGACAGAGTAACATAAATGGGAGTGTTTAAATATTGAGAATGAGGGAACCTGTACACGTTTTGAGAGGAGAAAACACAAGCGATCATCACTTGTTGCTGGTTCGAGCAGTGTAGTGTGCATCTCTTTCACATTTATCAAAAGGAAGGCCTCTGTATCACAGCAAGAATGAAGAAAAGTTTTAGGTCGTTCCACTGAAGGTGCTAAGGAAACCTGAGGTTTGGATTTTTTAAAACTGGTAATTCTTCTTTAAGGAAGGAAAAAATTTCAAACACCTTTCCTCCTTACTGCTTAGCTACTATATTGAACATTTCTTTGAGAGCTGTCAAGTGTCAGATGCTTGAAAAAATTGTTCACAGCGCTACAAAGGAGGAAGCTTCATGCAAAGGCTGCTTATAAGGGAAAGCTGGGTTCTCGTGCTGGTTTGATCTGCAGTGATGAGGAAAACCTAGAGCCAGTTTTTGTGACACACAAAGAAGGCAATGACATGCTTTAGATTAGCTGGTGTCTTACTGGCTCATGAACTTGCATTGATTGTGTAAGATCCAACAGATATGTGAGATACTCCTCTGGATCTTTTTCTTGTACGATTGTTACCTTTGAGAGCTAGATGGGTACTCTTTAGCAAGATAGAGAAGAGAAACATTTCCATATTGCTCTTAACAATGAAGTTCACCCAGAATCTGAGATGTTCCTGATGAATAGTTTGGGTCTTTCTTGTGGAGGTCCTTGGCTTCAGTAAATCAGTGAAGTCTGATGACAGACCTTCAGATCAGCTGTAAAGGTAGTGTCTATTTTCCTTTATAAAAACATTTCTCAGTTGTATGTGGCACTTGCCATCTGAAAGAGAGTAAAAGCCTTGGAGATAAATTGAAGTGGCTCTTCCTTTTCTACCTTTGCTCAGCTGGTCCCTCTTTGCACCTTCTGAGAGTCCAGCCTTCAGCCTGATAGCTGGACCCAGCCTGGACAGGACTTCCAGAGGTTTCTTGCATACTACAGAGATCAGAGGACCTCTTCATAACTCCTGGGTCATCTTATAAATAATTCAGCATTCCCCAGTCCTCTAAAGCATTTTGAGGCTACTAAATAGGTGGATTAATATGGGCTCACACTGAATGATTATATATATGTATATATGAAAAGTGAGATCAAAGGTCACTTTGATCTTGAGGTTGACAAAAAATCTAAAATGCACAAATAGTACTGTTCTAAATTTAGGTATTCAAGGTGGCATTTTGTTGCCTTTCCTAGGGCAGACATACTTAGTCGTGTACAGAAAAGTGAAATCTTGTAGAAGTGGACCTAAGAGTGTGAGGAATTGTGTCTAAATTTGAGTGTAGAACTGCTTGGCTCTACCTCCCAATTTTATGTTACTTGGCATTGGTATTTTCTTATAAGATTTGTCCCCTTGAACTGCTTGGCAATCTAGGTTTTTATTGCTCTTTCCTTCTTGCCTTTTCAAGGAGTGAGAGATTGTGAGGTGTTTCAGGTTTTTTTGCAAAGTAGGAGCATTTAGATTTCCCTTTCTCCAGCAAGAAATGAGAACTGAAAATGCAGTTATTCTCCAGTGAGTAGTTACAGGTACTTTTTGCTTCTGAGCTCAATGGAAGGGTGGATGCTACTAAACTACCTTTCTCCAAGGAAGGAAAAAAAAAAGAGGGATTTTATGCAGTGGAAGGCACTAGATATGGGGCTATTAAGAGACTCGTGTTTGATGGGGAACTTGCTTTAAACAGTGTCTTTTCATGCTAAAGCACATCTTGCTTTTTTGTACTTGCTGCAGGCTTTTCCTGCCACATTAGTAAAACAGAATCCACAGATCTCCCTTGGATCAGCAGCTCAGAGAGCTTCATGAGTTTGCTAGAAAGGGGATGCATAAAATATAAGTGTGACGCATGCTAATGTATCTTGCTACTTGTTCAAGGGTAATTTTTTTGTTTGAATTGGAGTGGGCTGAAAGTGGGAAAGGCTAATGGTCTGTGTCCAGGGAATGTGTGCAAAAGACTGAGGATGCCTGAAAACGGGTCATGGGGTGTTTATTGTCAGTGGGCACCACCAGGCCTAACTGCTCCTGCCCAGCTATCCAGAGCCATCAGTCCCTGCCCCAGCGATGCTGCAGCCGCAGCAGCGCCCATCTCCAGCTCTCCACAGCCCTGCCCAGCCTCAGCCCCACAGCCTGTCCCAGCCTGGGCCCAGCCCCAGCTGCCTGCACCTGGCTGGGGTGGTGGGACAGCCCCTGGTGGGCAGACCCCGCCCTGACAGAGCCCATGGGCAGCGCCCACCTCCTGCGGCCGCGGTGGTGGTTCCACCACCTTTCTAGAAGTGTTCTGAGGCTCTTGGTCACTGTTGTGTTCATTTAAAGTTCATGCCTCCCTGGGGTTTCTCCGGGACCCAGGTCCTGGCCAGCTCTGGCAGGCAGGCTGATACCAGCAGCCTTTGTCGCAGAGTCCTTGGGTTAAACCTTCTAAACTTTACCTGTTGACATTGACTTTGAAAGACACTGTGCTGGAATCAAATTAGCAAATATAATGTGGGTACCTGGAGAACTCTGTTCCTTTTATTTCTGTGACAGAGCCTTGCTATTAAAATAGAATAACAGATGTGCACTAGGTAGTGCATTAGGAGAAAAAACAATGGGTAACTAACTTCTGAAAGGCTATAGATAGTGCATTAAATGGTGACTTTTTTCTCGCTAACTTGGGTATCTTGTCATATGTTAATTAAATGCCTGGAAAAATCTTTAGGAGATAATAAGAAGATAATAGTGCATAGACTTTAATGTAAATTGGAATCATTACGCTGTATATCTTCTTCTGTCTTACTTTTAAAGCTCAGTAAGAATTCTTAGATCAAACAATTGATCTTAATGTACTAAAAAGTAAGACAATTTAAAAGTAAATTAGAGAGTTGAAAAGCAAGCTTTCTGAATTCAGGTGATTTAGTCTGTCTTCATTGTTTGAACTCCCCATTTCCCACTTGTTTATGTATCATTTCAGAGTTTATATAAAGGCAATCTTTGTCCTAGTTCATACTGTCCCACTGGGAAAAAACCAGATCTTTTATGTATTTCTTTGTTCCTCTTTCATGCCCCTTTTCCTTTTCCTTTTGGAAGTCTGCTTCCTGTGGTTTTGATCATGAGTGTAAAACTATAGTCTATGTGCATTCATGCAAAGGCGTTGGAAGGATGTCTGCCATGGCCGTAATGAACTGAATTCTGCTATCCTTGGCAGGAAGATGAGAGAGGGACACAGCTTCTGATTATCCTCATGGACGTGCTGGCTGGAGTTTGTCATTGTAAAGGCTGATACTTGCATTCCAGCAGGGCTTGAGCCTGTGAACCACACAAAGGAAGCTCACCATTCATCTTTGTCCTTCTCAACACTAATTGAAGAGAGTGTGTCTTTCTCCGAGGAAGAATACTGGGCAAAGCTCTTCTGCCCCATCATTATTGTCTTATCCTGTAAGAGTGGTTATTTGTTTATGTTAGATCTAGACAATAAAAAAACGTTTGGAGTGCATGCACAGTCTGGCCAATACATTCATTGTGTAAGTTCCTGAACACCCTGATGCTCTTGCCATATTAATGCCTTGTGTGGTCCTCTGAAACCCTTCAGCAGAAGAATACATTTCTCAAAACACAGGGGAAATAGGAGTTTCTTTTACTTGAATTCTGATGCCACTTCATTTCTTTCTTTCCCCTCTTCCTTTACTCCTGGAAAAGGAGACTTGACACTGTGTTCCCACCTGTTCAAAGCATTAAGATTAGAAAGCAGCCCTGGATTTCTGTTCTAGCTGCGGTGTACTCAGTCAGAAGGGACCCTGCTAGTGGCCCCCAGGATGTTTCTTCATGGTTAGTGATTCATGAAATGTACAGAAATGGCCCACTTGAAATCCCAAACAATTTCCATGGCAGTTCAAAGTGCTGTCATTTACTGTATCAAAAGCAAAAGTTGATGTCTGTGATGTCCAGAGAATGTTGTAACTTAGATCAGGAAACAAGGATCTCACTTTTCCCTGTGTTACATAATAGTTATTTTCTGCAAAAGTTTCTATCTGCTGGTTTTGGCTTATAAATGAAGTAAAATATGCTCCCTTCAATTTGGAAGATAATGTTCGCAGAAGCTGCTTTAAAAAAAACAGCTGCAGTGGTGGCTGCAGCCACAGAAAGACTTAAATTTTACCAGCTTTTCTCATTCATCTACAAATCTCACCAAAGGTGCTGGTGCTTGTCTGAGACTTTGGGATAGTGGCTTAAAAGTATGTGCAATTAAGCAAGAGAGGCTTGTGCTACTTAAATATTTGTGAGAAACCCACAGAAATTGCAAGTAATTTTGACTTGTATGTTCCCTTTTCAATCAAGACGTTACACTGGTGGAAACACCTGCTTTGGCAAAAGAGTTCCCTTTTCTGCACCATTATCAGTGATTTTGGTGACACTCTACACTGTGTAGGCAGTTAAAAGCATAAGTCACAGTAGGTTTTCAGAAGACTGTACTTTAGGAGCTAAGAATTCTTCATTTTGATGTACAGAGATTTTTCTTCTCATTTTAAAAATATCTAACCATTGAAATAAGAAATTTGTGTTTTGTGAAATTAATCCAGAGTGACACTTGTCTTCCTTTCCAGCTTGGTCATCAGCCATACTGTGGTACTAAACACAGCCTGAGCTCCCCTAGTGCTCAAATACGTGGCAACACAGCTTGCCAGTCTCCAGCTCAGGACATGTTTGTGTGCAACAGCAACTGTTTTCCTAAAAAAAAATTAAAAAAAAAAAAACAAAAAACAAAAAACAAAACAAACAAACAAAATCACTGAGAGTATATCTTTATTTTTCCTTTCCTGGCATTTAAATAATCTTGTCATAAGATTAATGGGCCCACTTTTTGAACTGTGGGTTTTTAATGAGTTTCACTGTTTTCAGCCAAATATCTTTGTATTAGAAATTGTAGCAGACAGAAAGATAGGTGAGAGGCAAGCACCCTGGTCTGTATTTCTCTTTTGGATCTCCTGTGCTTTTTTTACCTCCCTGATAGATAACAAAATTATAGCTGAGGTTATATGGCTGTGTAGCATGTTTTGTACAAAAAATGGACATAAAAAGGGCAAAGTTAAATTTCACGATTTCAATTTTCAGAAAATTCAGTTTCTACCTGGATCAATTTAGCTATTTAAGCTCTTAATTTATGAGACCCACATGAAAGGTTAATTCATTGCAACTCAGGTCTTTGGAGTACTAAAGAACCCATAGTAACGATATGTAGAAATCAGAAAAAAGAAGAAATCCAAACAAAGCCCGACAATTTACCCATTGTGAGGATTGTTAGGATAGTTGTTAGGATTATGTGATACTTTGGCTGGGTTACAGTGTGTTCAGACCATCGACCTGTCTCCTGTGTTACAGTGAATAAGCAGCACTGGCATTTATACAGAGAAAAAAAATAAGTAGCACTAGGAGCAAGGGTGACTTCTGCAACAGTGATTGGTTTGTGAAGAGGTGTTGTCCATTTTTTTTTTTTTTTTTTTTTTTTTTTTTTTTTTTTTTTTTGTGACTCTGCAATTAACAAGTACAGAACGTNTCTGCAATCTGTAGATGAACAGGCAAATTCTATTTCCTGTCCTGGAGAGATGAACACTCAGGTTCTCCTTATATCTCTTTTGAAGATATGGACACCTCATTATCATATGGACATTGACAGTGGATTCTGATGGTTTGAGGAACTTAAGTGTGTACATTGTCTGTGAAAAAATCTACAGGCAATTCATCTATAGAATGGGAGCAGCTGTAACAAAAAAAAAAAAAAAAAAAAAAAATTGACTTCTGCTTGGTGCCAGTAAATTTCTGGTTTGACTAACAGGTTGATCCCAAGCAGTACTGAGAAGAGTTTTGCAACATACTCTTTTTAGAAATTATGTTTAATAGAGGCAGTTTTATGAGTTGTCTTCTGTCACAAGGGATATGATTTTTATATTTATTTTTAGAAATGCACATACAGATCTTACTTGAAGTTATTGCAGAGTATGTTTTCTTTCATTCCTGCTAATAGCAGGGTCTTCAAAATCCATTCAAGTACCTTCTTTAAAATTTGTAGCATCACATCAAAAAGTATATTTAACTATTAGTCACATTGCATGTATTCATAGGAGCAGCTTTAAATGACAGAACCAGCAGAAAGAACTTCTGACTTAAAAAATATTTGAGTATATGTATTGTATAAGAGAGGACATTAGTTGCTTCATGCTGACAGCCTCTAGGGGCCCCATATGGGATCAGGATGATGTTGTGCTGGTGATTTTGGAACTGTGAAAGTCTGTACCATTCTACAGCTGTATCATGTGTTTTTATATTGTTTGAGAAATACCGAGCTAAAAAAAAAAAATCAACTGTTCCCTGAATATTCAAAGCATCCCTTTCAAATAAAGGATATTCACATCATTATCTTTCCCATCCTTTTAGTTTACCATGTTTTATTACTTCCTTAGAGTGGAATCAATCTGTGAAGCTAGGTTAAATCAGCTTTTTAGAAGTGGCTGATACTCAACATGCATATGTAGAAATGGCAGCAAAGTCCGAGCAGATGATGAGCAACATCAGTTGATGTATTGCCCTATAAAAAAAGAAGGGAGGTGAAGCCAGCTAATTGGAAAAAGTATTGCTTCATCAGAGTTTGGTAGGTGTTTCCTCACTTTATCCTCTTTGTCCTCTCTCTTTTTGGAAATAAATTTTTAGTTTCTGAAATGGGAGAAGAGAATTGACAGAGTACTTCACCTTTGTCTTTCGCTCGAATTCAGCAGATGAGGTAATACCGTACATGTACTATATCCCACAAGTGTCATATACAAATAAATGTACCAATAGAGCTAATAGCTCTATGTAGTCAAGATATCCTAAATGAGATATGCTAACTCATGCACTAGTGAATTCAGCACAGGTTGTACCTGCCCAGTTGTAGCTCTTGCAGTATGAGTATGTACCAACACCTTAATGAACCCTGGGCTGAAAGGTGCAGCACTTTCTTTAACCAAGAGTACCATTTACATCAGCATGGAAATTGGAGCCTAACAATGTTCATTTTGCTATTTGCTGCTGGTTGTAACCATTCCATTTGCACAAAATCCCATTCAGACTTCTTAACAGTGCTGTGAATTTCTCCAGAGGGAAAACAGGAATTCTGTTGTGGTTACTTGTATAGTAGTTTGGTTGGTTTTGCTTCCTGGACTCTTCTCCCTTACTTGAGAATTGGTCAACAGTATGTTCTCTTCTGAAATTAGATTAAGAAATAACAAGACAAAGTCATTTGGCGTACTACAGGGTTTGTTTCTGCCAAAGTACAGCTAGAAATGGCAGTTAACACAGTTTCTTTTGAGGTTACTTTGCTACTACAGTTGTTCTAGGAAGCTTTGTTCCTTTTCTTTTTCTTAGCATTTAAACAAGTCCTCCCAAAGGACTGGTTATCCCAAAACCAAAGACTGTTCAGGTCAAGAAACGCTCATTCTAAAGATCCTTTACTTCTGCTGTGGCTCTCTTCTTGGGTAATAGTTCCTCTACATTAGCCTATTGTCTGAGCCAAAAGGAACACAAGTTGCTCCTGGACACAAGAAAAAAAGCCCCTTTCTAGTGGAGCTGATGGTCCTCAAAGAGTTGGAGTCCTGCTGGTGGGGTGATCCAAGCTTTCAGATTGTGCTCCAAAACCATTCATTTGCTGTTTCTTCCTCAGCTGCTGAATTCTTGGTGCTTTCAGTCTCATCTGGCAAGGAACAGGGCCAAATAAACATTTCATTCAATGGTCATTGCCTTGCCCAACCATTATTTTGAGAGTGCAATTAGATTTAAGGAATAGCCATTGTCAAATGGCAGAGCTGAGGAGTGTGGCCCTGCAGGAGGCTGAAGTCCGTCAGTACGAGACACCAAAATTTTGTGTAAGGCAGGGGAAAAAGATCTGAGTTTTGGGGAAAGATGAGCAAGAAAGGTCAGCATACCTAAGAACTGAGCAGATTCTGCCACTTTGACTGTCTCTTCAGCCATGTTCAGACAATACTGCATCAATTGCCAGTCATGTCATATTGGGATGTATTTCAGATCATAATGGTGGAAATCAAATGTTGAGCTATACGGAGATCACCAGCTGAGATTCTGGTTTAATAGGGAATCAGTACAAGGCTCACATTCTGAAATACCAAATTTAAAACACCAGACAGATTCGCAGGCAGATCCTCTGGTTCTGTGACAGTGAAATATGAGTAAACATGACTACTATAATTTTTTTTTCTTTCTGCAGGCTGCTCATTTTTTGCATCACCACTGCAGTGATGACTGCATAAATATTGTTCACTCTTTATTATCATTTACTTCAATGCCCATAGGGAGAATTCTATTGAAAAATTTGAAAAAAATAGTTTAGGTGTCTGTAGAACACAGAAAATGTGCATACATGTGTGGTGGACAAATAATTCACTAAATATTTATGTGTGCAACTCTGAAGGGATGAGGAAGACAACCTGTGGTTTGTGGGGGTTTTGTTTGGTTTGGTGGTTTGGTTTTTGTTTGTTTGTTTGTTTTTGTTTTGTTTTAGTTTTGTGGAAACACACCTTTTGGATTTGTCTCCACAAGTGTACTAGAGATCTCTTGGTTTGTCTGTGTTATTTCATATTTGAACAGGACAGCAATCACACTTCATTCTGTAGGTCCCTTTGGAATTAAGAGAGGTTTCACAGTTAGAGGCTATGAAGCTCACTTAAATGAATACTGAAAAAAAAACCCCAAATGCCTCTGAGGTGAAACTCAATAAAATCTGTAGGACTCCTCTTGTTTGCTTCAATGTTCTGTGGACTGGAAACATGGTGAAGATACACAGCGAGGAAAAGCCTCGGAGGAGTCCTGCAGTCTTTATGGCATGTCCTACCATGCTAGACAAAGGCTTCTTATTTGCATGCACTAATTTGCGAGCAGAATAGAGGCTCTGCAGCTGTTTAGCATATTTAAGGACAAGCAACCTGGAAATCTGTTCGGAGTTGAGGGGGCATGTCCCACTGTTTCTTAGGAAAACAGTTACATTTACTAAATGCCACTGTTATTTATTAGTTACTGTGTCTTTTACCCTGCTCGGTGACTACAGCAGAGCACGGCTGTATTGTCTTCTATCTGCCAGCTGAAAATATTGCAGAGCAAAGTCTTGGAGGCCCTCCTTAGGCTTGGTAACGCTCCTTTGTACCAGGAGGTTAAGCAGAGCTTTCTCTGAACACCTTTCATCATGAGCCCTCATGATGAGATTCACCTGATCGTTTTTTTCCCGGTGCCGCACTCAGCTGGAAAGGAGAGGATGAGCCTTAGATCCCTATATCCGTTGAAAGGGGGGAGTTGAGAATGGAATCAAGTGGGTGGGAGTAAGGAGGGGAGAGATCTATGAAGTGTAACACCTGTTTTATTGTTGTGATTGAGAAACTACTCTGGAACATTGCCAGTGCAGGCATAATCAATCTGCACCCTCAGGCACAAACCAAACTGTACAGTTCACCTGATTTTTTTTTTGTAGTTGTTGTTGTTTTTTGGGGTTTTTTTGTAGATGGTAATATATTTGGGCTTTCTGAGGTTTGGGCACAAACTCTCCAATGAACACCTGAGAAATAAAACTAAAGCACATGAGGAAAGCTAATACAAAAACCTTATTTTTCTTTGCATTTTCCTTTATTGATGACTTTTTTGTCTTGTTTGCTAGCATAACCACCCTGTTCCTATACCTTTGCTTCTTATTATTTGCTGTTAAGCTAAATTTCATCTCTTTCAGTGATGCTCTTGCTAAGCTTCATTCACAGCCTAGCCTGTGCATCACATACTCTACAATCAGCTGACAAGACAATGGTGCTCATTCTCTGCCTCCACTGTTGTGTTTCTGCGTGCCGACTGCGTGCTCTCCTCCCTGCCTTCCTGTGGGCACAGCACCAGGAAGCGAAACTTGCCAAGATGCTCAGCATAAACTCTTCGTTCTTCAGTTCCACTGAAGAACTGAACCATTCTTCAGTTTGAACTGAGATTGGATTCACTGCTGGCTGTCATGGTTAGCAGCTGTGTCCCGCTGTGAAAGTCCAGTGTGCGGACGTACACACTTGGCTGCTGAGAAATTATGGAGCGTGGGTAGGCCCCTTAGAAGTCCCCTGGAGATTCTTACCTGAGAGAGAGGACTGGGCACGAGCCCTGTGCAGCAGTGATATGTACCAGACACGGAAGGATCCAGTCACACTAAAGCTTAGTTTCTTAAGGAAGCTGTGCTGCAGTGTGTCTGGCTCTCCTCCCTCTGCTCTTTCCTTTTCCCTTTTCTCTCTCTGGCTTTTGAACTCTCAGGCTAAATTTAACTAAAGTTTGAAAAGGGACAGAAGTTTAAAATAGGATTAGTTTCATTACTTTCCATTGCAATGCTGATGGAAGATAAAGACCCAAATTAGTTCCCAACGAAAAAAACCCAAAACTATTGGGCAAAATTCAACCATGTGAAACTGTATTTGAGAGCCCATAGGTGGTCAGTCCTCCCATGTTCACACCCATCAGTAACCAAATATCTAAGTCCAGCGTAACTGCAACACATCATCTCTCATACACAAGATATTGGGGGATTTGATGTTGTTGTGGGAGTGAAAGAGTGAAAGGATGAAAAAACCAAACAAACTGACAAATTCATCTTCCTTAGTCCTTGGGACAATTTTTGCAGTTAGATATGAGGAAAAGATCTTATCCTCTACAGGCAACTGCTGTATATTATGGAATATAATTTACCCCCTAGAGTAATGCAGCTTATCTGTTTTTGCCTTCATGGTGTGGACCCTCTGTGAATGTTATTTATTTCATGTTGTTTTGCCAGAGTAGGAGCAGCTAGCTTGCAAGCTCTTTGGTTGTAACACTTTGCCAATGGAGTTCTGTGGGAAGCATTTTCTGTATTTCATATACAAGAGTAGAAATAGCAGATTGGGCAATTTTATATCTTGGTTCACAGCCCATGCTCCAGGTTTGCTGTGTTCCAGTGCAGCTAATAACAGATTGTCTTGGTGGTTTACTTTTTTTTTTTGTTAATAAATATGTGATTAGGAAACAGTATGGTATACTGCTTCTTCCAGACTCTTCCTGGAACAGATTAGTTTGAAACAACTTACAACAATTTACAGAAACAAATTCTACCCAAAACCAACCAGAATGACAGTGGACATGAAAAATCTCATGAGCTTTGGCAGTCAGGTAATGCCACAGCAAGTCACATATGTAGTTTACATGTTAGACAATTGTATATTTTCAGTTGCTAGCAATTATTTTTATTTTGGAAAAAATCTGCTGTGTATTTTCATCCTTTTAACTGACAAAAAAAAAAGATGGTAATATATTATTTTGTCTGCAAACAAAACTATTCTGAATACACTTGTCAGTATTGCGTGCCAGGTTAACAAAAATCTTTGCTTTTAGCAGTAAATATCATTTAACAGCATTATCCAGTTTAATCAATTCTAGTTACTCTCCAGCATTTATTATGCATTTACTTTATATTATACCTGAAATATCTGATTACAGCTTATTATATCTTATTAAATTCTGTAATACAATAAGCATTACATGCTTATTTTGAACAGTGACACAAATATTTGCGGTCAGTGTGCTCCTGCAGTATCCTGTTTTCCATGCTTCCTGCAGTCCTCATCATCAGTGTCAGGCAGTGTTCAGACCCAGGGAGGTTCACAGGAGAAAGGATTAAATTACCCCTGAGTTGCACAAGGCAAAGCAAAGAGTTCTGACCACCGGTCCGCACTGTGCTGCTCCACACAGTGCTAGGACTTCATAGAGGACACACACTAAGTCACAGAAATCCAGATTAGATGCTAAAGGTCAGATAAACCATCTGTGTTATTAAAGGATGAGTTTAAGCTGAAATGGAGGGGTTTTGCCAATAGTCTCATTAAAGCCTTTATGCAAGCAGAAATTCAGGGAGGATGACAGAAGCTGTTACAGAGGTGGTGCACTGTCTCTGTAATTTCAGCCTGCGGGTTGCTCACAGACTGCATGGGGTTTTCTTGTTTCGTATTTGCTGTTACCAGTGGAGCAATTGGTGCAGAGAAGTCCCCTTTCATGTCCTGTTCCTGATTTGGTTTTAGAATACTTGGAAACACTTCACAGTGCTGTGTGAACAAGCCTGATTGTAACAATACGGGATTCAGGAAGAAAATGTTTGAGAATAGCAAAGGGCTTTCTGAGGTTGATGACAACCTCCTGGTTTAGTAGCCAGGTAGGCACTGGAAGCAGCCCTCTTGCTGGAGAGGGTGCGTGCCCCAGTTAATGTGACATACGTGAAAGTTCAGTCCAGGATAAGACTTGCCATCTTTCATGTGCCATCCTTGGTATGTCCAGCTGGACTAGAAAAGCCAGGGGCTGCTGAGGAAAGCCCCGTGGCTTTGACAGAAGCTACAAAACTCTGATCTGACCTAGCATCTTTGTTTTCCATGGACTGTCCAAGAAATAATGACTAATTGGTGATTGATGCTTGTTCATCGTTTCCTTTCAGATGTTTTGAGGTTAAACATAATGCTGTGATTTGAAATTCGTACAGGAACCAGAAGCCTTGTTGCCATACAATCCTTCTTTTGGCTTCTTAGCTGCAAACAGGCCCTGCTGCCAACTGTTTCTACCAGATCGAGCTTTCCCCAGTTTTCCTTTCGAGTGTAAATTGCATACTGGTAAAATCAGGTGATACATACACTTCTTGCCTCCTTTCTTGTGTCCTGTCTTTCAGCTTAACTCACTCCTGCTTGGCAAAAGGTCTGGGCCACAGATTATTGCACTTGTTCGACTGCAGTGCTGGAATTGTGAAAATTCTCATATGATTGACAGTCATGAAAATGAATCCCATAGCACTAAAGCAAAATCTCTCCACTTTCTTTGGCAGCTGAGTATTGATTTCAGCTGTGCTTTGCTTAAAAGATACAGAATTTCTCAGGGATGCAGAAGCTGATCGTGATCATTCCTGAAAGCAGCGTGTCTGCGCAAAGTCTCCTGAGTCACAGGTGGAGCTTTCTTGCAGAGCCGCAGGGAGGGACAGCGTTGCCACTCTCTTTGTGCAATGTCTGCTGGCACTGTGGCTTTTTGGGGGGGAAATGTTACTTATACTGAGTATGAAGTACACAGAGAATAAGCTCTTAATATGCTGTAATAGTGATGCTTTCAGATTTGAAATACTAAGTGATCAGAGTTCACTGCTGTGAAATTCCTTAATTAAAAACAAATCTGCTGTGTTTATAAAATGTCTAAATTTGCCGTTATGCTTAGAAGAACACACAAGAGAAGGCTTTGTTGAAATGTAAACACTTTGAATTATTACTGCAGTGCGCTGTCTGAATGCTCTCATTTAATGACACAGTGCTCAACATTCAAGTGAATATAATTGTAGCAAAGGGCTATTAGGCTCAGATTCAGTGTTCAGGCTCCTAACTTTCCACTGAAACAGTTTGAGTCGAGATCCTTTGTTAATGCTTGCCCTTTTTCTTTTTTATATTTTTTTTAAATTTCTGTTTTTTGGCATTTCTATGAGCTTTTTTCTTTTTTTAGGATGGTTTCTTATAACGATGAAAACTGGTAACTTATTCTTTTGAATGTCATCGTACAAGATTCATTTTCTGAGAGTCAGGCACCTTTGTAAATGAGATCTTCATCACTGTATTTTCCTTTAACACCCTGAGAAGAAATGGCTCCATCAGAACACTGGGAAGGTTGTGAGAATTGGAGGAAGATGGTTCCTCCGAAAGGATAAAGAAAAGGACCTTGCTTATTTAAGTCAGAATGTGAATTTAAATTAGCTTTATCACTTGCCTGCAGCCAGTGCAAAGAGGAAAGGAGCTGTTGTAGCAGGTTCATGGGTGTAAGCAGGGTGGAAGAGCCTGTTTGAGAGGTCATAGACACAGATGCCACTGGACTCCTCCAAAACCTCTCTTACTGTTACTCGGATATGGATGCTCCAAATGATAGGGAGTCCTCTTCTCTGGTATCCTTATCAGTCATAGGAGCTGAGGTGAGAATCTTCTTCCAAAATGAGAGCTCCTGAGCAATGGCAATGCAGCAGGTATATAGCTTAGACAGTGGAGTGGTGCTGGTTGAGGACTGTGATCACTAAAACCCCTGCAAACTATCTTAAATCTCACTGAAGTGAACAACCCTACGTCTGACCATCTTTAGAATTAAGTGTAGAAACTGCGTGGATTTCAGAAGGGCAGTAAGTTCAGCTTTCTCTTCAGAATTTACCTGATGAAATTTGTAATTGTGTCATCTCTGGCAAAGACTTAGTGCTTGTGGGCATGCCTGAGTGCTAATGTTATGCCCACAAATTTGATTTTAGTTGGGATTTTGAAGAATTTACCTGCCACGGTAACAGGAAATGTGAACTAACCATCTGAAAACATGCTGATGGGAGCTTTTGTGTTTTAGCATAGGCTAAAGAGTATATCCTCAGCTTTGGGACTTAGGGAATTTGGTCAGTAAATGATTGGTCTTTCTGAAGTTACCCATTGTACTCTTTTGCTGATTTGAACTAATGAAAACACAAAGTCATTCCACATCCAGAGTGTTCATCACTTTTGGAAACTGCTGGGTTGATACAGATCTGGCTGAAATCATCCCCCAAGCGAAAATCTTGCCTGTAGACTGTACAAATGATCTTAAAAGGAGACCGTGATCTCTGTCCAGTATGTTGGTGAGAATACCACATGAAGGAGAGGAGGGGAGGTGCTTTATCCTGTTGAAGTGAGGTGCGTTTAGAGGCAGCCGAGGCTGGGTGAGGGGAGGATGCTGCGGTAGCACCGAGCGCTGAACACCAGAGGGCACAAACTCTCCAATGAACACCAGAGGGCACAAACTCTCCAACAGCCGCCTCTTCTCTCCCGGCTCCGCGAGGCCAACACCTAAACATGCCCAAACAAAAGCAGGCTTAGAAAAGCAAACACGAAACTTTACTGGAAAACCAGAGGATAAGTAAACGTGGTAGCAGTTTCAGATGAAAACTTCACACGTGGGATGCATACAGCTGTGCTGTGAGAACTTGTGTCCAGGGCCCTTGTATGATACACACGTGTACAGCTTTATTTGTAAATGCAAGCAGATCTGTTAACAGTGTGTTGCTGCCACACATGTGCGAGAATTGCTTGATCTATGAATAGAAACATACATGGGTTAAGCAGGTCATTCTGAACTGGTGACAACCAAAATTACTATATAAAATGCATTTCTTTTTCTGTAGCTTGTGTTTAGTAGGAAGATCGTTTTAGAAACAAGATAGGACAATTTGGAACCATTTATCTACCTGATTGCCTGATTCTCTTTGTGTGTCAGAACTGGGCACTTGGGCTGTCATGGGCTGAGTTGCACAGCATCACTGGAAAATTAACTGGTGCTAAGTCCAAAGAATTCTAAGCATACATAAAATTATTGTTATGCCACTGTCTCCTCGCTAAGAACACAAGTGAGAATTTGTAAGTAGATGCATGTGAATTTTCAACAGATTTTTAAAGTGAATCACTAGCTAGACCAGTTTGGAGCCAGTAGCTTGGGACCTTCCTGGCCTCAAAGCAAGTGTTATCTGTCCCTTTGTCAAGCTTCTGTTGTAGGAGTGTATAATGTTCCTCTTTCAAGCTGTGTGATGCTGTCAGCTTCACAATGTTAGAATTAAATCTGAAAGAAATAGACTTAAGAGCTGACTACACTTTATCATGTGATACAATCTCAGTGTATTTTATTTTAAATTTGAGTCTAAAATGAGTGAATAAAGCTGTAATCATCCTGTCAGTACATGTAACTACTTTCAAAATTAGATACTGATCAGTCTAACTGAGTAAAATTTGGTTGTAATTTCAGTAATGCCATTAAACTTCTAATTATTAGCAAGTGAGGCTGGTCCAGTGGCCTCAAAGTACATCTATAATTTGGGAGACCCAAATTTAGTCCCTAGGTGTGCCACTAGCTTCCTGTTGGACACTGATCTCTTGGTGCTTTAGGTCCAAGGCCTTCAGGGAGAGGATCAACTCTATCAGGAGCTGGGCAGAGTTCAGGATACCCAAATATATCCTAAAAGTGTAATTGAGGGTCCTCATCCTCGGGTCTGATGCTGTCAAAAAGAGGTGAAGCCTGTCTCTGCAAACTCATTTAGGCAGGAGGGAAATCTTGTACTTGGTTTTCATGTGGCACGGGGTGTGTAAGAGTGTGTGCTAGTGAGAAAACCTGATCTGTTCCACCCACATGAGAACCTTTGTCTGGACATTTGGTGAGGCCACTGTGTGGGGCTTCAGCCTCCTGCATCAGTCAGTGCCTTCATTCACATCATCCCAAACTGGTTTCTGGAGTTGATTTGTTTTTCCTGGCAAACACTTCCATTTAGGATGCTGTAGGCCAGAGGCTGCATGTCAGCCTCTGGGGCAGATGTGATTAGCTCAGTGGCAGGCTGCTGACAGATCATGACAGAGTGAAAAATCAAAATGGAGTTTCCTGGAGCTGCCCTGCTCTCAACCAAAATGCTAGAAGGTGTGTTTTCCTCTGTGGCAGGTGGTAGCCATAGCAGGAGCGCTTCTGTATTATGCTCTTGGTCTTTTTTTTTTGCCCAGGGCAGCCTAAATCAGCAACTGTGGAAGAATATTCCACACTGGGAAAGCTCCTGCTCTCCCTACAGGATATAATGGCACAGTAGTGGTAGCAACAGGGCTTCGGGCCAGATCTGTGCTGGGCAGGGATCTTGCCTGGCAGTGCTAGACCAGCCAAAAGACCTTTCACTCAGCAGGAACACAATGTTATCTCTGGGGAGGAGCTTCCCAACAGAAGTGGCCTTTCAAGTTGGCTCTGAACCAAAATTGTCAATCCCAGGTGGCAGGAGTGGCAGGTGCATGCTGTGAGTGACAGTGACAGTCAGAAATGCCATCAGGGCTCCCTTGGTGTTAGCACCCATCTTATGCTGGTTAATACATTTCCCTTGGGCAGTCTGAGCTCCACTATGCTCATCGTTGCTGAGGCTTCCTCTAGTCCTCTGGTGCTCCCAAGTCCAATCTTTTTCATTTTCTGTAACAATGTAATTAGTAAATCTGCTGATTAGCCACATCTTCCGGCTCTTTCTGAAGCCTCAGAACAGGATGATTTGGACAATGCGAGCAAAGACTGGAGAATGTTGATACAGCTGCAATGAGTTATTTGCACTATGCCTGCCTCCAGCCTATGCAAATAGCAGAAGCGATTCCTTGCTTCGTATGACCTGACTTCAGGTGGGCATTCACCCATGCATTCATTCATTTATGGAACATAAACACACTCCGCAGCAGAAAGGAGAATCTGTGAAAGCGCACAGAAGTACCTCTTCTGTTCCTGAGACTGAAAGACACCCAGAAGAGCAGAGCATTTGAGCAAGCTGAAGAAATGGCCCCTTTTATAAATCTGCTCCATTACCCTCTGTTACTGAAGGTTCTCTCTGAGGTCTTAATTAATGCAAGCAGAGATGTGTGTCTGTGATGTGAGTTAGGATTAGAAATTAGTTCTAAAAACAAAGCAGCCTATGCAAAATTGATGAACACTGGCCCATAAAACAATTCAGTGAATGAGTTCCCATTTGTAATGTGGCATTCCTTGAAATAATTGGCCAGCAATTATTGGCCTCCTTGTCAGAGGCAGTAGGAAACAGTTGGCTTTCTGGGCTGCAAGCACACATGGCCAGGTCATATTGAGCTTTTTGTCCACAGACACCAGGGCTAGTCTTTATCCTTCTTCCAACCTGTACCTGTGCTTGGAAATACCCCAACCCAGATGCAGGACCTTGCACTTGACCTTGTTAAATTCATGAGGTTTGGACAGGCATACCTCTCAAACCTGTCAAGTTCTCTCTGGATTGCATCCCTTTTCTCCAGTTGCCCACATCACACTGCTTACTGTGATCTGAAAACTTTCTGAAGGTGTGCTCAATCCCACCGTCCACGTTGCCTGCAAAGATGTTTAACAGTGCCAGTTCCTGTGCCAACCCCTGAGGAATGCCACTTGTCACTGGTTGCCACTTGGGCATGAGCCATTGACCACGACTCCCTGAGTGCAACCATCCAGCTAATTTCTTATCCACAGAGTGGTCCATCCATCAAATCCATGCCTCTCCAGTTTGGGGACAAGGATATTTGGCAGGACAGTGTCAAATGCTTTGTACAAGTCCAGGTAGTTGATGTCTGTTGCCCTTCCTTTGTCCACCATTGCTGTAACCCCATCCTAAAGGGCACCAGTATTGTCAGGCATGGTTTGCCCTTAGTGAAGCCATGGCAGTTGTCAGCAATCCCCTCATTATTTTTCACGTGCCTTAGCAAATGGCATTTCCAGGAGGAACTGCTCCATGATCTTGTCAGGCACTGAACTGTGGTTAGGACAGAGATAGAAAGTTTGTAAATGTTACTTTTAGGCTTTCAGTGCTACTCCTTCTCACCACTTTAAAAATTGGATACCTGCCATTTCATACTTGTTGGTTTAAGAAAACCCACAGGAGATTTATTTTGTATGGTGTTCCAAAAACTGAGCTGTCTCTAGCTCTCTGACTTTCTTCCCTGTTGGTTGGTAGCCACCTTCATCCAGCTAAACCAATGACTGTAAAACACTTGAGGCAGACACTTGATCTCTTCAAGTTCTTCACAGATGTATGTTGATAGGAATAGCAATGGTGGTGCTCTTACCAAAAGTAGGGTCATTTCCTAATAAACATGTAATGAAATGGAAGGATTACAGGTAGTGGTCTTTCAAAATTAGATACTGATGTTCTTTTAAATAGATAGAGATATTCTAGATAATGATAGATATTATTTTTTCTACAATGTGCCTGTGATCTGAGAGAAAATCAACTAGATCCCTTAATGTCTGTAGTCACTCTAAATGAAAACATAATTCTCTGTAAGATATGTAATACTTTTGTTTTAACATACCTCAGCATTTGAAATGCAGCTGCATTCATTAGGATGTTTCTAGGCTTGCCTGGAGATCAAAGTTTGTCTCCCTGTGAAAGCAGTGAGTATTCGGGTAGGAGGAATTTACAATATTTTGTTATCTGATTTTTGGCTTCTTGCCAAAGAATAGTGCCAGTAGGGCACTCACTGCTGTTTATATGACTTTCATTGACTTCAGTGGGCATTGAATCAGGCCTTATAAGCACAATTTCCTCATTGTTAGCAGCTGTTCATTGCTTAGCATTACTTGAGCCACTATTCAGCTGGCCATCTGTGATCTGGGACTTCTCAGACTGCAAGAAAATCATTATCTGTTCCATTTTGGCAGGAGAATATTGTAACTTATCTTAGGGATGTATTTGTACAAGCAGTAATAATGTTTTTCCCCAAGAGCTATTGCATGTTGCTTGCCCATCTGTGGTTCTAACATACAAATGTTAAATAATAAATACAGTAACAGACCCAGGACTTTGTACATTCAAGTAAACGGTTATTTCACCAGGATGCTGAATATTAAGGTCTGATTGCAGCAAAGTGTCCATTTTATCAATACACATACTTGTTTGTCAATCTCTGGTCAGTACAGAGAACCTAGTAAAAGCTTAAAAAATTATATAAAAAGGTCTCCCTGTCCTGGAGACCTTAGTGAGTTATGATATCAAAGCATGACAGAGAGTTTGGGATGAAGCTGGATTTAAGAGATATAAAAGCAGAATTGAATTGACATTACATTGTATGGCTGAGAGCAGCCATTTAGAGTTAGACGTATTGTCCCATAATAATTCTCCAGAAAGAAGTAACTGGAAGTGGAGGGCTGTACTGATAAATCAGTGTTTCAGTTGAATGTTATCCTGTATAGCTAGATTCCTTCCATGATGCACCTGTTCCTACATTCTTGCCAGAACCATTTACAAATTCCTGGTAACAAATATTCACCTTAAAACTGAACCCCATTTTCTAAGAAAGTTGAAAGCAATGTAGTAAGGGTTAGAAAGAAGGAGGAAAAGAAAGATTGTTTATGTAAGTATGCCTATTTCAAGGAAAGGATTTATTACCCCTAGATCAGAAAGAATTTGTATGGAGAGTTTATTAGGAGGGAAATTATCTTTTTGTTTAAGAAATATTTACCTGTTTGTGATAATTCCTGGGCTAAAAGCCACTCCTGATTACTCATGTGATAAAGTAAATGACAGCAACTGCTAGTTAGGCTCCTGGAGAGTAGCCCTCTGTTCCTGAAGTACTTTCAGCCATGCTCTTGGATAGGTACTGGAGATGCACATCTCTGGCATTGAACAGGAAAAATCTGAGCTTTCTCTGGTTTCTGAATTGAGCTTATTTCACTTTCAAATGTTCATCTAAAACAAGGGAAATCAATTTTGCTGTTGCTGATGAAGCTTAACTGCTCATTTACATGAACAAGAATGACAGGAATGAAGTGGGGGAAGGTAACTGGATTTCCCTTACTTCCCAAAACCAGGATTTCCCTGTGCCCAAACTTTCCCTTTCTGCTTCTGACATAGAGCCTTATTGACTGGTGGCAAGAAAAAAACCCCAAAAAAACAGTATTTCATCAGTTTCCCAGACTATGGGAACTCACCAAGTTTCTTGCAGATTTCAAAAAGAGTTTTCTGAATGCCAAAATAAATGTCTGACTTCACTATGCCCTGGGAGGAGAACCTGCTGAGCTCTCCCACAGGGGTTGGGAGGGTCTTGCACTGTATTAGGATCTATGTTGACTCTCTGAATCCATCAGCAAAATTCTGGAGAGAGAATATGCAGAAATGTACCTTGCTCTGGGAACTGCCACGAGAAATTCAAAGATTCCATCCTCTAAACAGGACATGAGACACAAATTCTCTATTTAAGCTAGTTTAACAGTTCAAGGACTATTCCCCCCATCAGGTGACAGGGAAGGTAGTGAGGAAGTACTCATGCATCCTCCAAACATTATTTTAAACCCAAAAGGGTTTAAAATAACGAAATAAGTTTTCCCCATAGTCAGGCTTTGTTTGCCAAATCGGGAAGTCTACATAGTAAGTAAACCATATGAAAATGTAATAAGTCTTCTACATATTTAGCAGATGTACATGGATTTATCCACTATAGGAAGTTATATATCAAACTGTACAATTTTGGTGCCTGTTTTGTGTACTCTGTGAATCCCAGACATGTTTAATATTTCTCCCTCTGAGGTTTAACAGTGCATAAATAATATTTAATAAACAACCTTTAACTTTAAACAAACTTACTCAGATAGATGATGTCTGCTCAGATCTCATATTTTAAGAACACTTATAAATGCTGGACAGGACTGATGAAATTGTGCAATATGTCTTTAATTTACATGCGTTCAGTCTCTCTCCCAGCAGCATCACTTGCAATGTTTCAGTGAAGGATGCTTTACTTTTGAACTATTGTTTCAAAGGTGCGCAATTCTGCAATCCTGATTTGTAGAGAACTTAAACCTGGCACGTTAAATTCTGCTCCAAGAACTATTATTTTTTTCCCCAAATGTATTCAAAGAAATAGTTTATTCTTTATGTAGTTAGGGTGGAAAAACAATGTCTCAGTGCTTTTATTTCTCTGATTCTCAGGCCTATGAGTGCGGTGTTTTAAAATGGAAACTTGTGACATATACAAGAGGATCTTAGGCAACTTTTCAACTAGAAAAATTAAAAAAAGAAATCCCCAAACAAAACAAAAATATATCCCTTTATCTCCTGCAATGACTGAGTTATTTTTGGATTTGAAGCTTCAAGGCATGCAGCAACTCATATTTCCTAAATTTCAGGATAACATTTTATTGATGGCAAATGGTGATCTGAGAACAAAACGAGGAAGACAGAAGAACCCAGAGGAAAAATATACATGATACAGGAAAATACAGAAGACAGATTAGCAAGTATTAAAAAAAAAACCTCAAAGTAATCAACCATTGATAAGCAGATTGCTGATGGACTTTGTATTCTTTGAGTGTCCAACAATAATTAGTTTTCTCTGGGTTACTCCAATGTCCCTCAGAATGAGACTTAGCTGAGGAGGACCACAGGACTGAGAGGCTACTTGTGGTAAGGCATGAGGAGTAAAAAAGCAACCTTTCTCTCTCTTTTCTCTCAAACTCAATTTGGTTTTAGATACCACCCCCTCATTTTTTCCTTTACTCTTCCATACTTTTTCATGTTTCCTAGAATGAAACTCTCACCATTGACTTTGAGAGATTTTTAGATGCTCAGCAATTGTTAATATTTGACTTTGTGTGGCACTGCTCAGTGTAAGAAGCCTGCTCAAAATAAGTCAGGATGAAGGTGGGGCTGACCAATAACCAAAGCTTGAGCTATTGGAGGTACTCACTCCAGCCTCTGGGAGTGTTGGATTGTGGCTTCTTGACCGCAGTCATGTCTGCTGGTTTTGCTGTTGCTCTCTGCAGAATACAGATGTCTTCTTCAGCATCACACTAATGTGTATGAAAGGACAATTAGGAGTATCTGTTGCTTATCGCTTGCTTTTCTTAGTGTACAGGGTTTTTTCTGTGATCATATGAAAACAGGTTTGTTAGCATTTTGATTAGATTACCTACAGTAAGACTCTGTAGTTCAAAGAAACAGGCATATAGCTGATACACAGTAGCTCCCAAAAGCACAGGTTTATGATAATTTTCATAATGCAGCACACTGTGAATCTCTTATTGCTAATGAGGTCATTAATGAAAGTCTAAGCTTGAGTGCCTAGCAGGTATCAAGGTAGTCATACTTTATGTATTCTGCTTGTTAATGGTAAAGGTAAAATATCTATTACATGTTTAAAACTGCACTTTAGCTGCTCAGGAAAATGAGAGCTGTTCTCAGTTTCATTTCATATTATCCACTGCCTGCTTTGCGCAGAGCTGAGTAGGTGATTAGGTAGGGTGTGGAGATTTTTCTTGTCTCTAAACTGCCTATTCTTTGAGAAGACAATTGATGGCAATAATTCTTGCTGTATCTCAGCTGATGAAAAGTCCTGATCCTGGACATAGCAGGAAAGCGTTAGTAAATGCTGTACTTTTGTCTCTTGGTTGAAAACCCCAGAGGAGCTTTCTTAGATTAGTTCTCCAAAGAAGCATGAAAAAAGCAGTGCTCTAAAACAGTTTCCTCTTGGATTTGAGCGCACTTTATTGTCAGGTGCAAACATCAACACCACTACAAGTGAAATGGGTTAATAGGCTTTTACATAGGGTGAATTGGTAGACACCCCACAATTTGTTTTTCTGCTGGCCTTGTTCAAGGTGAGGTTACATTTCCTGAGGGAGAGAACATTTTCAATTTAGAACTTCAGCAAATAGACTGGGTGCATTAATTACGGCATTCCTACAACCAGGATTTCCTGGATTAGTTGTCAAATCATAAAAATGGTATAGTGGGAGTTCTAAATGTTTTGTATAAATTTGAAACATTTAGCCTTCAATCTATTTAATATTTTTAACTTCTTTTCCTCATTTTAATTTTTAGTCAGTTAAAAATTGTTATAGCAAAACATTGACATGCGTAATAATGTGGAAATGAAGGATATCAGCATTTCTGAAATGATAACAGTTACAAAATGTTAATATAAAACCTTACATTATTTTAAAAACATCCTATTCTTCCTTACCAAACATTGTCACTAGATGTTACTTGACATGGGAGTAGTTCTGCATTTGCCCCCAACTCCTCGCTGCCCCCTATTCCCCTGAAGTTGTAGGTTTTGGCTAATTTTAGCTGTTTATGAGAAGGAAGAAAAAAAAAAAAAGCCAAGTCTGGCTGTACTCTTCCTTTACTTTTATAAACTTTGACTTCACTGCTAAATTAAGATAGGTTTTATGCGTTTCCCAATGGTATCCTCCACTCAGATTTTTAGAGATCTTTAAGGAACAGTATGTAGGCAGGGGAAAGCAAAACTAGTTAAGAGGGATAAATGTAGACTAGTCATGTGGGTTTTCTGCTTATTGTGAAAGGGCTGAAATATTTCACCCCTGTGGAATACTGGCTGGGTTCGGGTGTCTCACTGAGTTACCACAGCTGGAAGAGTTATTGCACCTGAACCGAGCTGCAGAAAGCAGTCAACTGATGTGGTAGCTCGAGGCAAGCCCGAGGTGAGACAAATGTGTCTAAGTGTCGTTTGATGATGATCTTCGCTAATGGCTCTACCTCCTCTGTGTGACAAGCACGCTCAGCTGACATCACTGCATCCTAATAATCAGAGAGAAGGATCTTCTCATTGGTGAAACGCACCAAGGGCCTTAGGTATGGAGTGAATAAAGGCCGCCATGAGAACACATTGGCAGGTTTTGGAGTGA
Organism: Nicator chloris; assembly: GCA_013400495.1. Lineage (NCBI taxonomy): Eukaryota > Metazoa > Chordata > Aves > Passeriformes > Pycnonotidae > Nicator > Nicator chloris. The sequence continues at coordinate 47,650 of WAAE01015258.1, forward strand.
GCACAAAAGAGTGTTTTTTCAAGTGTGCTTTTTCATTCAATGTGTCAGCTAGCTGTAAGTACAACTGAGCCCCCACTGCAGCAGCACTGAGCAATGCAGATTAAGAAAAGGGAGCTAAAAGAAATATTATTTTGTGGCACCAAGGATTCAAGGAGCATTTTCAGGCAGCAATCACCTTTCTCCTGTGTGCTCATAACCTGTCTTGCTGAGTACAGGTCCTAGCTTGCGCCCCAGCAGCTGTAGAAGGCAAATGGTTGTGCATGAAGCATCTTGATCAGCTCCCAGCTGGCTGCTGCTGTTCTCCCCATCCCCCTCCAAATTACCAGGGTTACCGCCTGGCTCAGATTTGCTCAGGGTTACGTCTGCAAGCGTCACCTCTGCAACTGTAATACAGATAAGAATTTACCAACAATCTAGAGAGACATTCCCTGGCCTGAAGTGCTCAGAGGCATGTGACAGCAGGATTCAGGGTTGTGCTACCAGTGAGACAAACACAGTCGCGTCTAAGCAGTTGTGTTGCTTTGTCAGACCTGGCAAAACGATGATATCGCCTGTCCTTCTGGGCTCTACTGAGAGCTCTGTCTGGGAATGGTTTTATGCAAAGGTTTTCTAAACGTTTCTCTCTTCTGAGATTGTCCTTTGCAGATGTAAGGGAAGAAGGAAGTTGGTGTCCCAGAAGGCAGTCTTGAGAAGCTGCTAGGTCAAACTGAAAAAACAAAACTAGGCTTAACTTCAGATCTCTATATTTTCCCTTGCAAATGTATTTGTTTTATAACTGGTGCATCCTTACATGAAGATCTGTCTGGTGGCTGCTATTTAAGTTTACTTCTGGCTCTGGCTGCCACCAAGCTTGAGAGCAGCCCTGCTCTTGCTGTAATTGTTTTTTTTTCCGAAGAGTTTCTGCTAGTTTACATACCATTTTCTCCCAGTCTGATTCTACTGGGTGAAGAGCAGGGACTGAAGAAGATGAAAATGTGTACCCTCTATCATACCTCAAAGGAGATTATGAAAGACATGGACTGTCACCTCTGGCACACTCCTCTGCTGAAGTGGATGATCAGGTGACCTGTGTGCAGCAGGAGAATGGAGACTAAGGGCATAAAATGACATATCCACAATGATAATAATTCATGCTCAAATACTTTGTCACCTGAATGCAGGTAAAAAAGAAGCTAGCTAAGAAAAATCTGAGAAAGGGAGTAGGTTTAGCAATGTGGTGTTGCCACCTGCCTGCTGTTGGGGCTCTGGCACCTCTGTGGCTAAGGAAACCCACGGGAGTCCTTGGATCCAAACGTGGTACGTTCCGAGGACTCCTTTTACACCACACTGTGAAGCCTTTATCCATTTTGTGCCGGATTGTTTTTGTTCTCCCAGCTGGTGATTCTATTCCTAAAGTAATTCAAATAAATGAATACAATATGTTTGGTGAGTATATTACTGTAACTAAGATTCCCAGTTGGGTTTCTCATTTAAGCAGCAGGATGTTTGAGAGAATTAAATTAAGACTTGGGTATTCCTCTGTCCTAACCTTGCTCTGTAGAGTGATTCATGCCACAAGCAGGGCCTGTTCACTCCGATCGGCATTTCCCAACTCAGGTGCCTAAAGATAGGCACTTGGACATGTATTTAGGCACCCACATGAACACTGTTTACTTTGCAGAGGTGCAGCTCCCTGAGAAGGGAGGGTGTTTACAGGCATTGGGCCTCTCTGGAAGAGGAGCCAAGCTTTAGGCACTGAAGAAGAGAAGAAAAACTTTACGCTTTAGGTGGGCATAGTTCACTCATGTGAAAGTAGTAATAAATACTTTGTGTATCACAGGAGAAGGCTGTGAGGCTGAGCTGCTGAAGTTGGCATTGCAGCAGCATTTTGGAAATAACAAAGCTTTTTGTCCATATGCGCTTGATGTCAGGGCTCACAGGAAAGAGAGCATACCTTTATGATGGGGAAATAATAGATAAAGGGATGGAAGCAGAAAAAAAGTATAATTTTGACTTTTCTGACTTAATTGTATGTTTAAATCTCTGACGCAATAAGGGTATAAATATCCATAAATTAATAAAGTTTTTCTTTTCTTTTTCTTATGGAATATGGGAAGTAATGAATAGGCAAGTGTAATTTGTAAGGGAGGAGAATCCACTGACAGGATTTGCTGAACTGAACAATTGAATGGTATGCCTCTGAAGTGGTTTTGCAGTGTCACTTGAACCCCCCCTGGTTATGCAGTCTCTAGGTAACTGTAGGCAGGTCTGTTTTCCATAATATATGACTAGCCTGGAACTAAAAACACACATATAAAATTCTCCAAACCTTGCTGTATCCATTTCTGGCAAAAGTAATGGAGACTGTTTAAAAACTTGTGCTTTTTATCCACGTCAAGTGACTTTTAAAGAGCTTGGTACATAAAGAAAATGGAGATTTGTTTGGCAAGTTGTTCCAAATCATAGTTATGTCTTGATACAAGGCATTTATAAATGAAAATGTATGCTTTACTGGAAGTGCAGAATTCAGAACAAGGTGCGATTTTGTTTGGCTTTGGGACAGAGCTTTAGGGGAAGTGGGCAATCAGGTATTAATAAATAAAGCCTTACACGGGGGGAAGAGAAATAAGCCTTGTTATGAGAGGACAGAAAGGTGGTGGGAGGTCAATGATAGTGTGTACAGCTAGGGAAATGTGATGTGGGAGTCACAGGAGAGAACAAAGGAGTTGGTGGAGGGTGCAAGAAATGTTTATCAAGAAGAGTTTGGTGAAGCTTCAGTGAAGGGCTGGAAGGGAGTCAGAGATGGCACTGAGGCACGGAGGAAGCCCAACTCGAAACAAACTGAAAACTTTTCCTCAAAATAGTGCCAGATGCTTCTGGCAGTCTTGCTGGTTGGTGAGTGTTGGAGTTCATGATACTGTTGGCAGTGTCTGTATTCGTCCTTGGATACAGCTTGGAGGAGGAAAATGCCAGTCTGAATGACTGTTTATACTAGACTGGTTGCAGGAGACTGAAAAAGGGTGAGTTTTTACTACCTTTTGCCTTAGCAGACAGGATGGGAGAGTTACAGAGAGAGACTCCCTTGAGAAAAGTGAATTTTGAACTCTGTTAGAGATACAAAAGGCACAGACTGTGTATGTACAGTAGTTAAAACTGAAAGGGAAATGGAAGCATGTTTTTACTTCTAATTCAGTCATTTCTCACAGTAGGCAGGTTGACTAAATGTTGGATAGCTGCATTTCCAACAAGGAGGGAGCTGACACCGTATCTGTTGTACCATCTGTTTACCAGTCACCAGTGTACTGGGAAGAAGCTTCAGCAAGGAGTGGGAAATCTTCCAGAGTTCGCAGTTGTGTTTAACTGCTTGAATGCCAGCAATATGAAGTCAAGGTATTGGCAAGCCTTCTGTGTTCTGAGCTAAAACTACTGTGTGTAGCCTCTCCTTTTCAGCCAGTGAAACTCTGCCAGTTGGGTGCTTCTCCTTGCACATAGCCGTTGGTGGCAAAAAAACCCTGGCCCCTCCTAGCCAGGCTGCAGCCAGGGACACACTTTCCATTCCTGTCTTTTAATTGTTCTTGCACAGGGAGGAGGAAAAAACCCACCCTAATCCTGCTAACAGTGGTACCAGAATAAAAGCTGGAGAGGAATATTATTTTGCTATAGCTGGTGGTCTGCAGGGTGCCTTACTGTTGCAATGGTGCTGGGATGCCAGTTTTTTTAATGAACTACTCGTGTGAAATTACCAAACACACCGTAACTAAAAGCTCAAAAGACACTAGCAGCAGCAGTTCAGCCCATCATCCTGTTGCCCCTGGTTTGCAGTTACACTTTCAGACTGAGAAAGTAAAAAAGCTCATGAAATCATATTTGGGGAGTTCTGCTTTCATTTCCTCTCTCAGCTTTTTCCACTCCAAAACTGACAAAACCTGGTGACTACAAACTGGCCTGATTGAGCTGCAAGTCCTCTCTACCCTTAAGAGTAGAGGTTTCAGTTTCAAAGTTCAGTACAGAACTAGATACAGAGCATGAATTTCCTAAGTAAAAACTGTGATGCCATAGGAGGCATAGCAGAATTAGCTTCAAGCTGATAATGGTTTCAAGCCCAGGAAGATGGTACTCACTACCTTTGCTTTCTGAATACTTAACTTCCTTATTAAGTCAGTGCAGCTCAATTGCTCTTTGCCTCTGATTCTGAGTGCCAAAACTTGGACAAACTCACAGTTAAACTTGAGTGAAACAGGTTTGATGTCGCACAGATCAATGTCCCTTGTGGTCAGTTTTGCATTCTTTGTATTGCATCTTTGTCAGGCTTGAGGCTATCTGCTTTTCCCTTCCCTCCCCAGCCTAAATGTCCTTAATGTTCATTTATCTTGACCTGCAGAATCTCTGGGGCAGAAATGGCCTTGTTCTGCTTGAGAGCTGCACAGTGATGGTTAGTGAGACACTGAGCCCCAGTTAATGCCCCCACATATGCCCCTGAGAGGCAGGGCATATGTTTTTTTTTGCTTGACATTAAGATAACAGAACCAAGCATCTTCTAGCAAACTCAGGCCCAGGCAGAGTGAAGTGATGTCTGTCTGCAAAATAAATAGAGCTTCAAGTGATGGCCACATGATATAATTTAATACTTGAAATTATGTGCTGGGAGCAGACCTTTTAAGAAAAAAGGTATATGTGCATAGAGGTTCCTGAGACTCTGCTGTTCTAAGTAGATAACCTAAGTAGGCTTTTAGGACCTGTCATCTTTGTTTCTTTTCCTTGAGCAACTCTAACTTCTCTGCCACCCAAGACAGACCCTTTTAAAATAATTAGAGCCCTTTGATCTCAGATACTCACTGTTGTCTTCTGCACTGTCTTAACAACATGCAAAAGCTTGCAGAGCTTTTTTCATGCCAGTCTTGCTTGTCTCTCTTGAAAGTGCTTGTAAGCTAGTATCTATCAAATGAGCATCCCCCCGACAAGGTTTTTATCCTTGTTTATTATCAGAAACCCCATTGATCTTTCAGGTGAGCACTAAGCAAAGTACTGCATTCACACAGGAAAGCTCCTCTTCCCTCTTGATGACTCTGCTAGGAGAGGCTAGTAGTTACGCCTGCTCTCAAGGCCCATGCTTCTGATGGCCATCCTGTGTGTTTCACTATGGCGTTCATATAGTCAGCACCTCTGCTTCAGTCAGCAAAATGGCCTGCTTCTCTTTTTTTGTTTTCTCTTCAAGAAATAAGTAAAGGAAAACCAAAAGCCTGACAGCAACCTTTATTGACAGCAGGTTTGCTCTGCATTATCTGCCACTTCTGCAAGGCGCGTGGGTTCTGAATGCACCTTCCATCAGTTTAATCTGTCTTTATCCCTCAAGGAGCCACCTGAGGACTTGGTGTGGAGGCCTTTGCTCCTGCCAGCCTGGAAAGACTGCAGCTTTTGTTTGCAGGCTCTTGGCTTTCATTCCTGTCCTACCTTGCAATAACCCAGGATTCTGTGTGTGTGAAGATGTGTGTAATTGCTCCAGCACCTGGAATTGCCAGATCAAACCCCTCGCTGCCCAGCCACTGAGGCATATGGGAACTCAGCCAACAGAAAAGCAGGTTAGAGTTGTGAAAAAACCCTCGTTTTGGTTTGGTCAGATACATACGGTTTGCTGCCTGGTATATAATATGGAGAAGGATGGTTTATGGTTCTCTTCTTTGACATGCTTTTTATGTAAACTTACATTTGATTATAAAAAGAACTGGAGCTAGTTCCCCAGTAGTTGTCCACCTGTCCCCTCTGAGTCTTCAACTGACGGGAGAGGAGGAAGGGAGTCTCTGTGCCGCTGCCATGCTAAATGAGTTAAGCTGTATGTACTTGTGCCATTTGGTGTTTTGCACTCCGATGAAACTGCAAAAATTATCTTTATGGCCTGCTCTACACAGCTGGTTGCTTCTGCTCTGCTCTTCCTTACACACGGGCACCTAATTGAACAAAACGGTGAAAGAGACTTGCCCGCACAGTCACGGCGCTCTCCCCAGGCGCTTGCTGTGGCCATTCCCCACTGCCCGCAGGCTGCCCCGTGTAAGAGGGGTTCTCTCCTGCGGGGTGCCGCGTACACGGCGGCGCTGTGCCCTGCTGAGGCCCGCCCGGCCACGGCTGTGTCCGGCAAGGCCTCCGGCCGGGGCTCCGGACGCCCGCAGGGGCCCGGTGCCCGGCCGGCAGAGGCAGGGGCTGCGGGTCTGACGCAAGCCCTGTCCTGCTCTCCTCCCCTCCCCCTGTCCGCACCGCTTCCCCTCGTTACGGCAGGCTGGTTTGATTCATGAGCTTTCTGCAGGGCCCTTTGATTCATGAGCTTTCTCTCGGCTCGCCGCTGCGCCGGGTGACTCAGAGCACGGGCTCCGTGCAGGCCTCGTTAGCGGAGATGAACGTCAGCACGCACCTTTTGTTTGTGTGAGGTGCCTCTCCTCCCGCCGCCTCCCCTCCCCGAGCTCCCGGCCTCGAGCTGCTCGCACAGCCAGCATCGATTGGAGACCCACGGACGCGTCCTTGCCCTGTCTCAGGTTGCCAGGAAAGAGGGCAGGTTCCCAGAGATGCGGCTCAAGTGCCACCAGCTACCTCTGATTGAATCTGGAGTTCAGGCTTAGACGTAAGCCGAAAGCACCTTCTTCGCCCATCTATGCATCCGCAATTGCGTTCGGCCTCTGAGGGGAGCAGAAAATACTCATGTGTGGAAAAGGGGTTTTGAGGGGCCAGTCCTGTGTTCAAAAGAGCGTAGAGGTAGGGCAGCAAAGGTATTACAATCAGCCAAGCAAAAAGCTTTGAATTATAGCACCTTGTAATGTAGAAATGCCAGTCAGCAACTTCCAGTGTCATAAGAGGAGACCTGCAGTGACCCAATATGTTTCCTTTGGGTTGGGGCCACATGTTTAGCAAGGTTTTTGCCACTGCCCAGATCCCTTCAGTTTGCTGAAGTTGCTTCCTGGAGTGGAGAAGACAATTTTTAATGAGGCAGGGGAGGGAGGGAAGGAAGGGCTGTGGTCTTCATTTTTCTGTGAGGAAAGTGGCAATACAAAGAAGGGAATGATGTACAGCCTTTGGAGCCAGTAAGGGAACATGGGGGCTGATCTCTGACTCCTGCTTCTTTAATCACGATGGCTTCATTTTCTAAATCTGGCCTAGCAAATGGTCACTGAATGCAGCTGCCACACCAAGGTGCTTTAGCTGTTTGTAGCCAAGGTGTTTCTTGCTTAATCCAGTCCTGATGAGCCCTTCCTCAGCAGAAGTATTGCGGCCCCTTGAGTCCTCTTGCTCCGTCTCAGTCATGGGAGAGGGTGAGAGATGCAACTGGAGCTGCAGTCACTTCTCCCCAGTGAAGCTGCTTGAGGAACCACAAGGTGCTGGAAAGGAGGAGTAGAAGGAAAATGGTACTTGATTGTTGCTTTAGCTGTCTCAGAACTGCCAATCCAACACTTCTATCACTGCTAACATAAAAAAAAAAAAAAAAAGGCAGAAATACAGAAATAGAAAAAATATATGCCAGTTCCAAGTAAAACAAGAAACGGGGTACTGCAGGAAGTAGGTGAGACATAGTCCATGCTGAGAAGTGCAACTGTTTTTAACAACCAGCAGACTGAAGTTTTGCTGCATAGCAGTCCAAAAGAAGCAAGGTGAGCATACTGCAATAGCAATACAGATGTACTTCTGCAGCAGCTTTAGATGCAGATTGTGAGCAAGTTAAAGAGCAGTAGGGCTGTGCAGCTGAAGTTCAGAAATGTAAAGTAACCAGACCTGCTTGCCATGCATCAGAGAGAAATTTAGATAAAAATGCAATAAATAAACAATTGAGACTGAATATTGCACATCAAAATCAGACCAGCAAGCTGCTTGACCGCTAAGCACAGAGGGAACTATATGGGCATATTATCAGATGAAGAAGTGCAGACCCACAAGCTGCCTCAAGATTAAATGGTACCTTTAGGTGGCCTCTGAAAGGACAAAGCAAGTAAAGCTTATGTAGATAAAAAGCACAAAGAAATTTAGACTTCTGAGAAGGCTTTGAAATCAGAGTGCTGCAAAATGGCAGCTTGTGCCTTATTCCACCGGGCCTGCAAACTGGACAGCAGGTTTTTTTGCTTCACAGGGACATTTAGCAAATCACCAACATTATGAGAAGGCTGTATTCATTCTCTAATAGATGGCAAACAAACAGAATAGCTTCTTGAATCTTTTGTCCCCTAAATGCAGGGTGAGGTAGTTAAAGTACAAGGATTTCTGGTAAGTGTTTATGTAGTTGCCTGGTTCTGATGCTATATTTCAGTTGTAAGTGTTCCTTCCTTAGCAGTATCAGATTCTTTAATAACTAAGAATTTGCTCTTTCAGTCTGAAAATTGTAAGGGTAGGAAAGAGCAGAGAGAATAAATACATAGAAGCCTGCTATTCTATTTTTGTTTTCATTGAACTTTTGAAATCCATTTGCAGACAAATTTCCCAGCAATTTTTTGGTGGAAGTTTTAGCCTGTTCTTCTGAAAAGCACTATAAATGTAATCATAGGGTTGAGACACAACCTGCCTCTAGATTTCTCAGCAGGAATATTTTACCTGCTGCAGAGATTTCTTCTTCAAGATTTTTGATAACCTGACTTTTCTGAAGACTTCCTGGAAACAAGAATTTCCACGAGGCTTTCTGTCCCATTCTTTAAAAGCAATGGAAGAAAAACCCAAACGACTGTTTGGAAACCCTTATATTTCTGTAGAAACATATGCAAGTATGAAGTGAATGTTCTGTAAAGCCTCAGAACAAATTATAAGTCGAAAAAAAAAGTAAATAGCAAAGCAAAGCTAGAGGTACCTGAGTGGAGTGAAAGAAGTGAAATAAAAGCTGACTACATGTCTTTGATGCCTTTTTATAGAATCATGGGAGGATATTTCAGTGGGAAGAGGCTTCAGTATGTCCCTAGTCCAGCTTCCAGGTCAAAGCAGGATCAGACCTGAAATGAGACCAGGTTGTTCTGGGCTCTGTCCAGTGACTGCACAACCCCTCTGGACAACTTGTTCCCATGGTAAGGTATTACCTGTACAACATTCTTGTTCAAAGCCAGCTTTTTCTTCTGGGTGGGGAAATGAAAAAAAAAAAGCATAGTTATGTATTCTAATGAAAGTGCATCAGTCACTCCTGGAAAAACTGCTGGGGAACAACACAATCCAGCCACATAGCTCTTCTGAGCTAAACAAGTGGCTGCAGCATTGGTATAACATGGGAGCAGACCTCTTGAACCTGGTACAGGATGCCAGATCTCTAAGCTGTGAAAATGTGAGGGTTATGTAGTCTCGTGGAGAAATGTGTATCTGATGATTATAGCTGTAATTGTTGGTGGCTTTCAAATATTATTTTATTTTGGACCACTGTGGATATTCAAGTAGAGCTTCAGATTCCTTTATTGTGGTATTTGGAACAATCTTTCCCTGACTTGTTTTTGTGGGCCCCTTCAAACTGGCCCGTGGATCCATGCACAGTTCAAAATTATTGCTAGGAGTCTTCACCAGTTTTTATGTATTTCTTCTCCTGATATGTGACTCATCTGTAAATGCAGGGAAATATTTGTTCTGTCATCCCTCATTGTTAACGCTAAATAGAGGAGATGATACCGTAATCCAATTTTTTGCAGTAAGACAAAGATAGAATTTTCTGACTCTTGACCCAAGTTAGGAACTTCCATTTCTGCTGCTTCAGTCCTTCAGAGAGACATTCAGAAGCGGCTTGCACTCATCATATGGTCCTTCACGTGTATTTGCAATATTTTGTACTGCAAAACTCTCTTAGCTGTGAAAATTTCAGACTAAGATTGAATTTTCATTTCTGTAAATGCCGTTGGTCTTTTCAGGATAATTTGCTAATTCCAAATATCTGTTTTCTGTGGAAAATAAGGTGATTTGAAAATTCTGATGAAAATATGCCACTTTTTATTGTCTTGTTTAATCCTTTGGCTTTTGTTTTGACAAAATGCTGCATGAAATATTTCATAATATTAAAACCAAACAGGAATGAGTAATGAATTCAAAATTCTCTGTTTATTAGAATGAAGCATTTAATTTTCACTAAATGCAGACAAGATAACTGTAGAATGTTTCAATCTTCAGTTTCCTGGTAGGAAAACTCCTGCACCAAGAGAATAAATGCTGCCAAATTTGTTGTAGGTTTTACTGGGAGGTGCACAGAGGTGCCAGAAGCTTGGTAGAATCAGCAGAGAATGAAACAAGTTACTGCTTGTAGGGTATTCTTTCATTGGTATTGTTTACTTCTAAGCTAAATTTTTTTTCTCTGGTTTTCCAATCATTTTTCACTCCCTGGTATATATGTATTCTCTCTCTCAGGTGCTTACTGTATTTTTCTGGAAAGGAATCAAGAACAGGAAGCAAATGCCTGAAAATTCTGATTAATAGTGAATGTCAGGCAAAGAAAACATGGATGATGTGGAATTATTTAGGAACAGATTTAGTAATTTTTCTTTAGTAATTATGAAAATCAGATGGCAGAGCCAATCCATCTGATTGGGAGTATGAGAATAGGCCTAGTGGTAGGAAATAAGTACTGTATCAGTACTTGTATTGCCTTCCTCCACTCATTGCTCAGTAGAAGAAATTTGATGACAGTACAGTTAATAAAAGCATTTAGTCTTTCTTCTGGATTTTACACCATGACTGCTTGAACGTTGATAACAACATAATTTTTATATTTTTAAGGATCTGATACTTCTCACTGAAACTCAAATGGAAGCTTAGAGTCAAAATCATACCAAATTTTGAAGCAATGTGCAGTGACATTTGGCTCTGGGACAAGAATTCAGTAATTAAAAGTTATTAAAGTCTGAGAATTTATATAACTTGAGAATATAAGAGAAATATATAGTATCAGAATACAGTGTTTAATTGTAGGAGTAGAGTTCTGTAACATGGCTCAAGGCTTAGGTCTTTGTCCAAATATATTAAGACAATGTGTTTGTAAACTGGCCCATGCACTGCAGTGTGAAGAGGTAAGGGTAACTTCTGCAAAAGTTTATCTGGTCATCTATTGCCCTGCCTCTATGAAAGGTTATACTCTCCAGAGCTGTCTTTTTAAAGTATCACGTTTTTTGACAAGCATGAAAGTCTTTGGAAACTCCTTTTATGGCATGGTCTTCAGTGTCCTAAAGCAATCTTGACCTGCATAGGGGAGCATTCTCAGGTGCTGAACAACACATATGATACCTCTGGAGCAGAGAGTTATGAATGCTTACTAAATGTTTTGTAGCAGCAGTCTGGTTACATGCTGATGAGAGGGAATCATTGGCTTTTTCCAAAGGAAAGCTAGTTTCTCAAATAGTTTATGAAGAGTGGCCTCTCTGCAAAATAACCAAGTACAAATTTGTCTCGGTCTGACATAGTCACTCCTTGATTAAATTATTCTTGGTTGTTTCAGAAGAATTAGAAGAAAGTTTTCATAAATATTTTTTTAATCACAGGTATATAGCAAGTTAGAAATTATTTGGGGAACTTGTCAGTAAGCTTCCCTGGACAGGAGATTGCTCTGAAATCTGAATATTTCATTTGAGAAATGGGAAAATGTGAATGTACATGACAGCATGTTGCAGAAGAGGAGAAGGCAGACAGGAAATGAAAAAAACAGCTGGTGAAGTCACTTAAAAAACATCAAAACCATCCTGATTTTGAGTCTGGAACAGATGTAGGTGCAGTTGTAGCATATAGTGGTCAGCAGAAGGAACTGCAAGTGGGGCTTTTACTTTGAGGGACTGAGAACATCACTGAGCTGTTCAATGATTGCTAAACCCCACATTTTTCTTTTTGCCTTTTTTCTGCTTCTCTATTATTCTTTTTACCTCAGAAGCACTAGATTTTGGGTTTTTTTCTATTTTTAGTAGAGGTCTAGTTAGAGAGTGTGGGCAGTAGAAATCTGCTTGGAAGGCTGATTTGAAGGGGCTGCATGGTTGAAGGAAGTTATATTCAAACTTGTCAGAGGTATAAGGAGATTGATTAAAGCCCTTCTCTGAGTTTCTAAGGTACAACTTTTATGTAATCTCATCATAAAGACTTTTGAACAGAAAATGAGGGAAGTAATGTTCAATAGTATTCTTCATTCCATCTTGTTTCTTTGTAGCTCAGTTACACTGGCCTAATAAAAGTTGTGGGGTATTTTTTTTTTGCTTATAAGAGAAGTGCTAAACTTTTGAGAAAGAACTCAAAATTCCACCTCAATTTGCAAGTATGTTGAAAAGAATGACATTTGGAGATGTGGTATTATCTCGTCAGAGCTTATATGCCACTGACTACATTGTACTCAGATTTTATTTTGTAATTGTTGTCATTAGAACATGAGTTTAAGCAGTAGGCTCTTTTGCCCCCATGAAGAAACTTTTAGTCCTGGTTAGGTAATCTTTATTTCTTCCGTAGTTTGTTTTGTTGTATTTGCAGAACCAACTCTAAATATATCTTTCTGGCATAGAACTACCTATGCAACACAATCTCCTGTATGTAGGAGGTATAATTGAATATCTCAAAGTTTATTATTAAATCAACACACAAATAATTTAATTGTACCTTAAATTGATTTAATAGCATGCTTTGGCATAAGGAAATGCAAATTCAGGATTTTAAAATCCATTTTCTTCTATATAACTTTGTAAGTCGTAAAGAAAAGTTTGCTAATGCTTTTAAAGTATTATTAAATTCTGAAAATATATTTTTCAGGTGTTCCTCTTTGAATTGTATTCATAGAATATGAGATTTTTCCTATTTGGATTTGTCTCAAAAATTTTTTTTGAGCTATACCTGATGTTTGCAGACATACTTCTCTTTGAAAATAGCTCCCAGCTAGACTTTCTAGTATTTGACATATTGAACATTAAGGATACGGGTATGGGTTGCTGTTCTGTCTCTGCTTTCGTAGAGCTTAGTTACATGTGCACACACACAATTGTTATTGCTGTCATGCCCACCTTCAGCAGACTTATGTAAAGTAATTGTGTCCTTTTTCCTGGTAGATAATTGTGTAATTACTTGGTGCCATTCTCAATGCACATAGGAGGATAAAAATGCTTTTGTATGTCATCTAGGTGTAGAATCATAGGTTGGAAGAAACTTGCTTTCTGACACTAAAACAGATTAATTTTAAGTATGAACATATGCAAGAAGAAGATGTAATTTTACACAATATTTTTACACAGTCACTTTCTGGACCATTGGCCAATAAAAGCAACAAATGGTGCTTACCTAAGTGAGATCAAGTGGATTGGACTGACTGATGTTAGTAAAGATCATTTATCTCTCACATTGCAGATGAATACATGGAATTTCAGAAAAGCAGGTTTTGGTTTTCTTTCAGTTAGGTTTTTGTACTTCAACAGACTGGTACAGTAAAAGAAAATGTACTTTGATATCTAGTTTAAAATCTGGTATTTCATCTGGAAATACTTTCTGAACAGAAACCTGATGTCTTAATTAGATTTTTTAACTATCTAGACTTGTAGATCGAGGAAATAAAATTTTTCTCTCCTTCTGCTTCTAGTCATCATCAGTCCAAGTTAATTATTCCAACTTTGTCTGTTTCCAGATGGTTTTGGTATCTTCTTCCTCCACGAATACTGACAGCTTAGGTATTGTCAATTTTAACTATATCTATACCATGAGAAGGGGCTTATCCTTTCTGAGGGCAGTTTTATCATTATATCTGGAATTCAGTGAAAGCATTAAATTACTTTGCTTACAGTTATTTATCAGTGCATTCTTTTTTTTTTTTAATCCAGCCTGCATTTGTTACTTCTCTTCTTTACTGCTCATTTACATACTCTAAAATCTTTTGCAAAGCTTTGTAGGCGATGGGATAATTAGGCTCAGCCTTTGAAATTTTATCTCTCTGGATGTCAGAAAAAACTTAGCAGAAGACATCAAACTATAGCAATGGGTTTCTATGATGAATAGATATATTTATATTTTACATTTGTATTTATTTAGATATATATAATGAAGTTGTTTGCTGGCAGAGCAGTCCCATGAAGGCAAGGCAAGCAAGGCCTACTGTAAACAACTCTTCTTCTATTGCACTGTATTTCAGAAGCTCCTTGGAGAGGTGTAAATGAATGAAAAGTATCTTGGATGCTTTCAGGAATTATAATTCTTCCTTTGTAGAAACTAGTGAATTGTTTGAATATTTTCTGACAAACAGGTGGTGGTTAGAGGACCATTAGACTGGACAATTTAAAGGAAACTTTCTCCCTCCCCAGATATTTTTCAAAGTAGCAAAAAAACCCCCACCCCTAAACTGAGAAAACCTGAAAAATGTGCAGTATTTATTTGCTTATTCAGGTGAAATTTTTATTATTGAAATTGTAATGTCAAAGGACCCCTGAAGGACATCTGGTCCAACCCCTACTCAGTAAGGCACAACTTGGAAATTATGCTGTGTTGCTCAGAGTTCTGTGCATCATTATTTTCACATAGAAAATACTGGTTGTTTTTACTCACAAAATAATGTGCTATAAATTGGTAACTTTTAGGTAATTGCAGATCTTTCTGGTATTGGAGCTCTGATGCATCTGGAGGTTCTTCAGTGCTTTTCTGCCTTTGTCAGACTTTGGAAATTTGGGTGTTAATAATGCTGCAAACAGAAAGTATTGAAGGTGTTGATTAGCAAGGAAAAAGGCTATAGCTTTAGGGTACAGGAGTACTATTTTAACAAATAAATACAAAGAAATATGTACACTTCAACTCTTATTAAAAAGTGGTTAATGCACAATATTATTTAACTACAGGATAAAGGTCCAAAAGAAAAAGAAGGTAAGAAAAAGAAGTAACTGCACAATACAATCATTTTTGAATATGAAATTGCTTCATTTAAAATAGATATCTATTACAGAAAAAAATCTGAAAGATTGACACGTAGAAGTAATATAATTTTTTAAAGACTAAAAATATATTGCTCTTTGTTATGAAAGAGAATATTTGATTCTCCTGCAAATGTCTCTTTTCTTTTTCTACCAGACCTGCGGTAAATGTGATGGGGGTAAAATGTTGTCCTCCCACAAGTCTATCAATTAATATCCTAATTACATTGATAGCGTTGACTGCTTTGGAAAACATCCAAGGTGATCACTGCAGTGAGACATGCTTGGACCTACTTCCGTATTGTCATGGGTTTACCAAGGTAGAATATTTGGGCTGAGACTGTTGGTGTTGTTCTCCTCAACCTCTGGGCTGGACTTAATATCTGGTACAGGCTCTGGCCAGCTCCTTTGGAACCCTTTGCGAAGCAAAGAACAGACAATTAGTTTAAGTCACTTATTTCCTTGCAGTGGTCTTGCAATGACCTCTTTACTGCTTCTTCCTTGACTTCTCTTTTTGTGGTCCTAGAAAGGGGTAAGCAGATGTGGTGGGAAAAATGGCCAGACTCCTCCCTGCATCTACAGTGTTCCTTCTGGAGTAGAAGAAGTTGTCATTCCTATCTGGACTTTTTTCTGGCAGGGAAGAAAAGGAGACCATTCATCTCAGTGGGCTGTGGAGAAGAATTGAAAGAAGGATGAGGTTTTAGATATATATTGCTAAGAAAAGAGAAGGCTTGGACTTGAAGGTCAGGTGCAGCACCTCAGCCACAAGCTTCACTCCTGATATTGATAAATCATGTAATCTTGAAACTCTTTATCTGTGAAATGTGACAGACATAGCTGCTTCACTGAAGTGTAGTGTGGGTACAGATAATTCATGTGAAGGGTTCAGATGTTGATACGGCATTGATGGGGTTGACAAAGTTAATGTAGTGAGAGTCCCATTGCTTTCTGGAGTACAAGCTCTATATTCTAAATCTTTGGGAGGGAGAAGGAAAACTGCTTGAAGGAGTAGTGCTTTACTGTAAATGGAAGATAATTTACTGGATGATGAGAAAAAGTCAAAGAGAACTAATTTAAACTTGTGATTTTTTAGGATTCTCTTTGGCTGGTTTTCTTTAATGTGTTAGAAGCATACCTTTCCTTCTCACAGTTCTGAAATAGAGGCATAACACTACATGAAAGAAGGTAAAGACACGTCTTTCCACAGCAAAGCTTCTACAGTTACAGCATCAGATATTTTGTGGCCTGTGATTTCTGGAATGTTTTGCAAAATCATCCATGCTTTTTTCCTTGTAGATCCCAGGAATCTTTTGTCCATTCCTTGGGAAAGTTTTGGTGAGTGCAAAGCTTAGCATAAACTTGAGTCCTCTCAGTCTTTGTGACAGCAAGCAAGTTTTGTTTTAGAGAAAGCTGGCGCTGTGTACTACTCTGTGCTGCCATACATGAAAGTTGGCTGTTTGCCTGGAAATATGATACTCCTGTAAGGATACACAGTGGCTGGTGGAAGGGAGAAAAACAAGGTCAACAACCTCTGCCACAACTCCAGAAGGTCAGCTTTGTTCACAGGAGCAGCAGCAGGTTGCTTCTGCTTACTTATGTTAACCACCTTTTCAGTCCTTTCCTTAGTGAATAGGACTATTTAAAACTTCAATAGAAATCTGCATTCAAAGAAGACAGCTAACTTTTTATTGCATAACTTAGATATCACTGATCTTTTTTCCCTCCCCCACAAAGACAGAGCTGTCAAATTGAAAACGTTTTCAGCATGGAGCACAAGCCTACTCTTTTCAAATCTCATCAAAATTAGCTTCAGAACACTTTTTGAGGAAGAGAAATGCTGCAGAGAAACAGCTGCAGCATGTTTGATCCTCCTTTCTTTTGGGGGGCCTGTGGAACTATGAAAGCTTAGATCTCTGAAAGGTGGTGATTATTAAAAAACAAAATAGAGTTATGTCACAATTAGCTGTGCTCATTCTTGATTGGACTCTGTTCAGCAGTCAGTTGATGGAGGTACGCAGATTTACAGCGGAGGTTGCTTTATTGCTGGCATAGATTCTTGGAGTGTTCATATGATGTGTGTTCTCCAAGAAGAGACAAGTTAGAGCAAAAGTTTCATCCATGTTAACAGAAGTGCTGAGAAGAAACTTTTAGCTGCATTGGTCAATAGGTTACATATTCAGCTCCCTTGCACAAGTCCTACCAACTCAGTTCAGAGGAACTACGGAGAGGTTGCTGAATGATGAAGGATTATGTTGATTGATGTTAAACTACAAAAGGGAGAATATTCTGGATGCCTTGCATCTCTGCTTAGACACCATCCTCAGGCTCCACTCCTCCAGTTTAGTCTCTTGCTCTGAATTGCCCTCTAGGGTGTAATTTCCTCTCACATGTACAGCATACAGAGTCTAATAAGAACTGCCCTTCCCAAATCAGTCACTTGTCTTTCTTCAGCAATTATGCTTCTCTTTTTGGAATGATTCTTGCCCTTTCCTCTTCCAAGGAGGTCTCCTGCCAAGAGATGTCCCCTATATTACTTGTTCATGTCTCCTCACATATACTTGAAGCAGTACAGTGCATAGTGTTTGCAGTTTCTCATGCTGTCTTGTGGTTTTTTGTAGCTTGTCTGATCAAGAAGGACTATTAATGGTGCAACCAAAAATTCTCCAGAAGAATGCATTCTAGACATGAAAGACTTTACTTTTCAAACTACACCCTTGTTAATCTATACTAAGTCTATTTGGGAGAAAATTAACTTTTTTTAAGATTGCAGCAGTTTGATTTGGGCTTAGAAGAGGATGGCAGCATGAGTTTAGATGGGGAGAGCTAGAAACAGGTGTTTGCTTTAAAACAGATCCCTCTTCTGTGAATTAAGATGTGACACCTCTGAGTTATAATCTTAATTTTGGTAAATTGAGTGCTTCTATGATTTTTTTATTTAATAGAAGGATTAATATCCAAGAACTGGATTAATATCTAAGAACTTAAGGCATATTTACATAGCTGGTATCTGTAAGAAACATCAACAGTTGAGTGTATAGCACAGCTGTTCTTTAGCTTTCCAAGCCCAAACAATTTAGATTAGTGGAAGCTTGCCCAAGATACATTACTAAACATATATTGGGAGATAAGGTACAATTAAAAAATTTCCTTTACACTTTTATCTTTCTTCTGTTATTCTAAATCCATCCAGGTAATTGGGCAGCCATTAGGGTTAGGATGAGGAATTCTGCAGGAAAGGTTTGGTATCTTACAGGGCCATCATTCATTTCTGTACAGGTTACGTGTTCAAGGACAATGTCTACAGCTCAGCAGTGACCTGGAACAAATTCTCCATCATGAGGGGAAAAGAAAGCTGCCCAAATGCCTTTGTAATGAGAGTGAAACAGAGGGAACCTGAGACAAATTCAGAACCTGAGTTACAATGCAGGAGAACCAGTGGGGAATGTGAAGCAATAGGAGCTTGGCAAGAGGCAGCAGAAACCCTCCCTGAGTGCATTTGCTGCACAAAGCTGTTGAAATGTTGCTCCCTTTCTAGGGATAATGCAGCAGCCTTTTTAATGATGGTTGTTGCAGGTAATGTGGCAGCCATGACGAAATATAATCCAGGGGGTGAACCAGAGAGAGCTTCAGACTTGGAGTCTAAGAGAGGAGGGACAAGTGCTGGAAGTGACTGAGAGGATAAGTGGTGCGCTGAAAAGAGCTGAAGGACATCTGGTAATGAGAAGGTAGAAAATGATACAGAAAAATGGAAGTAAATAGTGGGCCCCAAAAACATTTTGAGAATTTTTTCCTAATAAAACTTTCCAGATTCACAAGAAATTTTGTGAACCAGAGCATTCCATGTGCCAATTAATTCAGCAATAATGTAATATGTTATGGCATAAGAGCCCCTAAAGAATTTTGAAACAATTTGGATTATATCAATCAATGGATATTTCATCGAAAGAAACGGTTTTCTCCTCTAATAAGGTACAAGATTTTATAAGACTTACTTATGGTCTCATGTCTTTCAGAAGCTCTCTCTGACACTTGGGTAGAGTTCTCAAGGCTTCTTCCACTGCCATCCCAGCAATGCCAGAGTTCCTTACAGTCTGAAGTACAGTTTTCCATGCAATGTATGCGTTTTTCATGCCTTCTAATAGAAAACTGGACTCACCATCGGAATGCATAGAAAATTTGTGGTGGGACTGAAACTGGCTTGAAGGTTTAAGATCTTATGAGTGTTTGTGCTTCAGTTGTTCTTACTGTGTATAAAATGTAATGAACGTGCTCCAGCTCACAGAGTGCTAAACAATGTTACTACATTAATGTGTATATACAGAAGTAGCAGAACTGAACAGGTCATAAAATATTCCGTTTGATTTTCTAAATATTGCATTAATTTTAAAATCATAAAGAGCATAGATATAATGTCACAATGCTTTTCCTTCTAATGCATAGCAAATTGTAGATTTCACATCAGCTATTCCAGGCATTCTGAAATCTTGGTAGTTTTATTTATTATTATTTATTATTTTATTATTCTCAATTATAAATTCAGTTAATTTTCCTGTCCTGAGAGGGTATGAAAATTGGCAGGGCTTTCAGGTAGATATGAAATGCATGTTTAGTAGGTCTCAGGATCAGGCCAAGGCTGAAAGAATATCAAAAGCAAAATATTTCCAGTCACAGGCATTATAGTATGACTATTTGAGTATTTATGTTTTGGTTTACTGTGTAGAATGAGTTTTAGGAACAAAACCTGTATTCAAGATGGAGAACTGGATTATGGGATAAAATGTCAGTGTATATGATCTTGGTCAGATGAACTTTGTTGGAAGTTGGTGTGATACTGAATTCGCCCTTCTGCTCAATCCAAATACTAGTCATCATTTCCATAGCGTGTAAATGTTCATCTGGATGATGACATTTCATTCCCCTCTTATCCCAGCTCACGTTACTGCTTTGGGAATATCTATTGTAACTCTTATCCTTCCATACACTGTGCTGTCGTCACCACTGCTGTGGCTAATCCACTAATATTTGGCAAGAAAACTGTTTATCCAGTCTGTGCTAGGGTAGATAGCTGAAGTAAAAGCTGGAGGAGGAGGCACAAAGCGTAGTACATTGTGTTTGTTCTGCAGCGCATTAACATGCTAGCTGAGCTAACAAGGAGGAGATGACCAAGTGTTTTGGTCATTAGACTAATTTTGTCATGGGGTTTGATGACATACTCCCAGATAAACTACAAGGATACTGTGACCAGAAGTAGCAGGAAAGTAGTAAAGACTATGTTCCTGCAGATTTCATAACTATCCTGCACTTTTTCCATAATTTGTCATGTAGAAACTCACTCACACCCTGAATACTAACCTTGATCACTTGAATTGCTGCATTAAAGTAGGAATGTTTATGGCTCAGTGTCTCGATTGCCTCCATTTTCACCTATCTTTGTTCTGGCTGCTAATGGCTCAGTCAACAGCCATTTTTTGATACCACAAGCCCCAGTGTTGCATAGGGAAAGAAACAAGCCAAGGGCCATCCCATTTGAGGAACAACACAAACAGTATTTACCCCACACCCTTCCTTCTTTAGAGTTTGAGGTTGTTTGTTTTTCTTTTCATTTTGTTTTTTCAGAGTATGTTAGTTTATTTCATTAGCTGTTTATGCTAGGAAGAAAAACCAAACCAAAACTAATTGCTCTATCCATCCTCAGGAAAAAGAGAGAAAAGAAAATTATCAAGGGAAACTTAATCCATCTGTCTCTCCAAAAGCTAAATTAGCAAGTACAAAAGAATGGACTAAAGCTTGTTGCAACTCATATAACCATTTACTACTTTAAATGCATTGCTTCCATTTGATTCTTCTTAACTAAGAGCTACTCACCATACTCTACCTCCTTGTATTCTTGCTCATTAGCAAGAAATCATAAAGCTGTGACCTTGTTCAATACTTGTGCATTTGCCAATTTTTGAATGAGTTTTCCCCGAGACTAAGTAGCGTCTCTGCAGTCCAGCTCAGCCCTGTGATGGCAGTGGTTTTCATTCTGCAGTCTTCTAGGTAGTTCTTGGGAAGATGCACTGTGTTCCTTCCTTCTAAATGTTTCTTATTATCAAACAGAAGCAATGGGAAGAACAGCCAAAAAAACCCAAACCATCAAGGTCTTCGATGGCAAAGGCATAGTTAATATTAAAAAATTTAGGAGTGAATACTTGCAGCTTCAGTTCTGCCGTCGTGTCTGTCTGTGTGCTTGACAGCAGCCCTCACGTCACTGAGTACACATGCCACTCTGCCACCCCTGCCTCACAGGGGTCCCCCATCCCTGGGGCACACTGTCCTGCCTGCACAGGAGCCCACCAGCTGACCCTGCCTCTGTGCTGCCAGTGTGCAGCCGGCCCAGGAGTTTATGGTTGAGAGCAGGCAGTGACTGACTGCACTTAGGAGGCACTGAAGGAAGTTAAACAGCAGGAAGAAACAGAGTTTTATCTTATTTTATTTTTGTTTGGCTTAGTTTTTTTGTCCAAACTTTGATAAGGAAAACTGAAGTAATAGTAATTTGGGGAAGGATACAGTCCTTATATTTTATTCCTGTGTTACTGATTGAGAATGATGAAGAGAATTATGCATGCTTATGAAAAGGGAATGTCTAGAGATTTTACTAAGGACTTTCACAAGGTTCACTGACCTTAATGCTGTGATCAACAAATCATTATTTACTACTGCTCCTAAGATAGTCCTTTCTGAATGAATGTTCATTGTGCCAGCAAGCAACTGTGGACATAACAGGAGCTTCTGTCTAGATTCAGGTTTCTGTTGCAAGCTCTTCTGAAGCTTTTTCTCCTAAAAGAAGTTTCACCTTTTTAAAGCAATGAAAAATGCAAGGAAGCTTAAGATTCAGCATTTTATTTCAAGTGAGATCTCAGACATTTATTAGCATTAAACAAGACTATTAGGTTCTTCCTTCCTTCTGAATTTCTCCTGGCCACAGTATGCCCTCTAAGTTCTTACATTCTAGAATATTCTGCTTGTGAAATTCAAATATGAAAAAGGAATGCATTATTCTGTAATTCTTTTTTCAAATAGCAAATATTTCCTTACTCCATCACCTTATTTATGGAACTAAATATTCTCTAGCATTTTCCAAGCTTCCAATATATTTAAAAACCCTTGTTGTTAGTCTTAATATTCCTAGCTATTTGTGCTTCGTTATTCCTTCGTGCGCTTCAAGTATCATTACATTCCTTTGATTTTTCTTTTTAGAAGTAACAATGCTGTAGTTTTATGCTCTCTGTAATTTTTAGAGCTCCATTTTTGCTTGCAATTAACTTAACCAACTTGTCACTCAGACTTACTGGCTTTGAAATTTTGTGCTTCATTTTGCATAATGGTACACACTCCCCCTGAGCTACCTTCATCATGTCTTTAAAGTTTAGCCGAACTTTCACAACTTAGCAACGTTATCACTAACAAGATTTTCCAGATTATTTCATTCTTAATTTTCAGATTGTGCTATTTATTTTATTCAAATTTCTAGCTGAATGCCCTTCAAGAACTGCATTAGATGGTAAATTGCAATCCTCAAGCAGTCCTGAACTCTGAGCTCATCTCTGCTGTGTAAAACATTTTTAAAACTCTTTTGCTTTTTATTTTTATTTTTATTATCTGCAGCTCAGAGTGCTGTGAAAACAGAGCTTCTGCAGGACTTGGAGCAGTGTTCCTCATGGGATCTTTGAATACTCTGTTCTTCTGAGGTAAATTTAAATTATTTAGGTGCATTTTCTAACTTCACGACAGTCATTTGTTCAGCAGTCCCTGCTGTGGCTCCTTCCTTCATTCAGCAGTTTCTGCACAAATCTGGGGGTGAATTGCGGTGGCATAAGGGTCTGCTCTGAAGGTAGTTATAATACTCAAAACCAGCTGAAGGCATACCCAAAGGTTTGGCTAGAATTCACCTCTGTTGTGGTTTAACCCCAGCCAGCAGCCAAGTCCCATTCAGCTGCTCTCTCACTCCCCCACCAGCAGTATTGGAGAGAATCAGAAGGGTAAAAGCTGAAAAGCTCATGTGTGGAGATTAAGACAGGTTAATAGGGAAGGAAGAGCAAGCACACAAACAAAGGAAAGCAAGGAAATAATTCACTGCTTCCTGTGAGCAAGCATCTCCAGGGCCTTGTCATGTGCAGTGGCTCCTTGGCACTTGTCATGTGCAGTGGGTCCTTGGCACTGCACAGGACAAATGCCATCACTCCAAATGTCTCCCCCTTCCTCCTTCTTCTCCCCACTTTCTACACTGAGGATGATGTCACATGGTCTGGAATGTCTCTGTGGTCAGTTTGGGTCACCTGCCCTGGCTGTGTCCCCACCCAACCTCTCATTCACCTTCAATTTCCTCACCAGTGTGGCCTTAGGAAAAGCAGAAAGAGCCTTGGCTGTGTGTAAGCCCTGCTCAGCATTAACAAAAGCGTCTCAATATTATTAACGTTGTGGTCAGCACAGATCCAAAACACAGCTCCATACCAGCCACTGCAGAGAAAGTTAACTCTACCCCAGACAAAACCAGCTCAAATTCACTGGCCTGAAATAGGCCTCCACTCACTTGTGGAGATTTACGAAGTAAGTTTTGTTTATGTTAAACGTGACAGATCAGGGGGCTTATTTGCCAGCTGAGGACTAAGCAGAATCATCTTCGAATTGCTTTGCATGTGCTTTTCTTTAACTTGAAGACTATTCTTCTCTCACCAACTTGTTGTGTAAAAATATGTTTAGGTCATTAGTAGGGTTCTGCAGGGCTCCATCCTTGAGCATGTGCTCTTCAACATCTTCATAAATTACTTGGATGCAGGACTGGAAGGCATGTGCAGAGGGAGTTTGCAGATGATAAAAAATTGGGAGGAACTGTTAGTCCTTTGAATGCATGGAGGCCTGCAGAGAGAGACCTGTACAAATTAGAGAGATGGGCATTTAACAACTATGAAATTCAATAAAGGGAATGTCTCAGATTCTGTACCTGGGATGGGGAAACCCTGGATATATAGACAGACTGGGGAATGGGAGGCTGGAGAGCAGTGCTGAGGAACGAGTTCTATGTATCCTGCTCAATGGAAAGCTGAACATGAGCCAGTAGTGCCCTGGCAGCCAGGAGGGCCAACCATGTCCTGGGTGCACCAGGCACAGTATGGCCAGCCGGGCAAGGGAGGGGATTGTCCCACTCTGCTCTGCACTGGGGCGGCCTCACCTCCAGTGCTGGGGGCAGTGTTGGGTGACACCATGTAAAAAAAGCCATTAAACTATTGAAGAGTGTCCAAAAGACAGCCACAAGGGTGATGATTAGGTTTAGGTTGGATATGAGGAAAAAATTCTTCACCCAGAGGGTGGTTGGGCACTGGAAGTGATCACAGCACCAGCCTGACAGAGTTCAAGAAGTGTTTGGACAATACCCTTGGGCACATGGTGTGACTCTTTGGGATGGTGCTGTGCAGGATCAGGAGTTGGACTCGAGGATCCTTGTGAGTCCCTTCCAACTCAACATATCCTGTGATTCTGTAATCATATCCTGTCTGTTTCTTTTCTGCAGAGCTAAATAAGCTGAACTCTCTTTAGTCTCCTCTTGGGATGTAAGCTTTCCAGTTCCTCTGCTTTTTGTAGCATCATTCTCCTGTTTGACTCTTTCCTTCTCTTATGCAAGTAACCTGAATTTCACACAAAATTGCAGATGATAAATATGTATGTCAGATGTCTCATTCGGCACACTTTTAAACCATATTTGCTCCTTTCAGTCTGCTTGATCCATGGTGGCTCACTGTTATCTCTGAATTGATCCTGGGATTAAACCTCTCCCCACCTTCTCCTCTGTCAGTTCCAAACAATAAATTTCTGCTTTTGAGTTTTGAAGTTTATTACTTCATGTTACTGCATTTTATACTGTTTCTGACCACTCCAGTCTTTCCTAAATGATACCTCAGCCACATCAGTTTTGGTCTTTTAAGCAGATTTCATCCTCTTGTGCATATTTTCATGACAAAGTTATAAAAAAGTGTTACTGTCAAGATTAGGTCTGCAGGAACTGTATTAGACCTTCTGCAGTTTGGAGTAAGTCTTTAATGGTATCTGCTATAGCTCTCTTCCCCCATGTAATATTACAGTATCCATCTCCATTTTACCAACTTCATCTCGTGGCATGCTACCAAATGCTTTGTTAAAATCTGATCTTCTCCATTTTATTTCTCAGAAAATTAGCTATCTTCCAAAAGAAATAGGCTATTCTGACACTACCTGCCTTGATAAATGATAATGTATTAATTCCCCTTTTGTCTATGCCTTTAATGGTATGTTATGTTGGTTTTAAAGATTTTTATACTACTGGGAATGACCTAATAGTATTTTAGGCCTTAAGTTGAATTTGTAGTGACCTTTCTCACATGTTTTAAATGCAGATGCTATGCTTCTTGTTCCCCAGTGTATCCCCAGATACATGAAGTATCATGTCTTTCTATAGAGGGAATTCTAGAGGGAATCACTACAGCAAGAATTTATTGTATTAAAAATGTATTGTTCAGATTTGCAGTTTCTTATGTCAGGTGTTTTAGTGTTCTGAAATGCAGATTGTCTCTTCCTTACTTTGCAAATTGCAGCAAGCACAGGTTTCTTTCCATCTCAGATGTGACATTCTCTTTTTTATGTTCTGTTCATTTCTATAAAAGAATACTATATTTCAGTTCAAATTGGGATTACATTTAAATGTCTTGTTGGTCTATGAAATCATATAGATTATCTGCCTTATCCATTTCAAGCAGGTGCAGGCATTACCTTGTAATGGCAGAACTT
This sequence comes from Nicator chloris, assembly GCA_013400495.1. Classification (NCBI taxonomy): domain Eukaryota; kingdom Metazoa; phylum Chordata; class Aves; order Passeriformes; family Pycnonotidae; genus Nicator; species Nicator chloris. The sequence goes on from WAAE01015258.1 coordinate 73,266, forward strand.
GAACTACAGGTATGGTCATCAGCCTGTCTGATGATGACAGCAAAACTATCTGTATTAGACCTCATGTAATATTTACTGTCAATTGTATCAGTAATTGCAGAATTTTTAGTTGAGTTTATACTGGCAAGAAACTGATGGACTCTTCATGGTGTTAACTTCTTGACTATGAACATGTTCGGTTGTTACTAATTCACTGTTGTGCATGTAAGCATTAAAGTGTCATTACTTTGAGGTATTTATAGGAAAGGAAATTAAATCTGCAGAGATAAATCTGATTCCCATGTATCTGAGAAGTAGCAAGAATTGTTGCTCATTGATTTGCCTTCTCAGAGTGAACTGTTTCAGGCCTTTTTCTGGTCAGTCTTTTGTCTTTTCCTTATTGGCAAATAATTATGTATTTCAATAATATGTAGGTGACAGACATGGGTCTGGATCAAACGATGATTTCTTTGGCCAGACTCCCTGAAGGTCTTTGAATGTCACCACTCTGATGGGATTAAATAATTCAGTGAGAGCATAAAGATGATATGTTCAGTGTTATCTGTATTTCTGAACAGGCTGTCACCTCTTATGCTAGACGGAGGGATTTTAAGGATGTGTGTTTTCACTTCCAGATATGAATTAAAATAATCAACTTAGCTGTGATCTGGAAAGCTTCCCCTTTGGTTGCATAATTTTAACTTTCACCTCAGCTGTTAAGACCCTTTGTGATAATAAATATATATAGCTCTTTTATAATGGAGGAATTACTACTTTCAGTCAGCAGTCTTTTACAAGTTAGCTTCTTTTAAATTTAATGTGCTTCTTTTGCTGTGATAGTTCAGGTCTCAGATCCAGCAAGTTCTGTGTTAATGTGTATCATGTGGCCATCATTTAGAGCTGTTCTCACGTGCAGCATCCACGTCAGAGCCAAGAATTCACATAAATTATGTTTGGATATTATGTTCTTGCTGACTTCTCAAGTGATTTGCATGGGACCCCCTGGAATTTCCCCTGGAATTTCTATCAAAGACTGTCTTTGATTGCCCTTGTGTAAATAAAGTTTATGACTCAGTTTCTGTGGTAATTTTTCAACAATACATAAATACCTCTGTAATACACACTGAAACCCACTTTATTTAACACTTAGAGACTGAAACATGTTTTACTGTCACTTTCTTTTTGCCTAATACAGTTATTGTTCAATGAAGTAACTTAAAAAATATGCAGTGACCACATTTGAGTCAAATACCAATCTTGTTGGATTTCAAATCCCTAACTAAAGGAAGAAACATCTGGTATGTGGGTGGGAAGCCAGTACCTAAAGTAGTTTTTCCAGGAGTTCAGAGAAATAGGGAAGATGAATGCACTTAATTTTCAAACCCTTCTAATACAGGAATTTCTCAGGAGCATGACTTCTGTCAGAAGAAGTAGTTGTAGTAATTGTAACTTTTTGATTTGTTACAAGTAGCAAAGACCTTTATTTTCTAATTTTTTTTCCTGTGTATTTATATAAACATCTAGAGAAATTACAGGATTTATTTCTGTCTGTCTAGTTATAAGTGTTTTTCTCCTTTACAGAAATTTCATTGATGTGCTGACAATAATCTCCTGAGTTTTGGGAGATCCACTTGGGAATTAGGCTGAAGGCCATGTGCCTGTTTGCCCTTGTCCCAGAGCTTGTAACTATGTAGAGGGATCTTCAAGGTGATCTAAGAGTAACACAGTGCATGTGATAACCTATTTTGGAGTTTTGAGCCATGAGGATATAACAGAACCAGACCTCTGGATTTTTTTGTTTCTCTGCAACTACTGGAACTAGAAATTACTATTTTCTTAAGGAACTGTTCAGTCTTACCCGATCACCTGACTCGCCTGAGTCTGAGAGCTGGGACTTGATGATACAGTTGTTACAACAGCTATGATAAAAACACTGCACTGTGTACCAATATGTTGAGAGAAGGATATTAAAGCAGGTTATTTTAAATTTTCTTTTTTAAAGAAATTTAGGACATACAGATTATTGTCCTCAGCAGGAGAAAATTACGTCCCAATTGCAGTACTTTGAGCTATTTATCTCCTTTTAATCGGTTTGGTTTTTAACTTTTCTCACTGGCTGGCACTGAAAGTTAAACCTTCTGTTTTAAATTAGACTGCTTTCCTCAAAATCAAGAGTGCTATACATATTTATGCATAGCATAAACAAAATAAGTAAACAAAAGAAGAACAAAATTTTAAAAAATATTCTTAATAGTATATTTTGCAGTTAGGTAATAGAAAAGCAAACTGAATTTACAAGGCAACAATATGAAGCACTTTTCGTGGCAGAAATCCTCTTTGAAAACTTGTAAATAAATTTTAAAATTTTGGATTTCTTTTAGGTTTTGAAGAAAACAAGCAAGTTTTTTTTTTATTATTTTCTTTCCTACTATTGCAAATTTATAAGTGTTTATCATACTGATTTCAGTTCACAATGGTGTAACACTATTTCAACTTTTTGAAACAATTTAGGAATAAATCTTTAAACAAAAGAACATACCGGTATTTGTGGCTGTTCTCTTACAAAATCTTGAAGTATTTAAAAGAAATATTTGTAATATGCTGCACAACTGCTGTGGATCATTACTAGTCTGTTTTAAATTCTTCAGCTTCGTCAAAGACAGATGTTTACCTAACTTGTCCATGTTTTGAGGTATACTATGTAGGGATATATTCCATTCTCCAGAATTTGTTGTGATAAATTCAAGATTTGTTATTCTCTTTTTTTCCTACAGAGCATTTTTTCCTTTGACTTTTGAAGCGTATGTGGGTTGGTGGTGCATGCAATTACTTGGAGCTGGTAGTGTCCTAAAGGAACTAGCATGGTTTATATGTATAAAAGAAAACTATTGATGGAGACAAATGACTTTCCTGTCATGTCCCAGTACAGTTTGTACACCTTTCAGGAGGTCTGTTTTATGCTCTTCCTGAACCTTGACTTTGCCAAAAGTCTAAAATAAGAGTATAAACTTCAGTCTAAAAGTTTTTGCTTTTTCATTCTCTGTTGCTTTTTATGCATCCCTCCTTCAGTTTGCAGACTGAAACTGTAAAGCTGACTACTTATGTAAAAAGCTTGTTAGGACAGTTTACTTCTATTTCTGCTTCAGTACAGCTAAACCAGAGTTCAAAGAATTTAATCCCTCCATTTGGACAAATGGGTTTGAAAATCCACACCCCAAAGTAAGTGTGAGTTTAAATGTTAATGAAAGGGAAGTTGGATTAGGATGTCCAAGCTTCATCTGGAGAAAAAAATTAAGAAGACCAGCAATAGCAAGAAATAAGACGGACTCTTGAGGGTTCCAGTCATGCACGTATTTAAAAATATAAAAATTTCCAGCAATTCTGTATTAAAGCTGAAAAAAATTCTGATTTTTTAAATTGGCAAAGGGAGGTTTTCCTTCTGCTTTTATACGCTGACTTTTTTCCTTCAAAGATTCATTTCTGTGAAATTAAACTACTTTCTTCCAAGTTCTTGGCCTGAGACAACTTGAAAATTGGAGTCAAATTCTGGACTTAGTTTTTGCTGGAACTGAGGAGGGGAAGGAGATGGGGTAAAATGATCAGTTTTGGGACTAGTTAAGAATTTCCTTTCTATCTCAAAGTCTAATGGGAGACTTAGATTCTCTGCCACTGTCCTGGTTTAGGGCAAATTTGGGAGGAAACTTCCAAAGGGGTCCCTCTAGAAAGGAGATTCAAGCAGCCCCTCCCCCTACTATCTTGGGAAAAGATTTCCTTGGAGAAAAGTGGGAAAAAACCTGTTTATTTAACAAGCAAAGTATTCACAAGCATAAGAAATTAATAATATTAAACAACAAAACTTCTTGCTGTTCTGAAGAGATGACAAGTTCAGAAAGGCCTTTTCATGAGGTGTAGCTCAGCTTGCTCAGTCTCTTATCAGCCCCCCTGTGTTGGAATGCAGCATCCTGGGCCCCGATGGGCCACAGGTGTGAGCTCCCGGTGTGTTTCTGGGTTTTCAGTCCAGAGCAGGCCAAATCAGTTCCAAGAAAAANCCAATCAGTTCCAAGAAAAAGAAAAGCCTCAGTCTGGGAACTTCTCTGCCTCAGCTAGCTAAAAACTAACTAAAAACAAAGGAGAGCTCTCTCCCACTGTCCGTGCTGCAGACAACACAGTCCATGAGCCGGAATGATGAAGCTCTTATCTCTATGTCTTGAATACAACTGCCTCAGACATTCCTCTGCTTCTCCTTCTCCCCCACTTCATTCTCAGATCTTGTTTTAAAGGTGCAAAACTTATTTCTGGGCTAAATAGATGACTGGGGATACAATTCAGCATCATAAAGTCACCCCAGGACAGCAGTGAAAGTTTGAAAATTTCTATTTTCCAAACTAATGTAAGATGCTCTGGGGGAAGGAGTTTGCACTCTCCTGTGCAGAAGCCGTCCTAGTTTGACAGAGATCTGAAATGTGTAGATCCCAACAACCATGCGTGACACAAAAAATATGGTCATTTTCCCCCATGTATCTAATTTTTTTAGAATAGCTCCAGTAGGGGATGTTTTAATGGATATTCCATTGGGCATTTTTTCTGAAACAGAAAATAAGTTCATTCAATTCACCTTGGGAAGTAAAAAGAATTTGAAGTGGGTATTGAGATTGAAGCATGATGTGTATGTGTGCTCTGACAAGTCTCTCATCAGTTTGGTATTGAGTGAAGAGATTGAGTGACAACTTCTCAAAAGTTGTGAGTCTAGCCCTTGATTGCCCTTCACTCTTGTAATGGTTCAAAACAAATTACATCATATGTGTGAGTGGCATATTTTTTGTTTCAATACAAGGACAGACTAGAAATGAGAAAGAGGGTTTCTTGTACTAGAAACTTCCTTGTATTTCATCATCTCTCTCTCTCACACACACACAAAAAAAAAATAAATTCAAAGCTGGTTTAATCCACAAAAATTTTTGTTATTATTCAACAAGTGAATTAAGGATTCAGGATAAAGTTCTTAATTTTAACATTATTAAAAAAGCCCAACCTGCCAAGAGAAGTGACTGGAGATGACTGTTGACCGAACTCCAGGAAGAAAGGAAAGATTGCTATAGTGGGAGAGTATCTGAAGATTTTAAGAGAGGAGCCTTTTGGTAGACAAGGAAGGAAGGTTTTTTATTCTGAAAATGGCCATGTGAAGTCCCAATTTGTAAGACTAAAATTGGAAGATAGGTTTGCCAAGCCTTTAGAATTTAGATACATCAAGTTTTGCATAAAAGGCTTAAAACTGTGATATGTAAGCACTACAAAACCAGAGGTATGGAAATATCTGTGTAGCTTTTAATAGTTGAAGTAATTTAAAGTTTTGTAATAAAATGAACTTTTTAATAGTGTTATGTGTAAATAGAGATCATTAATTTTAAGTGAAATTGTACAATTGAGAAAAGTAATCATTCCCTGAGTTATTTAAACCCATTTTTTTCCAATATTCTTCCTGAAAGTCAGAGAAAAACTAAACAGATTAACCATGTTTTTCCCTAATGGCCATGGAAATTAAGGTTTTTACATGTTTCCTGTTTATGCATGTAGTGTGTTACAAATAAGTATGAAAACATTTCTCTTTTCATGAATAATGTGCGATCCAAGGTCCTGAGCCTATGGAGATGCTTACGTGTGATTCATGGAATCATTCAGGACGTAAGGCCAGCAGGGACATTTGATTGCGTTGCGCGATTTGTTTTGTAATACGAGCGGTTTCATGTTACCCATCTCAACTGTCCTGTACTGAGAAACATTTGTTTGGCTAAGCAGATCTTCCAGAGAAGTGCTCAGACATGATTCAAGGATCTCAAGGGGTGGAGAGTCTGCTGCTTCTCTTGGTAGCTCATTCTGGTGATTAATCATCTCTTCTGTTTAGAGTTTTCACCTTATTTTCAACTTGTATCTGGCTTCAGCTTTAAGGCTCAGGGCTGGTTCTCTGCTGGCCAAGCTGTCCCTCTTGAACTCTGAGCATCATGAAACATCTTAGTGGTTCTGGTGAAACATCTCCTGCTCTTACACACATACAAAATTCTTGGTGGGGTGTGTTTATGCCTGTGTGTGCTTTGGGATAGAGCAAATGTTGCTGTCCTTTAAAGCAGGAATTAAAATCAAATGTTCCTTGCAGTAGGTTAAGAGAAGGATCTGTATTTTTTCTGTTTCCTACCTACTGTATATTTGTGCAAAGACCAGCTGTGACCTAGCATTGAATGGTTTTGTTATGGAAAAATAATTGAATAGGCTTTGCTTCAATCTGTGATAATTAAAAGCAAAAGCATTTGCTTTTTACTTCTAGAAAAAGGGTTAAGGGGAAACAATTTTTCTGGCTTTGCTGTTGAGTGTTTCTTACATATGCTTGGTGAAATATGAATCTTACCCAAATGTATCTTAATGGTACTGCTTGTGTATGTTACAAAACCTGTAGGACATACCCTTGGCTGACTTGCACTGCATGTATAATTTCTTGCAGTTGATGTCTGTATTGACTCATCAGAAGATTTGCTTTGTTTGCTTTCCAGATGCACACAAAGACTTTACATTTTATATTTGCATGCTCTTGGTTACTACTTGCAGTCCTATATTTTTAATACATTCTAGGTGTCAGGAAGGCATTTCCTGCATCACTTGGTTTGGTTCCACACATCCTGCATGATAATAGTCTCTAGAGAGTGAGGGGATTTTGACTCTTGAATTAAAGCAATTTTGTTTTGTTTTAAAAACTTCTCTTGAAGTCAAATAATTTCTTTTAAGCTGAGGATGTTAATCTGTCAAGGATAGAGTCACCTCTAATCTCTGTCGAAGAGAGGCTTGGCTGCACCTACATCAGACATGAGGTGTGCACTCCTTGCACATTTCTGCTAGTGGTAGTACAGATCTACTTAAACCTCCTGGAAAATCTGTACTTGTCTATACTTTCATTGTAAGAGACAGTAAAATTGTGCTTTTCTTCTAATAACTAATGGCACATATGGTTCATAATGTACAGCCCAAGTAGAACAGACACTGAGCGATAGATAAGTCATCTGTGACACTTCACTATTGTGTTAAGGTATTACTGAATTTATAATCTTGTGTCTATAATTAGTTTCTTTTAAAAAAGTCTGATCATGAGATATATTGCTTAGTATAATTTGTGCTATTTTTGCATGGATGAGAATTTTTAATGGTTCTCAGTTATATGTGAGCCATGACACTACAAGTGATCTGCAGAGGTGTAGAGAGTCATGAAGCAGAATTTTGTGGGGCAGCTGCTTGGGCCTACAGTTTTCAGTAGACTTGAGGTAGTTTTACCTCATGGGGCCTATGCTGTCTATATTAAAAAAAAAGCCTTGCTGTGCCACCCATGCCGAGGTATTCCTGAACCCAGTCTGAGGCAGTGTCAAATGAGAGAGGTCAAAAGAATGCTATTCAGCAGAAGTTTACCACAAGAGTCTTTAGGGATACAAGCTCCTAGTAAGAGCTTGTTTGTCTCAAATGACAACTTGTTTCCTCTTCCTCTTCTGGCCTCATTCTTAGGAGGAGCCAGAACAGGCATGTGGTGAAGTGGAACTTATGGCTTCCCTAGACTAGTTCCCTAGTCATCCTTCTAGGATGCCATTCCAGGAGTGGATGTTTTAGTAGTCCTTTGCTGGTTTAATATCTCCTCAGCTAACCTGCCAGGGATGTGGAACAACCATGAGTTCCCTTGTGCAACCCACTACAGTTTGCATGTACCAAGAATTAAGGATTAGTCATTGTTACATTCTTTAAAGAAAGGATCTGATATTAAATCTTAGTGTTCGTAATTCACGTGAAGCTCTAATGCTGCACCTGACATACACCGTTCTGGTATGGGAGCATAAGGTATTGCCAAATCCCTGATCAGCCTGGGGATTGATCAGATGAGAACTGGCTGTTCAGAATTCCTTCTGCCTGTGTTCAACTTGCACATTTTTGTCCAGGTCACTCGAGTGTATATTTACTGAAGTGTGTGCATTATTTGGCATACCTAGTTTTTAAGAACGTGATGCTCAGGCAAGCTGGCAAGCTGAAGTTTTCAGGTAGGTAGGTAGGCAGATTCTGTTCTAAGATGTGGCTCATAAATTGGGACCCAAAATCTGACATGCACAGAACAATTATTAGTAAAATATTGCATTCATGTGATGTTCTGCTTTCTAAGCTCCAGTACAAGAATGAGTCCTTTTGTGCTCTGAGTTGCACAGAATATAATTCAAATGTCAGTTTGTATTTCAAAGAGTATACACTGAGGCACTTACTAACAATTTGCTTTCAACTCCATTGTGTTGAAGGCTTGCCTGGAGAGAGAGGTGTTATTAATTAATCATTTATAACAAAATTGTGGATTTAGGCTGTGCCACATCAAAACTTCTCCAGCAAGGGCAAGCATCTTTACGAAAACTCACTGAGAACATTGCTGAAGAATGTACAAAAAAAGATAAAACTGCATTTTACATGAAACGAGACGTCTTGTCATTGTATTTAACATGCTGCTTACAGTTGGCATTTGAAATTAATTGAAGCACAGAGAAGTATCGCACACATCAAGGCAGTTTATGTGTAAAATGAGTATTTTAATAACTACTTGGTTTTGTCCTTTCTGACAGTCCTATGGTCTTACCTGTTTTACTTGGGTTTTTTTTTTTGTGTTTTGTTAGGATTTTTTTTAAACTTCTCCTTCTTCCACTTTAGTCAGTGGCAGTTGAAAGTAAATAATGACCAAATGTCATCCGTTTTCAGTATTATGTGATTAGTATGCAAACAAACACGTCAGAGCAATGTAATTCTCTCTGTCTTTGATAGTCTCCTGGCTTTCATTTCAGAAGTGTTTACATCTCTGTTACAAAAAAAATCTTGACTACCCTGTCTGTATATGCATGTTAGGGTTTGGAAATGCATAAGAAGGGTGGAGTTGACCGAATTATTTGCATAGAGTGTAGGAAAATGGAGCCTTGAAGTTAGAACCTTCCAATGTTATTGCTTCTGTTTGCTTCTCTGCATTTTAACTAGAGAAGTGCTACTGCTTTCTAATAGTGTTTCTCTTCCTAAAAGTTGTTCAGAATGTTAACACAGTTAGTACATCCCATGTTATATAGTCAATGGTAGAGGTTCTGAAAATCAAATCTGTTGCCTTGCAGTAAGATTTCTGTTTAAATCTACAGGCTTTGGGCAAAAGGCTTGTATAGATTTCCCTGGATTTTCCTTGCGGTGTCACACTCATACCTGTTAGCTGAAATGTCATTTAAGCTGCTCAAGCTATGAGGTGCAGTAAAAGTTATGCTCCACCGTCGACCAGCATGTAACAGCACAACCCAGCCTAAAGCAAAAACAGGTGATGGTCCCCTTGGTTCTTGCTGGAGAGATGGCCATGGCTGGATCTGTCGCTGGGATGTGGGGCAGCAGGAGGAGCTGGAGAACTGCAGAAACTGAATGTGGGTTCTAGACCTGGATCTCCTAATTATGCACCTGGGTGAGATGTCCGTGGAAAGGTGTTGTGGATCTCTCACAGTGCAGCAAAAAATGGTCTCCTGCTTGCTTCTCATTCCTCAGTTCCACAGAAAGCCAAACTTGGATATTACTGGAATTCATCAGGATTTTGTCCTCGTGGCCTGTATCCTATCAGTTCTTCCTTGAGGAATGCAAGCTGTAGCACCCCAGGGAGTCTGACAGGACTGTGTGCACACACTACTAATGATCTGACTGATAAGTGACTACTAATGAGATGACCAGTCCTTGTCAGGGCCACATTCTGCTGTTGTTTTGACATGAGTAAGTATGAGACAGCAATGTACAGATCAGGATACTTCTGATACTTGGCAACTGCTGAAACTGTTTTAGAAAGTTCTCTCTGTTGAAGAACAGGATGGGCAGAGATACCTCGTTTAGCAACCGCGGACTTTACAAAAAGTATTATTTTCTGCCCATGGAGAAATTTGTCATCCAGGCTTGCTAGATAGCACACTCTGTCAGAGAAATAGTTTCTGGAAGCAGGAAGCTTAAACTGGAGGTGAAGTAAGAGGGAGATCCATGCCAAAGAAAACAAAGAAGGCGTTCCTATTTGAGGTACAGGCCAGAAGGTCATATGGATTATCTGAGACGTGCCAGGACACTGTCTTGGGAGTGATTACGTATTTCAGAGAACATGTTCTTGCTCTGGCATTTACAAAGACACACAAGAATAATTATACTGCCCACTTGTTTTTTCCTTGCTGGAATTGAGATGAGGGGAATCTAGAAAAATTGCTTTTTCTTCAGAGGCAACTGAATTTCACAGATTGGATGCATAGCCCTAAATCAGTTTTGCCTGAATTTGATGAGATTATCAGTAGTATTTAATTGGTTCAGCCCATCTTTGATGTTGCTATGGTTATTCCATATTTTAATATTTTTAGGAGAGAGTGAGGAACAAACTCTTGTCGGTTTGCCTTACAGTAACTTCACTGTAAGGACAGTTGCAATTTTCCTATTGCTGTTCATTATATACCAGACCTGTATCTCACACAGTGTGAGCTCATATCTTTTCTGTTCTGCAGGCGCTAATGTGGGAGCTATCATGTCCATTGTTGCTAGCTGCTTGATCCAGATTTTCAACAGTTCATATAGCACTGCAAGCTGTATGAATGTTTTCAAACCTAGGTTTCCAGGTGAAACATGCTTACCTGAGCAATGCAGGCTGAACCTATCTTTCCAATATGCAGACATTTTATGTTTTTGGAAGATAAACAAAAAAAAGTGTTTCAAAAGAAAAGTGTCTCCCACTCCTGCTGTTAATTAACAATTGCCTAGGCAAAGAACGTACCTTCATGGTAAAACGTGACTCATCGTGGGTAATGAGCTCTGTTGTGTTTTTCCCTCTTAGATGGTTGAGTAAAGACTTTTCATATAAGGCTGTGTTAGCTTCCAGCTTCCTTGTCGAGAACTCCCTTGTAATCTAAGTCGGATTTGCATGCAGATATTCAGGAAGAACATGCTGCACCTTTAAATATGTGTATTTAAGTTTGTAGCAAACATATGTTCTCCAGTCTGGAGATGATTTGCTTTTCATTCTCTTGAAAGGGTTGTAGACATCTTGGGTGATGTATATCTCAGAGCACCTCTACTTTTCTTGAGTGACTATTGAGTAGCAGTCAGCAGTGTGGATAGGATATGGAAGCGTGGGCTTTAGGTTTGCATTTTGCTGCTGAGCATCTCTGAGCATGGCTGAATCCACTGCACTGAATTTTGTTGGATTTCTGGGGTTTAAATTGTCAGTAATTAATGTGGATTCTAGGAGCTACTGTTACTTGAGAAGTATAAGAAAAAAGCTCAGGTAACATTGTTTAATTTCCATTTATTCTTAAGATGATTCCAGTTAATGGATCCCACATGCTCCCTTGTTAAGATCTGTGTTTTGTATGTACTTATGTGGGGTTTAATTATGGTATTCACAAATTCCTCCAGTCGGTAAGCAGAGTTCGCACATACAAAAATAATATACTGGCCTTCTTTCAAATTATGATGAGAACACAGAGATGGCTTCCTTTGACAGTGATGAGGACACAGTCTTGGAAGCAGGCGTTGTTTCTGATCTGTTTTCCTATATTTGTAGGTTGATAAGATGAAGAAGGAGGAGAATATGGATTTGTACCAGTGCAACAGCAACCGAACTATGAAAATGGATTTGTCAGAACTGGAGAGATGTAGTGTTTGAAATGAAACAAAGACTGAATTTATAAAGGAATGTGTATTGTGAACATAGCATGGAAGGGTCTTCTGAAAACTAGATATATTCAAGGCAGGCTTTCCATTCCATTGGTAGCTTAACCTAGAGTCATTTTCCAAGAAAGGAGTTGGTATTAGACCCTGAAAGAGGTTTGAGTGTGTCTCCACTGGATGTCAGTAAAAGTCAAGGAACAGAAAACAAAATTAGGTATTGCAAATATGTTGATCTCACTTTCAAAAATGTCAATCAATCGTTAACCACAAATTTTCAGGCAGATGAATAACATTGTACCAGGTACTCAAATTATAGGGGGTATGGAACACTTTGTCCTTGTCTTTTCAATGACAGACAAATCTTTCCTTTTCTTAGAAGAAGTCTCAAGGTTTTTTCAGACTGTAGCCAAAACTGAACCATAAAAGTTGTGCAACTGTGGTGTTCTTCACCTGAAAGAGTTGCCATTTGTTTCAAGCTGATAAAAGATACTACTTCCAAAGAAGCCAGAAGAAATAGCTCACATGCTATTTACTGTTGCACTTGTTTGTATTTCAGTAGAATTCTTTACCCAGAGATGCTAAGAAATCTCGGCACCGGCTTTTCTTGAAAGACATTATCTGATATATCATAAATTATGTAAATAATAAAAAGACTTAAAACCAGGGCATCTACAATGCTGGTGCTATTATTTCATTCTGCAGAAGAATCAGGAAGTGCACTGCTCACACTTGTGAGGATCTGGGACCTTAATGGAATAAGCTTTGATGATCTCTTATCCCACGAACTTTGAACTATAGGGTTAATTACCACTGATGGCAGTATTCATTTAACTTGGCAAAAGAGCAGGTTGTGGCCTACAGACCTTTAAAAAGCTTTTTTAAAAAAGCTTTTAAAAAGCTGTCCCTATAATGTGCTGCATGCATTCGTGCAAAGCAATTTCATCTTAAAAAATAGCTCTTGGTCTGAGCATGTGAACAGGATAAAGTTTTTTTTTCCAGGAGAGCTCTAGGATAGGTAAAATAAATCTAGCACTGGATTTTGTACCTGCTCTGCCTCTTGCAATGTATGGGTTCTCCCACTGCTGTTCGCATAAAGGTTTTCAAAAATGTCTGTGAAGTTTGCTGCAATTGGGCAAAAGGAGTTCTCACCTGATGGTGCTCCATTTTAGAGCAAGATTTCCTAAAGCTCTCCCATCTTTAGACCTCTATGTTGGTGAGAGCTCATTTAGCCTCTAAACTGAATATTAGCTTTTTGGATTCTTAGCTGAATCTCTGGTAGTCTAAAGTGTAACGTGGGTGGCTGAATCAGTAGGTGCAGCAGTTCATAAATGGAATGAAAGAACTTTTTGAAGGTCTTAAATTCAACTCTTGATGAGGATGACAAACTTACAGAAGCTGATTAAATTGTCAGTGATTCATGTGATGACTTAAGGCTCTGTGTTTTACAGAAACTTCACTAAGGAAATCCAGTGTCATAAAATTTCCTTGCGTTTTTTGAGCTTTTGTTGTTTAGTTTTTGTTTTTTTAATTTTTAGTTTAAAAAGATCAAAGGGTTTAGCAAACTCTTCCTACTGAGGATAATCCAAAGTCCATTTTTTAAAAGACTGATGTAGTATTTGTCTTTATGTTTGCCTTTCAGATCCTTCACTTATCTACAGATAACTTTTCTATTTGTTTAAAGCCCTTTTCCACATATCTGATTGGAGGGCTAGCAGAAATAGAGATGACAGGAAAAGAAAGAAAGAAGACAGATAGCTACAGAGAGTCAAAATAATCTCTCCATTGCAAAGGAGGTTATAATAATGCACTCTTTTTTTTTTTTTACTCCTGTTTTCCGAGGAGTAGTGGCCATCTGGCCAAGCAGCAGTGTGCACAGGTAGCTCCAGACTGGTCAAAGCATGGCCTGTCACTTGGCTAGTCCTGCATGGAGTGTTGGGGGAAACACAAGGAGAAGGAAAGCCACTTGGCACACAGGAGAGAGAGTCAGCTGAGCAGGGAAGGAAGCATTAGGAGCAGTAGGTTGGAATCCATAGTTAATATGTTTCAGTAATTCCATTTGTAAAACTGCTTCTTGGGATCATAGCTTCACAGAAGATTGGCTCACAGAAAGCAACAGGAGCTGCTGGAGGCCATCAGGGCCCTCTCTTTGAATGCAGATGATGACTGGGAATGATGAATCCTGCTGGGGGTTTGTCTTCAGTGCCTCCTGTGACAAATATCCAATGACCTTTGCAGGCAATCTACTCTCGTGTTTCACTAGCCTAAGCTTTGGAGTTTTTCCTAATGTCAAGACAAAATCTTTCTTGCTCAAATTTAAGCTTATTACTGCTTAGATTGCCCAATGGGAATACATTGAACTCTTTTCATGTGTGCTTCAAAAATAATCTGTATTACTTCATCAAGAGCTGGATCAAGTTCTGATTTAATTTCTGAAGAGTTTCTGATAAACATTCAATATAGAAGTTGACTATAGTAGTAGACTATAATGCTCATCATACCATATAAAAAGCATTCACAATACCATATGAAAAATTTTCAAACTATATCATAGCCCATGGCTGTTGCCTTTTACAACTTTCTTTTAAAAAAAAGCATTCTTCCTGACTCTCATAGAAAGTTGGGGTTTTTTTGAATTTTCTAGTAAAACTTGCAATTTGGCAGGAATAAAAAGGGCCACATCTTATTGGCTGGTATTGGAAATGTGAGTTAAAGACCATGTTAAATTATAGAAGTTAATAACAGCTTATATTTTAGATAACAGTGAATAAAGTTAGTATGTTAAAACTACTTGTTGAAATATGGTACGGAGAAGGGCTGAGTAAACTAATAATAGTTCTCTTAGTCTAGAATAGATATGAAGTTTGAATACCTGAAATATATAAGACATAACATGTGGCAAGTTTAAAGTTGCTTCTGAGTTCACCTGAAAAGTTAAATTTTAGAAGGAGATTTTGAATACTTAGTGCTCCTTTATAATTTTTTCCCATGTAATAGCACAGTCTATAAATGAGTAAGCGTATTTTTACTAGCACATTTTGGAACAATGCCCCCATCCTCAATATGAGCTGAGCATGCTTCTCTGCTCAGGAGGGAAGTGTAAAGTGCTGTTCAGAAAATCATCCATGATCCTTTCCTCAATGCTTGCTTTTTAATCCGGAGCACGGACTTAAAAACAGAAGGAATCAATGCTTAACTGCTAGGTGCTAACCACGAGGCCTTCCCAACACAGACGAAGTGTCATGAGCCGTGTGTCAGCTGGTTCAGCGCGGGACTTTGTGCTGCACTCCTGTGTTGCCAAACACATTAACTGTGTGAAATAGCAAAGTGATTCATGGCGTGGTCTTTCCAGCACCTCTGTCATATCATTTTGGCTGCCTACAGCAGGATACTGACAGTGTCATAGAAGGCTGTGGTTAATGCATGTTGGGCTCAGAGGTCTGATAAACGTGCCTATAATCAGCACTTTTTATTAGTTGTTTTCATGTTGTTGGTGTTGATATGGTGCCAAAGGACTTTATTAGAAGTAGCAGTGCAAAACAAGTAAAGGGAGAATCCTGGCTGTGAAGGGCTTTAGCTTAAGATGTAGGAAACAGTAGGAAGAGGCAAGAAATGAAATAAAGTTTGATATGGGAGAATGAATCATGGAGCATGTGGTTTTTGGAGGCTGCATGTATTTCTTTATGTGTTTTATACCCAGTTGTAGTTGACATGCATGACTGTACAGCCTGGAATGTGTTAAACATTTTTGAAGGTATTTAGTAAAGGGCAAGTTGGGTGTAGTTGTCAGTGAAGTGTTACCTGCATTGTTGAGGTATTGCGTAATCTTGCCTATGTTTTATAGCAGGGGATGGATTATTTTAAATCTGATACAAAAATGGTTTCATGTTTGCACTTGACCGCTTTAAACTTTCATAATGCATAACATATTTTCAAGCATAATCAAAGTGTTAAAATATACTTCAATGAAGATTCCTGGAACAAACAGTTATTAGATTCTTTCATTGAATCTTCCAGTTAGTCTTCTATAACTGAAACTATCCACCCCTTAATTAAAAAACCTCTGAATCTTAAAACTGCTAATTATGATAAGTAATGCTTGGTTGCTGATGGTTTGTTGGACCTGCTGCTTTTCTTAAGAGGCAAGTGTTCTCTGTGGTCTCTCCTTTGGAGTAATGTGATTCAAAGAGGGCTAAATGCAGGTGCAGTTCTAATTTTCTCCAATGGAAATATCATTCTCCTAACACTGAATTTGTTTTTGCCTGATGATGACTGTGTTCTGGCAACACTTTGTGAGTGTGTCAGCTTCTTCTATGTCTTGTATAGTGTGCACATGTAACAAGAAAGATCCTCCTTGTTCCTCTTGCTCAGGATTTAAGTTTTAAGGAACTTGAAAAACATGATTTTCTTGACCGGCTTTGAGAGTGGTGTCTTTTCTTTCCCCATCACCACCTCCATAAACTCTGAAAACATGTCAGCAGTGTAATCTTTGAATTCAACAGTAAGGGAATATAATAGAGATATTATTGTGAGGGATGAATGCCCTGGTAATTGATTTGAAATGGCATTCATATCTGGAGAGTCTTTTGTTTGGATGCTGTTTTGGAATGCTGATATATGGAACTTATAATGGAAATAAGATGGATGAAGTATGAGCTATGATGGGCAGAGAATGAAGGGCATCATTATGAAAAGAGCAGGAAGAAAAGAGACTTCTGAGGCTTTCGTTTGTTGTGGGAACCTTAATGAGAGAACATGGCTAACAGATGCAAGGCCTCAAAGTCTATGGGGGCAGTGCAAAACCCAGCGACAGATATTTCTTGCTGAGTAGAGCAGAGAAGTAGGAACTTGGGAAGCTTGGAAGATGGGCAATCCGGGCTGGCAGCAGACCTTTGCCATGTACATCAGAAGCAAAAGGGGAGTTGGGAAAGAAGGTGGTGCCTAGAGGACATGGGCTCATTGAGACAGAAACTGATATTTTTCTTTATTTCTCTTGATTTGGGGAGTGAGAATTTCACATCATTGAGTTTTCAGGAGCTAAGAGCAACTGCTTTCAGTCCACACCCAAAACAAGTGAAGAATAGCAATGAAATGAGTGACTCAGAGAAATGACTGACTCCAAATCCAGTGACTGATTGGATGGAATGCTTTCTTGAGTCTTAGACATCTGTATGAGACCTCTGAGCTTGTTTTGGTGCTTGCTTTTCCAAATATCTGGTAGCTGAATATTTTCCAATCCATATTTGGAAATAGTTGATTCATTCATAAGGATAATATCCACGCTGTTCAGGAAATGCAGTAGTTTGCTCACAGATCTCATTCAAATGTTGGTACAAAACTATCTGCTATTTTAACTTCTAAAATAGCATCAAATCATTTTCTGAGAACTCTGTATGAAAACATAAGGGGTAGGCGGAGCTACCTTTGAGTGACTCAGGTAAAACAGAGGAAATGCTGTTCTTTTATTTTAAAAAGTTGATATTTAGTTAGCTGCTCCTTGTCTCAAAATGTAAAATATTGCTAAGTGATATTTCCTTTTAGTAATAAGACCTGTCCTGTGCATCAGATGAGTTGGAATTCTTCCCAGAAAAACCTCTGAACAAGAAATTGGCCACCACATAGTCTACTCTTTGCTTACATTGCAAACTTGCTGTTGTGTTTCTTGTGGGATTAAGAAGGACTCTCTGTGTGTAGGTGGGACCAGGATATAATTAAGCAGTGCTGTTAAAGGAGTATTGGCTTTAAGTGATAGGAACAGGAATATGTGTGATCTTGTAGTTCCCCCATGTAATTTGTATTGGGCTTCGGGTCAGAGCTATGGAGCAGACCTGAAGAAAGCCTGATCATTGCTTTTTGGAGTACTACTGGACATGCACTCTTGACTCAGGTGTCGTCCCAGCTACGGAGCAGGTGAAGAGGTTTCTCTGCCAGCTGATGATGAAATCCTGCAACCATCTGCCTGCAAATAGTGTATTTTTTAAAAAACATTAAGCTCACTTTTGTTTCTCTCTCTTTTCACTCTTTTTAAAGAAGTTAGCCATGACCTCTTCCTGGGATTAAAAAGAAACTCCAACAACAAAACAGCTTATAAAATAAAATTTTTAAGGTCACGTCCACAGAACTGGAGCTGGGGAGTTTTTCGAAAGAACCCATGTTAGTGGGAGACCTGGTTTGCATCCAAAGTCACTGAGAAAGCTTATGGCAGAGCAGAGAAGAGAATACAGGTGACCCCACCATAGCCACAGACATGCCCTCCCTTTTTTAGTTTAGGATTTTTGGGTTTTGTCTTTCCTTCCTGTTGCATTTTTGTTTTTCTCCTAATAGTTTCCATGATCCTGCATGCCACAAAAATAGCCAGGAAAAACAGCTTTTATTTCTGTTTTCTTGATGACCTTTTAAAAGTTTATAAACGATCAGAATGGAGCTCGTTGCCATAATAATCAACTATAGAATCAATAATGTTAAGGTGGTTGCTAAGGGAAGGTGATGTACAGTCGTGATGTAAGCCTGAGTTCCACAGCCTGTCCTGTAACAAGAGAGAGGCTTTGTGGGGTGAGGGAGTGTGTGTGTGTGTGTGATTCTTCGGTAAGGAGGGCTGCTGAAATCTGAATTCAGCTTAGCAGTGTTGATTTAATGTACCTTTCTTTGTTATGGCAACAGAAGGGAACATATCTTTTGAAATATCTAATCTTGCTTCCCTCGTTGACCTTGTTCTTGATAAACAGTATTAAATATCCTCGTAGGAAATATGCTTTAGTGAGTGTGCTAGAAGTATGTGCAGATTCATAAAGCTGCAGGAGTGAAGAGCAGTGAGCTACTTGTAATACAAACTGAATTAGCCCCTCACCTTTTCCTTTCAAAGTTCACCAATTTCAAAGGAATCACCCCAGATACAACAGCTTTGATGTTGTGAGAGGTGAGTTCTCATCCTTGGCCGCTTTGGAGGCTTATCTCAGCATGTAAAAATTTTCTGTGGTTGTAAAGCTTTAACTCAACAGCTGCTGTACTTCTACTCTTCATGGTGGCTGAAGTCATGAAGACTTCCCTTCAGCCCTGCCATTCCCAGCAGATCTTTCAACCTTTTGGAGGTTTTGGCAGCTGGTCTGACTGAGAAAGACTAGATAACTGGCCTTGCTAGCTGGGCAGTGGCATGATGATGGCTAGAGAATTAGTTTTTGGGTGCCTGCACTTTTCCTCGGCATTGTGGTGTGCTTCTTGGCTGCAGCTGGGCCATCAGACCATTGTGTGTTGAACAATTGCTGAACAAAATGGGATTTAAAAAAACACAATATGGATTGTCGGCCCAAGGTTACTGCACAATCGGAGTGAAGCGTTAAGTCATAATGTAAATATTTTTACTTCAGGTGTTTATAAAAGTAATATAGAGAACAGGATATCTCAGAGGTGTTTGATGAGAGAATTAGGAATGGTTCCCTTGAAGGCCTCCAAATCAGATCTCGCTTAAGGTAGCAGCACTTGCAAACCTTGAATATTTGGCAGATGAAAGAAATTACTTAATTGATTTCTGGCTCTCATCACAAAATAAAAGCCCTGGAAAAGGGCTAGTTACCATTCTTAGAGAGACCAGCAATTCTGTCACCGTAGAGATTTATCCTCTTGAGCTGCTGTTTTCCTGAGTCAGGGTTAACACTCTGGCTGGGCTGACTGCTGCCAGTGCTTGTATCTGCCTTCCCTTTGCAAAGAGCTTTTGCTCCGGAAAGGTTAATCAGCCAATCTGGAGGTCAAACAAGACATGGAGAACAAATATCACTTTGCAGTTTGTTCCATCGATGGTAATAGATGGGTATTAGTGCTATGGTCTTCATCATGACCAGTCCCAATCTGAAAAATACAGAGTACCTCATGGACAGGAGACCTACAGAAAACCGATTTATGTAAAACAAGGTTATAAAATTGCTTGCCTATGCAAGGTTTGATTAGTAGTTGTCGTCCTTTTTTTTTTTTTTTTCTTTTTACTCTTGGGGTTTTATTTTTTTTTTTCGTTAGGTTTGTGTGAGTCACTGTTGGTGAGAGTACAGGAAGGGGTGTGTTTTGAAGAAGGGAATATAAAGGCCAAGAGATAAGCTGCAGGCATTCCAGGTTCAGGGAGTATATTTTGGAAGGTTTTGGCTCTGTGAGTGACAAACTGTAAATACAGTTAAAGTATTTTGGTATTACAAGCCAATGGAGTTTTACTCTTTTGTGTCAGCTATCAATCAGCAGTCCTCAAAGAAATCAATTTTAAAGGTTTCACAAAGCCTTACTATTTCCCTTGTTTTACTGAATTTGGGTTTTTGTTTAAGAATTTTCTGCAGGGCACCTTGTCAGTATGTTGCTTATAAATGATATTGCTGTGGGCTGGATGACAGCACAGAGCACAGCTGGAAAAGACACACTTGGCAGGCTCTTTCCTTGCCTTAAATATGCTCTGCAGGTTTAAGATAGCTTTCTGCACTTTTTGGGTGGCCCCTCCATGCTCCTCACAGGTGCCTGGCCAGCTGGCCATGCTAACATGTTGAAGCAGAAGGGAGAGAAGCTCCTCCTTCCTTCCCTACTTTTTCTTCTTAACAAGCCCTGGGCAGGAGCTGTGGTTTCTGGTGCATGTGCTACACCCATGACCTGGCATCTGAGCAACTCTGCTTCATCCACACGCGTGTAAGTAGGGCTTGTTACTGCTGCCTGTGCGTTGCCCTATTGATGATAACAATCTAGCCTTTAGAGTGTTTTCTACTTGGCAAAATCGTCCATAACCAACCATTGTTTGGATTAATGCTGACCTTGTAACTTGTGATGAACCCAAGACCTACGCAAACAGAAAGTGAATAGCCACAGTTGAAAAGTATCTTATCAGATATTTGAAAGAATAATAAACAAGAGGAAGTGGATAAAAGAATGCCTTTCAGTGAGGCCTTATTAGAATAGAGCTTCATGGCTTGGCTTCTCTGATGATAGATAGGTCCAGTCAAAGATAACACTGAACCAATGCTGTTGTACTCTCTTTGAGGTAGTCACAGTACTCCCCTCTGTCACCTGGCCTGTAGTGGCTCAAGGATGTCCACATCATTGTCCCAGACTTACTGCCTAGCATCATTTCAGGGCCTGCTTTGGGCAGTCTGGCTGATATTGTTGCACTTTTATTACTATGTATTTGTAAAATACATTTACATAATTGTACCTCAACATAGACTGTAATAACTGAGGTTTTTTGTCTTTGCAATATCCGGTTTGGGGATAATTTACAATTTCCCTGCAATTTCAAGGAGGGTGCCTAAGAAAAAAAGACTTTCAAATTCAGATTTTCCTTTACCGTGTAAGTCCCCTATTGCTTTTGAGTCCAGCAGCCACATTTAAGCAGTTTTTCAGAGTTTTGCTTTTGGAGAGGGACTTTTCAAGGCAGGTGCGGAAAGCCTTAGCTGGTTTTAGTGTACCTGGACTGCTCCAAGCCACCATGGTGAATAAAGTGGTAGCAGCTCTGCTCTCTCTCCCGTGCTGCCTTTGTGGCCTCCTTTGGGGTGCTTCTTGTTTTAAATGGTTTAAACTGCAAAACCTATCCAAGCTGTAGAATTGATCTAAAAGGTCATCTAAACATCTAAAGCCTTAAGGCCAAATCAAGCTGTAACAATTAATGTGAGTAGTTCTGTTGATGTCAGTGGGTTTTCTCACTTAAGCATACTAGATTTGATAGCTAGGTTAGAGATTATCAAGATTTTAAAGTGTTTAAGGGAGGAAAATCCCCAACCAAACAGAAGCTCTGGGTGCCCGTTAAACTGAGGCAGTGCTTGTTGGTTTTTTTGGCAGGAGGGGGACACAGGGAACTAGAAGCATCTGAAAATGTAAGCAGAGCAATACTTTTGCTTTCTAAACTTCTATTTAAGTGTAATAAGTAAAGAAGTGCATGGGGACACCAAGGTGTGCAAACAAACACCTCTCAAAGCCACACAGGCTTCTGGCTGCTTTTTCTTGACTGGGATTAGTGGGATTTCAGATATTCAGCTGGCCAAATGCAACTTGGGAAGAAAGGAAACAAACTAAAGGTCGAGTGAGTGCAACGAAGAGGAACAAATTGCATGAGATTAAGACGATATTACAAACGGAAGGTAAAAAATGTATTTTAGCTTTAAAAATCCCCTGCTGTAGCCTTTATCTTCCTAAAATCTGAAAAAGGCCCCTTCTGCCCAGATGCTTTTTTCTCCAGCTTTTTCAGTTTACCTGGTACTGATTCTTTCTTCAAACTTTGCCCTGCTATACTGTTACACCAATATGCTGTAATACTGCTGCTGTTTTAAACTCATAGTTACTTATCCCTGGGAAATGCATGTCTCAAGGACTGCAGAAGGAGAAACTCAGGTCATACAACTTCACCTGGGCAGTACTGGCACAACTGGGAGCAAAGGACAGAGAGGAGGCTGCATGTCCAGCCTTGGCTTCTCCCGTGTCTGCACCTTAGGTGCCTCACCAACCCAACCTCTTAAAGGAGGAATGGCTTTTGCATTGAAGAAGCACTGATTGCGATCCACTGCACAGAGTTTTGACACTGTGTACTTTAAAGGGAACATCTTGAAGTTAATCTCTCTGGCAGTTCTCTGCTATGTGAGGTTGAGTTTTATGAAGCCAGCTCTGTAAAATGGAGCAACTTTGGGTTGGTGCAGTACCTAAGTAATCCCAAGAGCACTTTGCAAAGTGGCAAAGTACATATGAATACAGCGTGTGCGTAGGCAGGAGATAACAAGGAGCTGAGGAGAAGAACAGTTTTGCTAGGGAGGAGGTGGAATGAAGTGGGAGTGGGGCTCCCAGCCCCAGTGCTGAGCCTCTGCAGCACCTTTAGCTGCTGCATGGCCAGGCAGCAATGAAGGATGAGGTGCCAAGGAGGCAGCTGGAGCAGGCTGGATGAAGGCACTGCGGTGACAAGCAGGACAAACCTGATTTTGTATAGGGCTCTGGGCATTTTATTTCCCCTCATGTCTTTGCCATACCAGTTCACAAGACATGACTGGCAGCTTTGCCTTGCAATTTATTTGATCATGGTAATTTTTTTGACAGGCTTCCTTGTGATTTTTTAATATATCAAATAGAGTTTAATAATAGCCTGCTATTAAGTCCTTTTGTTTCTCCCTTGGGATTTTCTTATGACTGTTGCCTCTCCTACCTATTTGAAGCTCTGAATCTCTTTTCCAACTGTGAAGAACTTAGCACTGTGAGTGCCTGCATAATATGTAAAAACATTTAGCGGAATTGCTTGGGAATTAATAAATGCCAGTATTGAGGGTAATGGAAGGATAAATCAGGCTTGCTTAATTTACAGGGGTATTCCTATTAGGTTCAGCAGGACCAGCTGGGTGCAGGATGGTCTCCAGAAGGATTTTATTTTATTTTTAAATTTAAATTTTATTTCCAGTCATCTTTTGAAGATTAATTTTATCATTGGCTCCAGGATCAAGTGACCTCTGAAGAGAAAAACCTCAGTGAGAGCAAAAGTGAACAAAATAAAGTAAATTCTGCAGTATATATAATGGCTTTGAATTATCAAAGACAGTAAAAGGAAAGTGGCTACATGCATTTAATCGAAGTAGGGTAAGCACATCTAAGTGGCACCTAATGGTACATGATTATGTTCTGTAATGGGGGAGCCAAAATCCTCTTCTTTTCCTTATTCCCCTGACACTGTTGGTGCTGTATCTTTCACTACCTGTTTTCTATCTCCACACATGGTAGGCCCACCTGGTTTTCTTCTGTTCTTTGCTTTTACTGGTATTTTTCAAGAAACTCAGAAGTACTTGTCTTCTACTCATTCCCTTTGTTTGCAGTGTTGAAATGGGGATAGCGCAAAACCTGATCTCACCCGTCAGTATTCAAGTGCACAAAGGGAGGCTCAGACCCTTCCTTATCTCTTCTCATCTGCTTGCTACCACTCTGGTTGTTTAGCCCTTGTGTGATCAGTCAGATTTCTCCCCCTTCTTCTCTCCAACTCAGGCTTTACTGTGGGCCCTGCCAGAAAAGCTGTGTGCCAGATACGGCTACATTTTGCTGAATTTGGAGTCAGAGTTCAGAGGTAGATATTGGCTTGTGCTAATCCCTGACGGTGTTTGCAGCAGTGTGATGGTAATGTAACAGTGCTAAGCCCTGCATGCCAGCAACAGACACAGATTTGCAGTTGTGGTGTACTTGTGGGAGAAGGGCACAACATCACTAACAGGATGGCTGCTGGTAGGAGCTGTACCAATTCAACCCTCTGCCTATGTGTTGGAAGGATAGTGGAAAAGATACTTAAGTGTGCCCACCCACTCACATAAACAATAAGGATCATATAGGAAGAGGAACTGACAGTGATTTGCAGAGTAATCACTCCTCTGTAGAAAGCTTAGACGTGCAGAAGTCCTCAGGTTCCAGCAACTGTCCCCAAAGCCAGTCAGTTCAGAAAAAGATGATTTTGTGGTTTGATCTTGCCACCGGAACATATATGGATTGAACAAATTTCCTGATTTAAACTTTTATTAAATGGGGAATATTTTCCTGGATATTATGCATTGATAATAATCAGTGATTATTCCCTTTTCTGCAATGTGAAATTCCCTTAGTCTTTTTACATTTTCTCTTTTGTCTCTCTTTTTCCTCCTTGTTTACAATGACATTTGTTATTCTGTTTAGCTAATATTTTGGTTCCTCTTGCATAGTTAGAGGACTTCAATGGAAGGCTGAGTTGAGGTCACACACCACAGCTGTATGATGGTGATGGCTAGATAAGGACTTCCATACGTGCTGAAGAGCATGGCTCAGGAGATCCATTCACAGTGAAGGAGACAAATTGTACATTTCAAAAAGACTGGTAAAATAACTTTCAAGGAAGAAAGTTACATCTTAGAATGGTTTGGGTTGGAAAGGACTGTAAAGATCATCCCGTTCCAACTCTCCTTCCATGGGCAGTGACACCTTCCACTAGACCAGGCTGCTGAAGCACCACCATCCAACCTGGCCTTGAACACTTCCAGGGATGAGGAGTCCACAACTTCTCTGGGCAGCCTGTTCCACTGTCTAGATCTTACCTTTTTCTGAGTTTCCTCACAGGCTTTCTGAAACAATCAAAACCAGCAGAAAGCTCCAAATCCAAGTTAATTTTGAACTAAAAGCTATGAACTTTTCAGGACCCTTAAGGCATTTCAGGGAATGCTGCTTTAGCTGTAGCTGTATAGCATTTTTCCAGAGCTTTGATAAGTGATTGATGATGCAAAAACAGGGACGTCAATAGAAAGTGACACATGTATTTTGTAACCAATAGAAATACGAAGTAAGGAAGAAAAAGTACTGTTCCCTTCGTGAAAAGATACAGAAAGAAACTTCAATCCCCTCCTACACATCATGTCCCGTTCTATTCCCCAAAGCAATGAAGACAAGAGGAGAAGAGGGATCAGAACTTATAATTTTGGCACCAGGGATAAAAATAAATGGCTGAAAGTCTGTGGAAGTTCTTTGTAACTTTCTGAATTTTAAAGTATGAATAGAGTATATGGAGAAACTAGTATGCACCCTTTTTTCTTTCCACTAGTTTGTCATTGCCTCTGGATTTCTGTGTCTTGAGTGCTTGCTTATTGCAGGAACCAGGGGGCTGAATCACTCGAGGCAGCCCACAGGTCTGGTGACTTCATTTCCTAGGTTATATGAAATCCAAACTTCCTAACAAATTGTCTGCAGGAAGTGTTTACCACATTGATATAGAACAATTAGAGTGCACAAAAACCTGACCAGGTTGAAAAAACAATTACATGAAATATTGACATTATTTATAAAGACCTTTAAACACCGCAGAGGGGTTTCCAGCCAGTGACCCACCAACCAACCAACCTACCTGAGTTCTGAAGCAGAAGTATTTTGTTAGCTGTCAGGGCTAGATTTAGCATGAAGGGTAGAGACCTGTAGGGAAAAAATGCAATTATGGCATTATGTCTAGTCTGTTCCATTCTCTCTAATAAATTGCTCACCTGTGTAGAACTAGAGATCTTATATTAATATTTGTTAGCATGGATATTCAGTATGTCTGCTGAGGTCCCTAGAGTTAGTCTGGATTTAAACAGTCCAATTAACAACTGAGTATGTTGTTTTATGTGGGGAGATGGCCTCCTACTGCAAAAACTTGCTCCTGTTCTGAGGTGTTTGGAGCCATGAAGAATGAGGGCTGCCTGCACTGGCAGGGTGATACTGCAGGAAATAAGGCTGAGACAAACAAGAACCACCCATTCATCTCTCACTCCACAGAGTTAAAAGCTGGACAAGTATTTCCCCATCCTGTGTAGTCTACAGGCTCTTGGGTACCTCTTTCGCACTAAAAGTGCAACTTTTCCCTGACAAATCATTCTTTATAATACAAAACAGCAGGAAAACAAAAAGAAACAGGAAACTGTTGGCAATATGCCGCTTTTAAATTCATGGTTTTGCTTTCTAAAGACCCCAACCAAAGCAAACAACTTCTTATGGAGCTGTTATTGGCTTCTTATGGAAGCCATGTTTTGTAAGCCTTGATTCTCTGACCAAGTTCTATTAGTTAGTTTTATGGTTTGCAAATTCTCATCAGGATGGCAATCTTCTGTTCATTTAATATTGCAAATTATACCTATCAAAAGAATTTTTATCAACATATGTAAACAGAACCTTGGCCTAGAGTTTGAAAAGAAGCATGCAGCTGCTGTGATGTGCTGTCCAGCATCACCTTTATGCAGAATATGAAGCAGCAGAGAAATTGGGAAAAGTACATCTTCACATTCAGCTGGAAATGTGGAAATGCAGAAGGCAAGTCAGCAAGCTACGTAAGTGAACTGGTATTTGGCTGTTTCAGCATAACTTTAAGTAAGATCTGAAACAGATATTGCTTTGACTGCTATTTTGTATGCAGCAATGGAAATTTGTTCCCTGAATCGTGACTGTGTCAAGAGTTCTTGCTTGGAGGTAAAGAATGCTCACCTCTAAGGAGTCCCCAGTGTAACTCTTTGCCCTTAAGTCAGATTCTTAAGTCAGAATCCTTGGTGGTGCATAGGACTTAGTAAAATTCAGTCACTAAGGGTGTTGGTGTTGCACACCAGTACCATCAAAGGATTAAATTTCCCAAATGAGCCACTTAAGTGGTGCACAACTGCTTTTAGCCACATGTTTTCTGTTATGGAAGTTCCCTGTTAGGACTATTTGTCAGAAGGCTAATTGTTTAACCTTTTGTTTTTTTACTTTTAGTTGATAACATTCAGATCTCTTGCTATGAAATTGCAGCTTTCTTTAGTTTTCCAAGAAAGCCTTCCTTTTGCTAAGTATCTGGCTAATTTCTTGCATAACTTGTGCATGTTTGGCTATTGCAGGGTCTTTAATGTGTTATCTTTGTAGAAGGCTGTAAACTTCTGTCTGCAAATTTCCCATTTAAAGCAGCACTCATTTTTTAAGACCATCTCCATTGGTATAAAATATCTTTCTAACTTTAAGTTTTCTCATCTGTGAAAGGATTGTGATATTTCATTACTCTGATTCAAATGCTGAATCCTCTGGACAGCAGGACTTGTATGGCTGTTAAATATCATGCTCCACTTAATTCTGTGTCAGGACTCCTAAATAGAAATAGTATGATTTTCAGAGATGGGTTGCAAATACAACTGAAAGGAAACCAGGACATCACTCTTTGTATGATAAAGTGCTTAACTATATTGACTATAGGAATCAGGATCTCATGAAGGAGTATGGATTATTACTATGTGCTGAAACTGTCAGTATTTAAACTTAAATGGAACAAAATTTAGGGACTTTAGCTTTTACATCTGAATTTGGAGAGAGTTTGACATTTACAAAATTATGAGCTTTTATTTTGTTGCCGTTTTGGCAGACCCAAAGCATCTCAGAGGGGGCATCTAAAATTACTAAATGCTTTTAAGCTTTTTGGCCTCAGAATTTAGACTCTGCTACCCATTTTCTCTTTGCTGGGATGCAGCCACTTAAAGCACAAGTTTTAAAGATTTGAACAGAGGTATCTTCTTCAATTCATGTCATAATTCATGTTGGTATCTAACTCAATGTACTCCAAATTTATGCTGAAATTTGTAAAGAGAGCATGCTCTTAACATGTGTTTCATGTTAGAGAATGAAAAAGCCTTTTTGCAGTTTGACTCAAATTTAAGTTGTATTGCAGGCCTTGACTATGCATGGGGACATACATGTAGACTGAGCTCTTATTGTAACAGTAAAAATTATATGCCTTTAGCGCTATTAAACTGCTTGTGGGGAATATTTTAAAGCCTGCTTGAGCCCTCTGAGAATTCATTCTCTCTGTTCTCCGAGTCTGCCTGTTATCATTTTAAAACAAACAAAAAACTTCCCTACCCTCCTCACACCCAATCATTCCTGAAGAAAAAACTGTCAGCTTTAGAAATGTGGTAAATGTGGGAGAGTAAATGGCTTTTTTTTTTTTTTTTTTTTTAATATCACCTTGTCTTTGGAAAGGAAGATCTGAATGAGGATCATCAGAATTGTCTGGAAAATACCATATGTAAAGAGTTTAATGGAAAATAGAGCATGTACGTTTCTCCTCTTAAAATAATAAAATGAAAACAAATTCTGAGTGTCTGGGTAGGAATATAATGGAAGCAAAGGTGATTGTTTACAATGTAGTAATAAAGCCAGGAAGGGTGTTTTCAGCTCTGCTTGCTCTGCTGCATGGCTTTTGAGCTATCGTGGCAGAGTATATGTGAGAAATTGCCATCATTATAGCAAATCTGGAAAAGGTAGATGCAATTCTCTCCGTGGGCTTATTGTTCCCAGGGAGCTGGGCAGTCCTTACGTCTCTGGAAATCTGTAGCCAGGGTGAGGTCTGACTTGGTGGTTTTGCTCATAGATCTGTCACTGAGCTGCTGTGTCTGATCCCTTGAAGTGGTTTCTCCAATGTGTTGTTCTGGCCTTGCCTTTCCTGTCTTGGAAAGGCTTGAGGCACTGATGCAGAGTCAGCTCTCACCTCATATTGCCCAGACACTCCCCTTAAGCTGGAAAAGGACTTCCATGCACAGATTAGGTAATTCAGTGTTTGCTGTGTGATGCTTCATAGGGGCTGTATAGGATTGACGGGGTGAGAGCTGATTCAATCTATTGAATTCAATCTATTGAATCTCTGATTCAACATCTACCTGTTAACATGTGTGTGCATATTTATATTGCAGGTACTTCCTGCAAGTATCCCTTGCTGTGAGGCCCCTGGTTACTCAAGAGCTTTGTTACAAGTTATTACTCAGATGGAAAGATCTGGCTGTTGGGAACTGTGAGGTTCTGGCTAAGATGCAGGGACACAGGGTAGATAAGAAATAATAGTGTGTGGGGGCAAATGAATGCCACCAGTATTCTACAAGTACTTTTCTTTGTTGTCTTTACTCAGATTCAGAAGTCCCAGCCATCAGTGTCAATGAAACAGTACTATAGAATAAAAGCCATCATCTTTTGTCAGCCCTGTAGCAGAGTGGCGCTCTCATTAGCTGTGTCTGAGGGAACGGTCCTGTCTGGCTCTGAACACCTACAGAATCAGAGCTCTACATCATGGGACTGGTGGGAAGGAAATCTGACCTTCAGGCAGTACTCTGTAAAATGCAAGCAGGTTCTTATTTCATTTTCTTTTAGTGCCCAAGATGGAATGCCATTTTGACCCAATCAGACAATACTAGCGTGATTCCCTTTGTATCTGTCAAACTCATCTTAACTGCAAAATAATTTGTTTATCAAAATACTCATATGTAATATATGTCTTCAGTGTGGTACAAGACAGAGCAATTCTGCCTGTCTTTTGAAGAATCAGGTAGGATTAGGAGTTCAGCAAGAGTAAAATTGGCCTTTGGTTTGGTGGAGAAATGCTAGACAACATGGGTTATATCTTTCTTGTTCTATAGCTACTAATGCAGATGCTGTGTGCTTCAGTTTGTGCCTCCCTTAGCATGACTTACCCAGATTAAGCTGGTATAAAGAAATAAAAAATATGGAAAAAATGTAGAAGAGCAGGATAATTTTCTCTGTACACCAAAAGTACTTAATCCAAAAATCATAAAAACTCATATTCCTGAGACTGAAAACAAGGGCATTAACTGAGTCGTGGTACACAATTTCTTGTTAAAAATCTCTCAAAAGTGCTGAATACCAGTTTTCACTCTGAGATAAACATCTTTTTTTGCAGACTTGTACAAACTGGCAAGTAGGATGTGGTTTCCATATGCCTGATGGTGCACACGAGTACCTACATGGCCCATTCACCTCTTTGATGTCACTTATAGGTTCTGAAGGAGTCAGGGCTTATCTGTTCTGTTACATTTTTTGTATGATATAAGGGAAATCAATTCTGGTTTATATTTCTGCCCAATTAGTATAAAAGTGCAGAGAGAGAAGTGCCTGGATGCTACAGAGATAAGTCCAGGTAAATCCTCCAGTAGGTTCTGTGGGCTACCCACCTAGCTTACTGTTTTTGGAAAGAAGCAGACCTGCTTTTGACAGTGTATTTTGTGTGTGGTGATGTTGTAGCGAGGTAAAAGACAAAGACTTTTGTTTTGCCAATGGTGTTTGGCTTTACAAAAACAACATAGTTAAAATTGGGGTTGGGTGAGATTTGGTAAACCGTTTAAAATGAAGATAACCTTTTTTGATAGTCTGATTTTCTAAGTGAAAGTAGCTGTGGGCGGATGCTTGGAGGTGCAGAGAAGCAGGCAATGAAGGACACGCTGGGGAAAAAGTGTATCTCTTTACCAAGGTCTCATCCCATGGAAATGCAGGCTGTCCTCTCAAGGTCTGCAGCTCTCCCACATTTGCAGAGCAGTGACTGCCTGTGAGAAGAACATGCTGGGATTCCCCTCCACGGTGCTGTGAAGTTGTTTTTTTATCAATGTCACTGCTGCTTCCTGTTTGTGGGAAATTCATAGTGGGAATAAGATTGTTTTGGGTTACCACTCAAATAAAGTCAAAGTCCTGAGAGCCAGAACTGTGGTTGTTTTGACCACTTCAGTAATCCACTCCTGTTGCTGTAACTCAGCTTTTCCACCTTCCTTTTGGTGCTTTATCCTGTCAGGAGCTGGATTTCTGTCCCATCAAACAGTGGGGGGCTTGGTAGGGGCAAATCCTCAACCTTACACTACCCACCTTGTTGAATTTTTTTGGTCTGTGGGTCACAGCTGATGTGCACATTTTTACTTTGGTTGTATAAAATAAACCTAGGTGGTTTCTCTCATCTGGAGGAGGCTAAACATCTCAGTGCCTGCAGGATAACTCACTTAGCCTGCTGTCTTTCCTCAGTGCTTTCCACACTCCTCTTGTCCTTACTCTCAGGAATTGCATAGCCATCCTGTCTGCATCTGTTGGTACTGGCCTTAGTTTCCTGTGACCTTTACTGCTTTTGGTCCCCTTGAGCTGTTTCACGTCATTAGTGTTAAAAATGAGTTCCTGCTCCTGATGGTCTGTCCCCTTAGTGTTGGGTGATGGTGATCTCTGTCTTCTTATCAGTCACTGTTTGATTGGGTCACTAACCAAAATTCTTGTTATGGAAAGAAAAAATAAGGATTGCATCTGCCAATGAAGGATGCCATGCAGCTAGTAAAGATTTTCTCCTTATTCCCTGAAATATCTACGTCTCTCTGCATTTTAAGCACAGGAACGGAATTAAGGGATAAAATATCCTCTTCATTATCATTAAGAACATTGCTTCATGGCCTCTTTTATAAATCAGTAACGGGGGGTAATGGAGCAGAAGGTTCTCTCTGAGATCTTAATTAATCCAAGCAGAGATGTGTGTCTGTGATGTGAGTTAGGATTAGAAATTGGTTCTAAAAACAAAGCAGCCTATGCAAAATTGATGAACACTGGCCCATAAAACAATTCAGTGAATGAGTTCCCATTTGTAATGTGGCACTCCTTGAAATAATTGGCCAACGCAGTCTTCATCAGAGGAGGCAGTAAAGTCTGAATGAATAATTTTTTCACTTTAAGTTAATTTATGATGGTGTGGAGAGGGTGACGGATACGTTCTTTCACTGAGCCTGACCCTAGAATGTTACCATGGTCTACAAAAAGATGGTCTTTTTACTTTTTGAGCTGCACCTTGAATACAGAGGCCTGTGATCTGCTTGGGTGGTTCAGCCTATCTCTGAGGGAGGGAGGGTATCCAGGAAAAAAGTGTAAGAGTGTGTATGTGGGCAACAGAGAAGAGAGAGGGGTTGGAGGAATGACAGGCTTCCATGTCAGAAAGTGAACATCTCCCCTACGCACGCCTGCCGGAGTGGGTGTTGAGGGGAAGCTGACTGCCTGACTTGCTTCTGGAAATCTTCCACGTTTTCAGCAGAGTGAAAAGAACATTATTTTACTGCTATTAAAAAGTGCTTCTGCACTTACAGTGTCTGTGAGTATTACAGTGCTGCTCAGTGGAAGGTTAGCTGCAAATCACAAGATGTGTTTAGTCTGATGCCTTGGGAGGCCTCAATCTGCATTGCATCTGTAATGGTCTCAAAACTGAGTACAAAGGGTTAGGAGGTTCCCATGGTCAGTAGTGGGATACAGGAGGCCTTCACATGGGGCAGGGGTGTTCTTTGCTGAGCTGTGGGAGGGGAAAGTGAAGGACATGAGGATTATGAGCAAGGAAGGGCAAGAAAAAGCATGTAAGAGGACACAGCATTGTCCAGGGGAAAGAAATGTGACTAATGCTCATTTCCAAAGGCTCCAAGTATAAGAGTGGCCTCCTTGGAGCAAGGCATTACATTGCTCTGAAAAGAAGTATCTGTCTGTATGGAATGGGGTATGTGGGACCAGGACTGAAGGACAATGGTGGTGACAAATGAAAGGTGGTGGCTCCTGTGTTTCTCAGGAAACTTCCTCAGTGAGAAGAATTTTTTTTTCAAGGAATGAATGCTGCCAAACTGTTGATTTTA
This sequence comes from Nicator chloris, assembly GCA_013400495.1. Classification (NCBI taxonomy): domain Eukaryota; kingdom Metazoa; phylum Chordata; class Aves; order Passeriformes; family Pycnonotidae; genus Nicator; species Nicator chloris. Next base: position 105,860 of record WAAE01015258.1, read on the forward strand.
GAATTTTTTTTTTTTACCTTCTGCTTTATTCTGTGGGGAGACTATGTTGCCCAACATTTCCTGTTGCTGTTTGGGTTAGATGTCTCATTTCAGCTGAAAGATTATGGGAAGATGAGAATGATAATGTGTTCAATGGCCAGCTGCCCTTGTTTGTAATAGGGGCACAGAAGATGGGGGCTTGCTAGAAAGGTGCCTTGGATGGTCACTGTTACTGTGGCACACTTGCTCTGCCCAAGCTGGATGTTGCCCTGCTAGTCTGAGAAGTCAACTGCCTCCCTTTGCTCCTCATAGCATAGCAAGTTTGATGAGTGTGGTACAGTCTGAGCAACAGGTCTGGTGTGTTGCATTGCCCTGCCCAAGCTGCAGGAATCAAGGGCAGGGCTGCTCAGTAGGTGCTTCCTACCACCTGGTCTGCATACCTTGTTATACCTCCCCTCATTTCTTCATCCCTCTCCCTCCATCTTCATAGCTCCCTCTTAACTACCAACTGGTTAGTGAAAGGTGGGACTAAGCAGTTTGCTTAGATGCCTTCCTGAGCCACAGTGCCATGGGGCTGGAGTGTCTGGAGGTGGTTATTCTGACCATGGTCTTATTATTTTTGTGGCTAGATTAGGGAGCCTTCTGTGCTACCTTTAGGCATTCTGTGTACCCCTCTCATCAGTATTACCACCCTGGCAGCATCAGCCAAACCAGGGTGTGCAAAGTGTGCCACAGAAAAATGAGCATTTGTCGACAAGCGCTTTCCTTACCAGCAACACTGAAGCAGAAGAATATTCCCAGCAACTTTGTGTGCTGCAAATAGTCTTTGTTACCAGCAATTAAGGATTGGATGTGATTTTAAAGAATTATATTGGCATCTGTTAAACTTAACCCTTTCAAATCAAGTCGTTATTTGGCATGAGACATGCTTTGTCCTCTGCAGCTAGTAAAACGCAGAGGTTGAGAATGCAAGTCTTCTGTATCGAAGCAGAAAGAAATTAGTGAGAGACATGACTGTGCCTCTGGTAGCACTGTGTTACCTGAGGGCACAGGAAGAAATCACAAATCCTCTGCTGGGAGTTTGTTGGCTTCCCGTGGGAAATTCCTAATCTGGCAGGTCAGGTCCACTCTCAGTCTTCGCTTTTCTTAACATTCCCCCCTCTTATGCCTTTTGAGAGTCAGAAACCCAGTCCTCCAAGGATACAGAATGGTTGCCTCCAAAGTATGGGGTGGTGCTCCCCACTCTCTCCTCAATCTTCTCTCTTTCTAGCTAATTAGGGAGCCCTTGCTGATTAGGTTCTCCCAAGAACTAGTTAGACAGGAATAGGTCTGCTGTGAATGAATCAGATTAACTGCATGTATTTTTTATATTGCTTGTGAGTAAATGATTGTGTGCTCTGGGTAGTTCACAAATTTGTCTAATTCTTCATGTAATCCTCACCAAAAAAAAGAAACAAACCCAAACAAATGCATGAAAGAGTAGTCAAAGGCACAGTTCCTCAACGGAATAAGAAGAATGCAAATTTTTTAGCCCAAGTTATTTTAGAGGGCTGACAAATCCAAAGAGTATTTACTAGCCATTTTGAAAACATAATCCAGTGCTCTTTTCTGTTTATTTTGATTTCTTTCAACCATTTTTCTCTTTGTTTTCTTTTGGTGCTTTCTCTCTCCAGTTTTATCAATTGCATGCTCAAAATTCAGGTATGACTTAAAGTGCAGGAAAGATTAGCTCCTGCTATATTGAGAAATGACTCTTACTCAGTGAGTAACCAAAATGTTGAAAAGGAAGAAAAATGAGAGTACTCTTTTATATATGGACCTATAGCCGTTGCTAGCATGGCTAATTACTGTTAAG
>WAAE01015259.1:0-23522 GCA_013400495.1 Nicator chloris
TTTAATTTCAGGCAGCTATTGATGTTTACATCTGATCTTATTACCCAAAACATTCTTTAGAACCAATGAAAAAAAAATGCTGTGTAATTAATTTGATCTTATTTTGATGTGTGCCTTAGTATGAGTAATTTTCTAGCTATCCTTTTTTCTCTTTTTTTACTATAAAATGATCTCGGGTGACCAGTTCAGACACAGATATCTCCACTGCATAACACCCTGGGGTTTCATACAGAACAACATCTTACTGCTATTGCCTTCCACTGCTGGACCCCTTTGTGGTGACTGTGGTTGTCTCTTGCCTTCATTTGTAAGCTCTTCAGAGCAATGTAAAACAGAGCACAACGTATGACAGGTTACATTAAGTGCCAATGTACAATACTGCATTGCATTATATGATAAATACCAAAACAATATAATAAAACAGAAAAACACAGGAAAACAATATAACAAAATTATTATTATAGGTAAAACAGAAAAGGATCAGGCATTTGGACTATTTTTTGAAAACTGAAACACTTATTCAAGTATGAAAGCCACTTACAATAAAAAAGGGATTACTGCTAAAAGTAATCAACTCGTGCATTAATGTAATCATATACACTTAAGTTACAATCCATCATATTCTGATTAGTAGTTTTCCTAAAAGCTAATAAATTACAACTACAGAATTCTTAATCTAACAGCATGGAGTCCAGTAGTTTCTGAAGGTTGACATTTCATTTGCTGTAGTGAAAAGATTGTAATATCTCTCTAATTCTCAGGTAGCTATATTTTCACGCAATTTAACTTCACTGTCTTTTTCCACTCCTAGAATTACCAAGTAAATCTCTTTACAAAAAGGATAAACTTATGCAACCAATCATTAATAACAAATGTGCACACTTTTATTAACATTAAAGCTGGTCATTCTATGGAAAAAGAAAAGTCAGAGTGACTTTTTCATTATAACTTTAGTCTGTTGATTGTCTAAGTTTTACATTGAAAAAGAAAGCTGTGAAAGCTGTGAAAGCTGTGAAAGTGAAGCTCAGCAAAAACACATGAAGCTTGTTGCTTTAGAGTTCCATCCTAATGCTTTTAAAAAGAGTAATTTACATAGCTGGTAAGTTCCAGTTTTTTTCACATACAGGCTGACAAAGAGGAAGAAAAGATGCAGGAGAGGGTGGCAGACTTTGAAAATCTAAAACAATTTCCAGAGCTGGTATGGAAGGTAGCTTGCACAAAATTGTCCAGGTGAATTTATTATATATTTCATTGCTGATTGTAACTATATGGTTGAAGTGGTAATGACCTCCTGTTTAATAAACCCATCAAAAAGACTGAGAAACCTAAGGCCAATGAGAAAGGAAAAAAAATTGTTGGTTGACACTGAAGACTATGTCTTAGACAGTGAGAAAAAAGAGAACACCTGCCCCCAAGAAGGCAGATATTTAGCTGCTTGACAGCAGTTGATAACAGGGAAGTATTTAATTCATGTTGAATATAAGATCATATATATATTCAAAACATTCAACATCCCTCAGTTTAATCTTGTTAAATCAGATTAGATAACATAAACTGTGTTTTCTTTGTTTTCATAAAACACTCACTTTCCACTGTTTATTTGTTTGATTGCATCGTTTGGCTTGATCTGTGATGGTCTAACAAATGATATCTAGTCGTTTAACATAAATATTTAACAGCATTTTTTTGTTATAGGCACAGAGATACATTGACAGGAAAAACCTCACAGGCTTTATACAAGACCTTTTTGTTTATCTATTGGTAGCTATAGGCTCAATGCTGATAAAATTACATGTATTAACTATGGTCTGAGGTTGATAACAGAAAATGTAGACAAAAATCAATATTAGTAGTCAAATTATACAGTATTTATTCTCTAATTGGGATGTGTGCAATAGAAGCTTCTCTATCTGGTGTAAACACATGGAATCTTCTGTATAAATGGGCACAGAAACCTCCAGTGAACTCTCATTGGACCTCTTTTACACAGGACTTTACCTTAAGATCCAACATCACATCAAGTGACAGGAATCCACCTTAACAGAGCAAATCATAAAACATTGATGCATTTCTTTTCTGGGTTCAATCTTATTTTTCAATATCCTTTTCAAAAAAGCTTCAAAACAGAAGAGACCACAGTATCCAGATTTTAAATCCCATAATGCCATTTGAAGTAATTGAATTGTTCTTCCAAGAAATTCCCCCTTAGTGCACTCCAGAATTCTCCTTTCTCTCTGTTGGAGCACCTCATATGTATCTTGTATTCTATCAAACTTTGATTAAGAATGCTAGACCTTTTAATTTTACCATGTAGCAGTGTTTTTTCAAATAAGTTTTGTCCATGATGTTTGCTTTAAACATCTAAATCACACTATAGAAATTCCTGTTTGCTATGATCCATCTGGTCATGCGTTCCCATTGATCACAAACTGAATCTAGACATCCACCCACACCGGCAGAAAGTGCCTACACTGTGGATGTCTAAATTTGTCAGACTAATCCCTCCCTTGATGTCTAGCCTTGTGTTAATCTTAATGAATATTTAAAAGAGTCATTCACTGGATTTTGTAATTTGATCATTATTGAAATCTTCTGCAAAGCTAGGATGACAAAATTCCTGATATATGTTGGGAATTCTTACCACCTCTGCCTGGTTGCTCCATTTGGCAGGTCTTTGAGGAGTCCAGGCTCCCAGTACATCTCTTTAAAAGGTATCAGAAGGGGAGGATGTTAGGAACCTTGAACTTTCCAATTGATTGAGAAGCAATGATATTGTTATCCTGATATAGATATCCTGAACATGTGAAAACATACACTGATTATGATGTGTACATTTTCAAGCATTTATTTAGTTTCATCTTTAGCAAATCTAAACATGTATTGATCATCCTCAGATTTTTAAGTAAAAGGAGAAGAGCATATAATCATAGAGCCATGGAACAGGCTGACAGGTTGGATTGGGAGGAACATTTAAATGTTGTCTAGTTCAACCTCAACCCCACAATGAACAGGGTCATCTTCAGCTTGCTTTGGTTACTCAGAGCCCTGTCCAACCTGATTTTGAATGATTCCAGGAATGGGACACCCACCTTTTCTGTGGGCATTGGGCAAGATAAAACCTGAGCCAGTGTTTCATCACTCTTGTAGTAAAATATTTCTTCCTTATACCTAGTCTAAATCTAACTTTCAGTTAGATTTTCAGTTTAAAACCCTTACCCTTTTTTCTTATCACAACAGACCCAAATTAGATGTTTGTTTCTACCTTTTTTATAAGCCCCCTGTAAGTACTGATATGCTACAATTGTATGTCCCAGATCTCTTCCCCAGGCTGAACAACCCACGATCTCAGCCTTTCTTCACAGGAGAGCTGCTCCATCCCTCTGATCATTTCTGTGGGCTCATTCAAACAGATCTATGCTTTTCCTGTGCTGAGGACCCAAAGCTGAATGCACTACTCCAGATGGGATATCTCCACAGCATATTAGAGGGGTAACATGTNTAGAGCCATGGAACAGGCTGACAGGTTGGATTGGGAGGAACATTTAAATGTTGTCTAGTTCAACCTCAACCCCACAATGAACAGGGTCATCTTCAGCTTGCTTTGGTTACTCAGAGCCCTGTCCAACCTGATTTTGAATGATTCCAGGAATGGGACACCCACCTTTTCTGTGGGCATTGGGCAAGATAAAACCTGAGCCAGTGTTTCATCACTCTTGTAGTAAAATATTTCTTCCTTATATCTAGTCTAAATCTAACCTTCAGTTAGATTTTCAGTTTAAAACCCTTACCCTTTTTTCTTATAACAACAGACCCAAATTAGATGTTTGTTTCTACCTTTTTTATAAGCCCCCTGTAAGTACTGATATGCTACAATTGTATGTCCCAGATCTCTTCCCCAGGCTGAACAACCCACGATCTCAGCCTTTCTTCACAGGAGAGCTGCTCCATCCCTCTGATCATTTCTGTGGGCTCATTCAAACAGATCTATGCTTTTCCTGTGCTGAGGACCCAAAGCTGAATGCACTACTCCAGATGGGATATCTCCACAGCATATTAGAGGGGTAACATGGCCTGATGTATTCTGAGATAACACCTTGGGATGTCATTGCAATCTAAGAATCTCAAATTTAAATTTTTATAGAGCATCCCTGAGATCTAAGCGGGGAACATCCACAGAGGGTCATTGAAGGGCATATTTTATCACTGAACAAGTTAACCACAAGCTTGTATTTAGGCATCTGCTTTTTATTTGTTTTGTGACAGGACAATTAAATATGCTGCCAAAAGAGCTTTTTGTGTGTGTGTGTTTTTGTCTTTTAAAATCTCACTTTGCTTGATGAACTGGAAGAAGAAAAAGCAATCACTTCCTGGCTGAAAAGAAGGAGAAAGCAGGTGTGTAATGTGAACAGATTCATCAGACCACTACATAAATACTGTTTTATTACTAAAAAAAATTCTGATTTCACTGGTGTTACCAGAAGCAGGTATGAAGAGACTTGAAAGGAATGAAATTAAGGACAAACCTTATTTTCTAAGATATTTATATTAAATAATAGAATTTTTTAAAGGATAAGGCAAATGAATCAGAAGTGGGACTGATGAGAAGTCCTTGGAGTTATGGAAGCACTGAAAGATCCAAAATCACAAGATTTAGTGCTTTCTACAGCACTCATGATGTGTCCAGATGCAGCAGCCATTTTGTGGCATCTAGGAAAATGTTATCAGTGACTGTAGGGAAGGTAAAGTATTTCCACAAATTGTACATCAGAAGAACATATTAGAAATTGTTTGAGCATGTGTTGGTGCATTGACTTCTGTCCTTCCAGGTACATGCAGTGATGCATTGTCTTCTCCAAGTGTCACACAGGCCATTACAGTACCGAGCAGGCACTGTGACAACCCTGCTGTGCTGATGTTGTAAATTCAATTCCAGTTCCTTAGGGCTGTAGAAGTCTTGCTATCTGAAGTAGAAATCCTGGGCTTAGTACCACCAATCTGTGATAATCAGGGAAATCTTAAATTGCACATTCTGTAAGCTAAGAAAAAATGTTTTACCTGTCCTTCCATCTTCTCATCATGGTGTAAATATCACCTGAAGATCCTGCCTGAGAGATTGCAGAGAGCAGTTTCAAGGACTCTTTTATTTTATTGGGTGAAAATTACTCTCTGTGTAGCAGCTCAGGCAAAAAGCAATAAAGCTGTCTCTGGATACTTGCCTGGCCTTCAGCTTTGCTAAAAGTATATGCTGAATATCAAATTAGCTGAGAAACTTTATAGAAGTTGACTGCTGCCATTGCTGTATCTGTATGGAGAATGCCAGTGTTGCTAGACATTTCTGAAAAGCTTTATACTCCTGAATGCATAATAGTGTAATCTCAGCACTGTTTAAATCTGTAAGACCTGTTAAACCCCAAGGAGACACATACTTGAGAAACTATTGTATTTTAGTCCTTGTCATTTCTAGATGCACATGATTGAGATTGATATTCCTATTTGATGTAGCTGAAGCAGCTCAAACAATGATCAGATTTGTTTAGACAACTGATTCATATGGTGTAACCCCTTTTATGGGTCCATGAAGTCAACTATCCATAGCAATGCCAAACGACAACTAAGGGCCTGATCCCCTTGTCTACCTACTTGCCTAAATTCTATAATTCCCTATAGCTGTGGAACATTCTTACCACAGCCTTATAATGATCAAGTGACAGAAAAATGAAGGGAGGAAGGGGGAACTGTTCAGGAATATGCTGGCTCCAACAGATAGGTCTGTGTAGGCCAGGATGGAACCATGCAAAGATGCTGGCAGCAGCTTAGCTGCATCAGCCTGTCAGCTGGGTTTGTCCTACTGGGCTCAGCACTGCACCAGGGTCCTCTGCTGTTTCTGACTCTCTGCCAGGTTTAGTCAGCAGTAGCTCAGATCTCTGCTGTGATACCATAATGCACTAAAATTGTCAAAATTCGTGGTGCTCTCTGTCTTGAAAAGACTTCCTAAGGGTAAAATTTGGGAAAAACAGTCAGTGCCTAGCAGTTTTCCCTGTTCATTGGATATGTTTCACTACCTGCAGGACTCCAGGATTTCCAACAAGCAGAAGATAAGTCAGCAGTGCCTGACAGATGCCACAAGTATATGAGGTGAGCACTTCCCAGCAGTTTTTTTAGAAGGAACCCATGTCTTTATGTCTGATAGAGTGCCAGGAAAGAACAATTATATTTAAAACTCCCAAAACACAAGTCAGTTCACATCTGACACTTCTCCAGAACACCTTGAGATCCTCAAGAGTGCCTTGAGTGAAAAAGGTGACATCCTGTGGACTGAGCCATGAAGATGGACAAACTCTACCGTGACTTCAATATGCACACCTAGAATAAAAAAAAGTCAGAGCTAAATTAGATATGGCAAGTACTGTAGTTTCTCAGTATGGTCAGATTTCTGGGATGTCTGATGGGACGCAAACCAGAAGATCACATTGAAAATCATGGTAGTTCCAGGAGCATCTCCAGCCTGGGAAGAGGACTAGGGTTAGGCAAAATCAGGATATGTTGATTGACACAGTTAGAGGGAAAGAGCAGGGAAGCAGATGAGGAAGGTGTTCTTCCTTTTCTTGGCAGTGAGGTCTCTCATTTATGCTAGCAGGAGGCACTAACACCACCAACAAAAGCAGAAGTTTGAATTGTACATTGAAAAAATTATATTCCTGTATTTTCTGGTAGCAGATCCCTCTAGTTTCCTTAGAAATAGATACTCTGATATGTGTTGAATGTTGTGTATAATAGGTCATTCAATAGAACTCTGTCAAATGAATCCATGATCATAATGCTAGGTAATAATATTTAAGAAATACATATATATATATATAAGAAGATAGATAGACAGATATAAAATATTTAACATTTATATTACTCTGTTTTCATTCTGAGAATGAATATGGCTAATATCACTTGTAATTTAACAGGTTGCTAGAAGCCCTGTATTCAAAAGGCTGTGTTTATTATCCACATCTGCTTTTAGTTTCTTTAGGCTACAGTAATAGTAAGATATCTGTCATCTACCTCATAGAAACAATCTGATGATTAATCATCTTGCACTAAATGTCAAAGAGCAGCCTGCAATCAGCTGCACAAATTTATATTTAGGTATTTGCCAGTTTTCAGTTCCTGATAACAACCAGCCAGTCTGATAATTTTTAATTTTTTTTTTCTTAAAATACTTTTCAAAAACTCTGTGAGGCTGCAAATGCTGTCGGTGAATGCTTGGAGGGATTTAAATTTATTGCTAACAGTTTTGTCTCGAGCGAACAAGAGGAAATATCCAAATTAGTTCTGATTGTACAGAAACACAAATTTTTAGTTTGACAACCAGAAAGAAAAATCAGAGGCATGCATCTACTTTTTACTAATTGTTAATATGACTCCATTCACCTGATGAATCAAGACCTATGTTCAGCCTGGACTATTAGACTTACCATTCATCCAGATGACATCACTTCTCTATGTTGTAAAATCAGACTATGTCTGAAGTTATAGCTGTAAAAGAAGGTCAACTCCCATTTTATTCAAAGCGCATGTTTCCTAGAGTAAATTAAAACATTAAAATATGAATTTGCCACAATTTGTTCTTCAGGCATATCTCCACCTTACCTGCATTTATTTTTGATTTCTTAGACCAACACTCCCTAGAAGAAGTAACACTAAAAAACCATCATAATCACTTGCCATCAAACCAGTCACTCAACATAGATGACCCAGACAACTTAGGCAAGAAATGTGAAATGTCTTGCTATGAGAAATTAATATATGTGAATCATGTCACAGAATTCAGTTCTATGCCCTCTGCTATGGATTTTATTTTGGTTAAGGTAATGGAGTTTTGCTAATGTGAGAGTTTCAGTCAATTATACCATGTACAAATAGTGTGCTAAGGGCACAGAGATGTCTATATACCTTTCCATCCTAAAGACCTTCTCAGTTTCTGACTGTTTTATCACCCTGCATTACTGTGCAGAGTGGTAATGCACCAAGGTGTTTGGATCTATCACATATTTTGATATAGTTTTATATATTGTATAAAATGTTCTACTAGAACACTGAACTAAAATAGATGCTGAGAACTACCTTGTATCTATGATAATGAAATTTTTGCAGATATAAATAGCTAATTTTTAAATTGTTTTTACATTTTTTCACCTTATTTATAAAATTTTATTTGATAAATAATTGCAGGGATAGCTTTCTGACATTATCTTGCATATCCACCAGTGACAATTTCTACTGCACTATTAGCAGTAAAATGCAATCAGAATCACACATTTGTGGGGTTCACACTTAGTCAAAGACAGGAAAGCCAACTTTATTGTGAATAATGGGACAACTTTATTTGTTAAATAATGGTTCCTTCTTCTAAGCAATACTTGTATTGGTGCTTCTTACAGGAAGATTTCCTGAACTGATAAAAATATTTTAGCACACAACCATTATTGATTGTTTATCACTGATGATGAACCACGTAAGCTGGTTCCTGATGAAGATGAAAGCACAGCTAAAAATCAGTTATTCATTTATTTGTTTACATCCATTCCTTTCCAGCAAGTAGGAAGGTGCAATAATAGGAACTGACTGTCTTTCATCTGTGCTGAGGGAGCCTGCAAGGACAAGGGATAGAGTCTATGTCTGTAGATAATGAAGAGTCAGGGACTATACTGACTAGACGAACATCAAGAAATAAAATAGCGATAACTACTTGAGAAACACTCAGGTATGGAGAAAAAAGAATGCAAGGAAATAATGAGGCCATATTAAGCTGCCACAAAAGGCAGATGTGACAGAACAGAGCTTCTGTCTTTCTACACTTCTGAAGAGGAGCTGTAGGCTGCATCTTCTAATCCCTTGTAGACTACATAAACTAATCCCTTAATAGCAATAGTGAAATGATTGATCAAAGTTTTGTTAATTAATTTTGTGGGGTTATTTTTGGCAATAGGAAAAAAAATAAATGCAGTGTTAAATGTTGCTAACTAGACTGACAAATCTGCCCAAGGGAGCTCTGCTTCTGGAAAATACTAATATGTTTGAAATGTTTTACAAGATATGTATGACACCTTAAGTATTCTGAGAAGAGGCTTAATCATTCAGTGCTCTGAGTTCATGGGTAACTTTCTGACATCTTTCCACCACGCTATCTTAGGAACGAGGTAAAACTACTTACTTAAGTCTCTCCTTCCTTCTGCCTCCTCTTGCATCCATTCAACACTTGCAAGTCTCTGCCTAAATCAGGCAGCTTGTTAGCACACCTTGTAAACCAGATTACTAAAATTGTCATTATTTTTAAAGGTTTCAGGGTGGGCTCACAAGCACTTGTAAATGAAGACAGGAAAGATCATGGTAACGTAGAATGGTAATAAGCAATGATAATGCAGAAGTGGCAGAAACTGAAGATGTTTTTTAGGAAGAAAATGTATATAGTTGTGATCTGAATAATGCCTCAGCTTCTCAGGAGTGCTTCACATCGCCAGAGCACAAGGTGATGTTTGTTTAAAAGTGAGTGGAGGGATGCTCGCTGAAGTGCATCTGTCAGAGTAACTTTCAACTTTCTCATAATTACTTTTAGTGGTATCAAAGTACTACCAAAGGAAATAATCCTTTTAATTGATGTCCAACCCCTATTGATGACCACCTGTGCCAGTGCTAGGGGCTCCAGCTTGTCAGCTTTCTTCTACAGCTTTATATCAGGACTTTGGGTGGCAGTGGAGTGCTGGGTAGGAAACTTATCCTTGCATTGTATGCATACAGCAGGTACTTCAGCACACAACCAGGTGTCTTGGGACCTTGCAGACCAGTCAGGCAGATATTTAACACATTCAGGAACGTAGAGAATAAACAGTGTTAAAAAATGGGCAACTGAATTTCAATATTAGGCTTGAGGGCTTTTTCATTGTTTAATTCTAAGTTTGTGGCATATACTTTTCTTTGTAGACACCGCTTTTATTTTCTCATACAGAGAATGAAATAGGGATTCAAACTTCCTTTTTAAAGTACATTATATATCCACTGCAGAAAAATGCAATTGAAAATCCATATAGTAATGATACATGAAAATACTTTTGCACTAAAATTGTTTTGATTAAACATATATTAATAATTGCTGTGAAAATATATAAAGATTTGTACACTCCAGCAGATATATTATACAAGCAGTGGCTTCTTGTCTATTGTGCATTGATTTACAGCATCTGAAATGATCACAATGAAATACTTAGGAAATATCTTGTGGAAAAAAAAAGACAAAAAGGAGAGGATACAATGGGCAGGCCAATAGAATTGGAAAAGTAAGAAAATATTCTATTTGCATCAATGCAAAGTAATATGTTCAATGGTTTTTGTCTAGGAATACTTTTCCAGACTTCACCCATGTTGCCTGGAAAAGAGCTGCAGAATACACAACTACTTTTTCTCCTCTTGAGTTTGCATCAATATAGCATGGTTTCAAGCAAGTTCACCCTTAAGCAATAGTCTCTGTTTTCAGCTCTACACACTCCACTCAGTATAACCCAACAGAGGTCATATTTGTGCAGAAGCAAAATATCATGCATGAAACAAAGAAGGAAAAAACATAAAGATATGCAGAAAATAAATGTATATTAATTCTTACATCTTTGAGACTGACAAAAATCTCTCATTTATCAAGATTTTGCATCATATTCAGTACAAAAGGAAACTCTCCATCTCCATAATTTTTCCCCTCTTTCCCTATACCTTCAAAAATGTTGAACCAAAGACAACAGAACAAGGACTGGTTTCCCAGAGGTGGTGTTGTCACTATCATCCAGCTAGAGTCAGGCAGCCTGGCTGGTTCAGAAGGTGTCTGCAGCTATGGCGAGCCGTGATACTTCTTAACATCTTTTGATGTTTGCTACTATGAAGTATGTCTGAAAATTCTCACAGGAAAGACATTAGCCTTACACTGTTATAAGATGGACCAGGCCTCGTGCCCTCCTGACACCCAGTTTTACTGGTTAAAATAAAATACTGACTGGATTTCCCTGTTTCCAACAAAGTGCCTATTTACCAAATAACATCTCTGCTTCTTCAGATGTGTAGTTCCTGATTTCACCACAAATGAATGACTTTAATAACACTTCCAGTGCTGTGCCATTCTGATCTTATTTGTACTCCTTCAAGATGGAGCTTTCTGCACTGTTATCTCTGATGTACTATTTTTATCAGAAGTCACACAGATATTTCAGGCAGGAAGGTACCTCAGGACATCTATAGACCAACCCCCTACCCAAAGCAGGGCCAGTTGTGGGGTCAGACCAGGCTGCTCATGGCTTGTTCCAGGGTTTGAAATCCTTCCAAGCACAGACATGTCACAACATCTTGGAGCAACCTCAATGACCTGTTCTCATAGGCTACGTGGGTCTGTTAGATGGCCCCAAATCTGTCATGTCTCTAGGCTGAACCAGCCCAACTCCCTCAGCCTCTCCTCAGGGAGCAAGTGCTCCAGATCAGCCACCAGAAAGGGCTCCCTCAAGCTCCCCCCATTTCTCCAGGTGTTGGGAGAAATGTGTTGGGGCCCAAGACTGGACGCTGTCTCTGTGTTGGGGCTCAAGACTGGACGCTGTCTCTAGTTGTGCTCTGAGGAGCACCATGTGCAGAGGGGCAATTCCTTCCCTCAGTCTGTGGCCATCCTGTTCCTGCAGCCAGGACTCTGCTGGCTGCCTTTGCCCCATGGGCTTGTGTCCAGCTCCCTTCCCATTACCTCCTCAAGGCCCCTCTTTCCTCAGGCTGTCCCACCACAGGGACCCTGCCTTCCCTGGAGCTCTGCTTGGCACTTGCTGGCTTTCATGAGGTTCCTGTCAGCCCACTCCTGCAGGTCCCACTGGCCTTGCCACAAGGTGTGCTGAGTTGCATAGTGGCAGATTTTTGTTGTGAAGAAGCCTCTGGAAACATGATTGTACATATAAGTGTTCCCAGACTGACCTTACAAATTAATTTCAAAGGCAAAACCCTATGAATAAACATTAGGAGTAGCTACTATGCAGTCAACTTCTTTGCCATAATAGTCTTATTGTAAGGGGCACGGAGGAATTCAGAGAATAGCTGTGCATAGGCTCAAAAATCTTAAAATAATTGCAAGGTTAGAGAGTAGCATACTCCCCCATCACTCCCACAGATCTGATTAAACACTCTCTTAAAGAGTAAAAAAAAAAAGAAAGGGAAAAAATGAAGTTTAATGTTGTACTCTATTTATTTTAAAGAAAATTACTTTGGTTTCCCACAGGAAGATGATAATTAAGGAAACAAAAGAAAAAAAAATAACTGAAGGTAGGCAGCATTTTTTACATGTGTAAAGAAGAGCATCAGAGACTTTAATCTTTTTTACCCCTTGTGACATGCACTTTGAAGGAGAAAGACTCCTAAGTGATCACACCCAGCAAATGAGCGGTCTTTCACTTTCACCCCCAAAGACACCCCTAAAATATAGGTTTGACATATTCAAAAATAGTATTGATAACTACAGATCTCTGAGCAGTAGAAGGAATAAATTTATCCAGGAAAGCTGCCCTTCTTTGAACCTTTTGTCAAAACTGAAAATGTTATTCAACAGAGCTGTTAATGAAAAAAATGCCCACACAGATCTAGAAAAACAATTTGGGAGCAGAAAGGAAAAATTCTGGAACTCTACAAGCAAATGTGACAATGAAGGTGAAAAAAGAGTGAAATTAAAAATTGGTTTTACTTACAACCTTTTATGAGAAGTATTTCATTTCAGTTTTGACCTTTTAAATTTCAGTGATTGTATATTTTGTTATATTTATGTAACCTTAAATAGTGCACTAAGTAATTTACTGAATGTTTTTACAACAAATTCATTCTCTGTGATTTAATTATTGGGGAAAATACACAGGAATTTCTGTAGAAGGTTAGATAGAATTGCCTGACATATAAAAAATGTACTTAAATAAAACATCAATACAATATTTGAAGATCAGCTCTGATGTGTACAGTCATTCTCATTTCCAAAATATTCAGATATATGAAGATCAGATGATTATCCATATGTTACAGAAAATTTACACTGAAATAACCTGCAGGGAAGGATTACAGCAGTTTTATAGGAGGTTATATCTTTAGTCATTTTAAATAGTTTTACATGGCTTGACTTATAGCTATGAATTATAGTAGCTCTGTGGGCTAAGAAAAGCACTAGACATATCATGCAATTGATTTTTATGTTCAAATATCTATTATGTCAGATTTGATTGAAAGAGTGCAGAGTAGCCTGGAAAGGAAGTGTTTCTATGGGTGTCCTTAAACCTAGAGAAAAATCATAATTTAAACATACATTCGAATAATACGGTATCTAGAGAAGCCAACAGCTTGCATCAATAACACCAGTTCAATTCACAAACAAAGAAAAAAAGGGTACAAATTGATATATTTGTATTCTGCTTTGCTAATTTGCCATTTGAAAGCAGAAGAAGAGAACGGAACAAGTGAAAAGCTGTTGTTACAACAGTGATATATTATATGCTACTTTACATTATCAGGAGATAATGCAATAGCATTTTGTGGATCACTACAAGTCATAACTCCTGACACCTATAAGCACGTCCACAAAAAAAGGTCACAGTTATGGGCTGTCACAATCCACTGAATAAAATGAAATGCAACACTATGGTGCCATAACTGCTTGAGTTGTAAAGGGGAGTAACAATTTATTGAGCAGATTAAGAATTTGAAAAGAGTCCACTGCTACAAAAGCTGTTTTAATACCAGAGATATTCTTACACAAGGCAGAGGGTGTAAAACCATTTGAAGTAGAGGATTATGCTAGAAGAAAAGTCATGTGTGGCTACAGGGCAGATGGAAACACAACACCACTGTGCTGCAAGAAGCCAGCATCATGATGCCAATAAAATTTTGGCCATGTAAATTTTATGGATACTTTTTACAAGGCACCTCTGACCACACAAAACTGCTGAAATTGCTAAATGCTAAGATTTATGCTCTAAGTTTTTTGCTATGTTGGCACAGCCTAGGTGATAGGCAGGGAGGCAAGGGCATTATCAGACCAGCTGTCAGTATGTAAATAATCTTCATGGATGTGCTATATTGCTTACTGATGGGTAAAATTATATTATACCGGTCTTCACAAAATGTTTTCCTCCTAAATTACTACTCACCACATGTTGATGTTTAAAGAATATTAATGCTGTGGGTTGAGTTATACTCAACTCATACTAGCTAACACATTCACTTCCTTTTTTAAATGCCTTTAAATGTCTCCATAGGACTAGGTATAGCTGAAACAATAATTGACTCTAACTTTAGGGTAAGTATATATCCTGGTAAAACAGAAACACCCTTCTGAGACCTACACTGTGGTAATTACACAGTCAAAGGCAGCTTCTTGCCTTGTTTCTGTAGGAGTGATGTGGGAGGGTATTAATCATGTGTTCACCTGTAATCATGTTATCACAGAGCCAGAGTGGCTGAAAAGCTTATTTCTTTGAGCTGCTCCTTTCTACTTCTGGACACTCATTGCAGAAACTGTATCAGTTCATAACTTGGCATATTAAGTCATCCAACAATTTTCATTTGCATTATTATTTTCAGCCTTCAACTGCACTAGTTGAGGGCAGAACATGCTGCCTGATGGAGTAGAACAGCTAGAGCTGAAAAGCTTTGCAGACACTGCAGCTAAACCCGACAGAGCCCATGAGGCACAGCCCTGGGGAGGATGGAGACATGGAAGAAGAGGACATCAGTGAGCCAGATGGGAACCTCTACATTCAATCATAAAAACTCTGGTGGCATGGCAGTGACATCTTTTGGGCTGAAACAGTTTGGCATCACTAGCAAGGGAACTTTTTCTCTTGTCTAGAGAACAGAGAGTTTGGCTGTTATTCAGCAGTTTCTCTTTTGGAAGAAACTTTAACAGAATTCCAAATTTTGATTCAAGTGCTTAGGTCAAAAAAGAATAACAGCTTAGAGTGTAATCTAGCATGTTAGGTTCATGTCCTGTACAGAAAGAGAATTCAAATGAGATTTCATTGAATATAATGATGCTTGATATTTGTTATTTACTTTATATCACACTAGACAAGACAGCAGAGTTTGAAAGGAGAGAAAGTGCTGCCATATATATAAGCACAAAAGACGAAATCATCCATTTTTCAGGAAAGTATGCCAGTACAAATAATTTAAATGCATGTGTTGCACAGGGAAAAAAACCCACAGAGCTTGATTCTATGATCCTATGATAACTCTTTTGAGATTGTGAGCTTGGAAAGAGTGTGGCTTTTTCTACTTCATGTTTCTCATCAACACTATCTGCCTCTGTTTTGCTGAATTTGTTAATTTAATTATCCATATGCCAATAATTTTTAAAATATTGCATGTGGGTCACAGTATTTGCTATTCATCATCAGCAGACATCTTATTCTAAATGTAGCTGTATTAGTTTTCAATGCCGACTATTGCTTGGTTTTTTTAATTTATTGACATCCCTCTGTGGGAAAAGGTTGGGGAAAAGCTGTGTATCTCTGTGTAGCTAATGATATAATCCTTCCATAGATTAATTTTTCTCATCTTAGTGTCATATCAGATTGTCCTAAATCAATAGTCACCCTAGTGAGTCCCATTGTTTGTGAACTGTGGAATGTATTACATTCTGCTAGTGAACAGCCAAGTAAGGTAATACTTAAAGGCAACACATTCTTATACTGACAATATGGAGAAAAAAATCTAAAAGTATGGGTTTGTTGAATTGTTTTATTTTCAACTTTTGTAGAATATCCAGTTCTGCTGACACCAGTAGCTCTTCTCTGTAGCTTTTAAGCAGAACTGGAACATAAATCATATGAGTGACAACAAAAAAATGCTATGCTTTTAATCATCAGATAATTCTGGGTGACAGAAAATTCAACCATTTACATGCAAATAGCTTTGAAGCCATACTGACTCTAAAGGTGTAATGGACTGCATTTATTAAGGTCATATTCCTTAGAGACATACTTGTTCATAGGCTCTGTAAGCTGCTTATGTCCCTGCATGACTTCCTGACAGCTTTCTTGCCTTTGCTTTCATGGTTTCTTCACTTTTCTCACATTTTCCCTATCTTTTATTCATCTGTGTGTGTCAGTGTCTAACAACACAAATGAGCTATGGCCTCAAAGCCTCAGGGTTCTACACACGTCACTTGAAATAAATGGCTTACCTTGATGCAAGGTTTAGGTTACTGAATAAGCCTGCAGATTATTTTCTTCCACCACCATTTTTTTACCTTTTTCTTTTCTGCCTTAACTTTTATATAGATATATATATATGATTCTATCTTTTTGCTATTAAGTTCATTCATTTGAATTCCTCAGCTTGGAGAAATTTTGAGTACTGCTGAAGGCTATCATTGTAACAATCCAGAAGGCAGAATATTTTCAGGTCTAAGTACATTCAGTACTTTTCTTTTAATACCACTGCTGGTATGTCACTGATAAATTGGAACAGATATGCTAATGAACCCAGTACCGGCTCCACTCCTGTTCAACATCTTTATTAATGGTGTGAATGATGTGGCAGAGTGTACCCTCATCAAGGTTGTAAATGACATTAAACTGGGAGGAGTAGCTGATATCAGGGTCAGTGGGTTGTTCTGCCATCCAGAAGGGCCTCACCAGCTGGAGAAAGAGATTTTCAGGAATCTTATGAGGTTCAACAAGGAGAAGTTAAAAATTCTGCACTGGGGGAGGAACAGCTCCAGGTAGCAATATACACTTGGGGCTGTACAGCTGGAAAGCAGGTTGGCAGAAAAAGTCCTGAGGATCTCAGTGGATATCAGGCTGGATATGAGCCAGAAATGTGCTCTTGCTCTAAAGGAAATGAAACATATTCTGGTATGGATTAGGCAAACCATTGCCAGAAAGACATAAAAATAAAGATTTATGTCTCTGTATGTTAAAAATCAGCAATATATGTGAGTCTGTGGGCCTTGTTCTAGAAACTGGGGTTGTTCAACTATGTTGCTAAAACCTATCAAGGTTGTAGATAAACAGAAGTTAGCCACCTGGTCTAATTCAGCCCCTGGAGTAATCTTCCTTCTTTGTTAGGTATGCACCAAGGATCCTAATTTCTTTGCAGCAAAGTTAGCAGTCCTGACTATCCCTGTAAGGCATAATTAGACTTTACAGTAATCAACTGTGTCTTTTGACTTCAAAGGTTAGGAATTACTCCAACACATCCCTGACAACTATTCTCTTTAAGAAGAAAATAATTAGTAGACAACCTGAAATAGGGATCACCTAGGCAGTTATTTCAAACTTTTGGGCTAAATTAGAAGAAAAATAATAGTTTTGGTAAGTCAGGAGCATATTTGCTGTAGTTTCAGTTTATTTCCTTCACTGAGACATGCAATTTATAATACCACCCTTGGAATTCTTTACTGACTAACATGGATATGGATGTTCTTTTTTACTAAATAATCAAGTATTAGAAACCTTTCTAAAAAATTCAGAAAATTCTGAGTGATCAGTGATGTTGCAAACAGAATTTTAAATTTTTCCATTCCTCTCCAGGTTTTTATTTTCATTGTTACAAGTTGATTTTCTGACTGGCCTCTATTTTTCTCCTATCTCTCACAGAATTCTAGAGGGACACACACAAACATTGGCTATATTCCTGATTCATGAAATGTTGTTTCACCTGTGTTTGTATTAGTATTCACTCTCTGAAAGAACACGAGGAGAAAGGAGGTCTGGAATAACAAATTATTACCTTAAAGCCTGCTCAAGTGCTACCTTTTTCATAATATATATGGATGGGTGAACTGGCAATCTATGAAGTTGATCATGAACATATTTCTTAAAAATCATATCTGAGGCAGCCCTTGATTTGACATTTCACTAGTAGTCATCTTAATAACCTAAAATTCTATTTTATATTATAGGGTATTTATTTGAGATCCAATGATATGACAGAGTAAATAATATTTGCAGGATTGTGACAGCTTTTCTTTCTATTTGGAGCATAGAGTGGCTATTAAAAAAAGTATGAAATATTTCCCTAAATAATGCTGAAAGACCCTGCCTCTTTGTGCAAATTCAAGTTCTCATTGAAGTGAGAATATATTATTGTCTTTAAACATTTCTGGATCTCAGTAGCATTTTAAATGTTTCTATCTACTATTAATAGCTCTAATTACTTTCTATGGTGTTTGTGATTAACTGATTTAATCCATTACATTATTTTTAATGAAATATATATATTTTAGTAGAGAGACTTCCAAGCCTTAATAAAATTTGGAATATTGGGCTATTTATAGCATCTCTAAGTGACATTTTTTGGTCCTAAATTTAAGAACATTGCTAAAATTAAAAGAAAATGCGGAAATACATTTAGTTGTTTTCAGCGTTTTTACAGAAGAAAAGTACACAGTACTACAGGAGATATTGCTGTAGGCTCTGCAAGTGAAGGAGAACTGATGTCTATTGAAAGATAAATACAGTGGCCCTCCATTTCTCATTTTGAAAGGAGCCATTGTCACCTGGCATCAAAATGATGCTTTAACAATGCCCAATCTGGTTTGCCCCTCTCTCTTTTTACCAGCTTAACCCAGACTGAGTATTAGCCAAAAGTGACTCACTCCAGCAGCAAGACACAAATGCTTTCCCATGTTTAGCTTCAAAGCTATGGAGGAGTAATAATTTCTGGTTTACTCCTTAAAAAAATATTTTTTCTCTTATGCATCATTTCCACTAGATTGTTTTAGAAGGAAAACAAAGGAAATAAGCACATTCAAGCATTCTGAAATCTCTGGATATTGAGATTCTTGTGCTGAAGAGGTTCTTATGGAGCACTTCAAAAGTGAAAGTTTGGTATAAAATGGTCACCTTTCTACTCACTGATTTGAATGAACAAAATCTTTGATATATTTCCAGAGAGCTTCATCCACCTTTTTTACAAGTAGTCTAAGCTGTAGATGTGTAATACTCCAATTAATGGCATGTATCATTGCAGGTCTCCATAATTTCATCAGATTTTTCTGTTAGAACAAGTAGAATGAGATGAAGATACTCTCCAGGGAATTCTTCCTGCTCCACCATTTGATATTTTCATTTGACCAGCCAACACAGAAGGAGTTGGATAAGGGTGTCTTTGGAGCTTTTGGTAGGCAAAATCTGGAGGCTGAAAAACATTTGGAAAAGGCTTATAGATTATTATAGTGTTTTGAAAGTGCAGATATTTCTGACAATTGATGACAGGTTTATCCTTAAAATCTACATTCTTCAATTAGGAAAATATTGAGCAGATTGCATAATCCATGAACAAATGCACTTCAAAATAAGAATCAAATTTAATTTTAAAAGTTCATATAATTTCAGCTTTGGGATTAAGTTCAAAGACCCTACAAACAAAGGGCTTTGTAAAGCATGTACATCTGACATATTCAAAGAATAATGTTAATTTACAAGAAATCAGGAGATAGTATTAGATATTATTATATATAAAACTTCTAACTACTTTTAAAAGAAATCTTGTCCAACAGTGTGGTTATAAGTGGGTTTAATGGTAAAATATGCTCTCCTTAAGTAGCATGATTCTTTCTAGTACCATGATTCCATGGTACTAGAAAGACATACTTTTTATTTAATGAACAAATCTAATAATCTCTCCCTATAAAATCTTAGCTGTGCAACATCTTTCAATCTTTCTGTTTCCCAAGCTCCTTATCTTACAATTACATATCTGATTTCCCAATCTCATCAACACAAGAATCTTGTAGATTCTTGAAGAAAATTAAATATTCTAAAATAATTCCTAAATGATAAAATATGTTCTCACAGAGCTCAGAACAGTAGATTAGATTAGCATTTTTCAGTTACTTTAGCAATTTTATTCATCAGTAATTAATTAATTCACATTAATAATTGATAACAATATTTGGATTTTTAAGTGTTCCATTGACTTACACACTTTGTGAATAATCATCTGCCACAGGAATCTCAGACCACACCTCATCTGTCTGTTTTGTATAAAAGTAGCCTGGGGGAATGCACCATTGCACTGGTTGGGGCTTCTCAAACAATGCTGATTTAGCTTGCAGGATTTGCCTCTTGAGTATGTATTACAGACATAGGTATTAGCTAGAAAAATTATGCTGTAAGTATACTAAATTCAGACTTCTATTTCTGCAGGAAGACTTATTTCATTTATTCTCATTATTACTGTAATCAATTCATTAGCTTCTTTAGACTCCAAATGTAACAGAAGATCCCCTCATGATAAATGTGAACTCTGTATTTTTGTCTAAGATAAATATAATTAAATATATATCTAAATTATTATAATTCATTTTCTCAAACGTTATAAACACAATGTTGATTTTCTTAAGATTAATTATTTTTCTTTTTACTGTATAATTAAAAAGTCAGCTGCTGCCCTGGGAAAAATAATCTGGTTTTACAGGTCAGAAAATTGAAAATTCCATTCCTAAATGAAGTTAAGAGCAGCGTTTACATCTGAAAGATCATTCCCCTGCTGGAGGCATTCAAGCAGGTTGATTGCAAAGCAGGTTGAATGTAAGCCCATTCGGGCTCAGCGAAAGGCAGCAGTGGAGAAGAGCTGGTGGAGGTGGTGCCCTGGTCAGTAAGAACACCTGGTTCCCTCCGAGAAGCGCACACCAGCTGGCACTAAGCACCATCATAGAGCAGTACTGTGGAACAGGGAATACTCAGTCATGACACTGGAGAACTCCAGAGAGCTTTCTTTTGGAAAAGCCTTTGTTTGATCCCACAAGCATCTAGCTTGTGTCTTTCACCGTGTAACAAAAACCAAGGCACAATAAATGCGGAGAAGAAAGAGGTTTAGAAAATCCATGTTTAACTTAAACATGCCTTCACAAAAAGAAAGGGAGCTTTAGATCTCCCTGCAGCTGGGTTCAATGTCAGTAGTTCTCATACCTTCTAGGCGCAGAAGACTGGCTATTCTTCTTTTGGAAGAGGATATACCCAGTAACTGACATTCCAGCTCTACCAAAACACGGAAAAAGAATAACACTATTTGCCAGAGAATGGGAATGTGTTGCTGGTCACTAAGGAGGGAGGAAGAGAGTGAAAGGAGGATGTCTGATATCCAGTGCCTGATCTTATGTTTCTTGTGCATTTTGGGTACAGAAGGTTGGATATAAAATGCATAAACAAACCTAAAAATGGAAACCAGTGTGCCCTGAGTTTTGCAGGGAAGCAGGTAAAAGGAGTACATCATGTTTTTCATTCCCACTGCACCAGAGAATTGTCCTGTACTGATTCATGATTACTTTCATAAGAGTACTCCAATCCAGGGAATAACCAGCCTGCACCTCTCCTTGGAGCAAGATAGAGTGAAGGGTCTATGGCTTCAAGCTTCCTCCCAGTGCATGCCACATTTGACTGTCTCAACCCAGCACATCTACCCTAAAGCTATTTGGCCTGAACTTGAGTGTAGCACCCTTAATTCTCAGCCATCTTTTCTGAGCCATCATTTCAAAGATAAGGTGCAAAACCCACTACCACAGTCCCCACATAATTCTTGGAGCTAGCTCTGTGAGGAACACTAGCCCTAGAACTTCAGTGTGCTGTGCAAAGGAAGTTGTCACCCTGGCAAACAAAAATTCATTGAGAAATACGTGCCTAGAGCCCTGTGGTTCTTTCAGAGCTCTGGATTATGAAAATAAGTACCTATCAAATATCACATCTCTAGAGACATATTTATAAGAGTTGAAGAAACTGGCAACCAATCACACTACGGTAAAAATACTTCTATGAATCTTATTCCCCAAGGATTAAATAGAATTTTTATTTATTTTTTTTTATTTATTTTATTTTTTTTTACAATCATAGAATCAGCCTGAAACTGTGTCGGGGAGAATTAGAATGGATACTACTCGAAGATTCCTCATGCAGAGAGAGATTGGGCATTGGAACAGACTCCCCAAGAATGTGATCATAGCACAAAGCCTAACAGAGTTTAAGAAGAATTTGGAAAATGCTCTTGGGCACATGGTGTGATTTCTAGGGTTGTCCTGGGTAGGGCCAGCATTTGGACTCCATGATCTTTGTGGGTCACTTCCAACTTGAGAGATTTTATGCTTCCAACTTTCATTTTACACAAATACCAGAGTGATATGAATACTAGAGGAGGAAACAGTGACAACTGCTATAGAGACTCCTCAGTATGGCAAACTTTTGGCTGCTATTTGACACATTATACCTGTAATAGCATCTCTCTTAATAGAAATTAATATGTTGTGAGTGCTGTGACTCAGGCAGCTAAGACTGCCTTGCAGAAAATCTGGTGATTACTATACTTTGAGACAAAGAACAACTTTGGCATTTTTAGAAAATAAAAAGCAATCAAATAGACAAACAAACCAAAAAATAAACCCCAAATTTTCCTCTTATGTGTTTTGGGGTTTTTTTATTACTTTTATAGTAGTTGTTGCTGTAAAGTTTAATGCAAATCTCAAATGATAATTTTGAAAAAAGTGAACAGCATTAAAATAGGATGAGATATCAGGCAGGAAAATAGTTGTAACAGTGAGGTCACCCCCATTCGACTCATCTGTTAAATATAAAGACCATAAAGATGTTGGGGTGACCTGTAGGCAGCAAGAGCAAGAACCACTATATTACTGTGGGCTACTGTCTCAGGAAATTCTCTGTCTCTCATTTTGTGTAATTTTTAGACATTCTCTCTCTATTTTTTTTTAATTAAATGCTTTAGTTCTAGAAGAGAAAAATACATTAACTTATGTCTTACCAACCATATTAAAATCACAAATCATGTTTTGGGACCAGATGTAGAGGCAGATTGAACATAGTGGGGATTCATGTATTTCAGAAATCTACACAAAGAGTTTTTGGAAGCTTGGTAATTCTATCTTATATTACCACTTTTATTACCATCACATCAATATTTTTCCCAAGGGATGTAGAATTTTTTTCACTATATTTTAGGAATATATTTCTCCATTTCCAAAACCTTCTGTAGAATGCTCTAGCTTAAGCAAGACCTGTTTCCATTCATCGTCAGATGTGTTCGTGTCATCCAAATGTTCATATTCCATCTAGATGAAGCTGTGTATGTTCCCCCCAGAAAGTTCCAAGGCCCAGGTACCTAGCAAGAGTGAGGGACCTACCAAAGAGGGAGCAAGTGAAAGGCTTTGTTTGTTTCTGATTCAGTCAGACTGCCTGGGACATTAACAGAATTGCAGATTTTGGCCTCAGGACAATGGCTAATGTCTAACCTTATTTACTCACTGATAGTCTAAGAGCTATTAGTTCAGACTGCTTTTCCCCTCACTTTGACTCCTCCAGAGCCAAGGACGAGCATAAATGGTGACATATGTCCTGAATCTACTTCTAGTGGTGGAGTAAAATATTTATGATGTCCTTGCTTATTGTTCCAATATTAAGTGATCATGTCTGTGAATAAACCTCACAAGAGTAATAAAAGTGAAAAATACCCTGGTACATTGTTACTATATA
>WAAE01015261.1:0-22925 GCA_013400495.1 Nicator chloris
TCTAGTGTGGCAAGTGCGACAGGGACCTCTAAAGATTACCCAGTTCCAACCCCTCTGCCACGGGCAAGGACACCTTCCACTAGACCAGGTCTCTCAGAGTCCCATCCAACCTGGCCTCAAACAGTTTGCAAGAGTTTCAGTGATCCCACACGAAGGGCGGAGAGGAGAAAGCAAAAGTTTCGTGAAGGTGGAGAATCTCATCCTCATGCAATATTACAGAACCAGCATAACACTCATCCTGTGGGCAGAAAAGAAGGGGATGTAATGCAAGAAGTAGAAGAAGTCTAAAACATTTTCTTGAAAACACTGCAATGTGAACAGTACATGCAAATTCTTTCTTCTGATGAAAAGGGTTTATCAAGCAAGCAAGACAGGCAAGTTATTTCAAAGTTCTTCCAGTTTTGAGCAGTTTCCATACATCTAGACACAGTCCCTGCTTTTTGCACTGTTTTATGAAAGTGGTGATTTTCTTTACATTAGCATTTCCCACAAACTCAACCACAAGCGAGCTCACTCACTCGTGCAAATGGAAGAGGGTTTTCAAACCTGCTGTTTTACACAAAAAAAAGTTTTGGAACTCTGCTTTGGCCTGGAATCCATTCAACTGTCACTGAGGACAAAAATTTTTCCAGTAAAAAAAAAAAAAAAAAAAAAAAAAAAAGACAAAATTTTTTCTTTGACACTCCGTACCTCAGATCATTCTCTTCAAGAACTTGGCTTACCCTCTTGTCAATACACATTGTTTGGTCACTGTTTTGGATTTCTTGCTATGCACAAGAAGTTTTCTCACTATCTTTTGTAAACTCTTCCAAGAATTAATCTGGCAGGGTGCTGACCATTCTGGCCTGATCCAGAAAAACACTTAAGGCTGTCTTTAAGCACCCGAGTAGTTCTAACCAGACTGAGCTCATAATACTATTGTTTTACAAGATGGTGAAATATCTGTTTACTCATTAAAGTCTGAATATTAAGATTCAAGATTGCTTGTTCTATCCATTACAGATGTTTTCTCCTCATAAATGACAATCAAAATTTCATTTGTTTGATGTTTATATCTTTGTTCAGTTTTCTACTCTATTGAATAACTCTCAGTGAAAAATTCCAGGCTCTTCTCAAACAATTTATTGTTCTTTTCTTTTTCTTCATTATTATTAATGGGAAATTCCAAACTTTCCAGATAAGATTTATATACACTTTCAAATAGGTCACAAAAAGAAAATATCAGAAAAGTTTAAAAAGCCTGTTTTGCAATTTATGGCTTTATTGAAAAAAACAAAAACCCCAAACCAAAAACAACCCCAAAAGCTTCAACTGCTTTAAAAAGTATAAAATTGCCAAAACCTCTGTGACTGATGCACCACAAAGGAATCTGTCTTGCAAACATTTATGTGCCCAATTAATTTTAAGCACGAGTAGCTTGTACACATCACTGTACACTTTCATTAATGATCTAAATAATAGGAGACAGAACATGACTATTAAGCTTTCAGATGACACTAAAAGAGGAGAAATAACAATGCCCTGTTGCAAAAAGAGTTAGGCTTTATATTTGCCACATAAGATTAGATTTACTTCAGTTTTCAAAGGGATTTTTCTTTAGTTTAATTAGCCCTTTTTCTTCTTTGTAATCACTCTCTTAATACAGATAGAAAAAAACACTAACACCATTTTCCAAGTGATCTATTTAGATTCTGCTGTAATTGATCACCTTCTCATCTTATTACCATGACTGCGTTCCAGATAGTGCTTTTTTTTCCTAAACACATGTAACTTGAAACATAATGCTTCAAGCAAGTCAAGCATTTTCTTTCTTCTATTACCTTCTGATTCTGCCTGCCCTGGGGATACTTACCATCTTCGTGTCAGTGGATTTTAGTGGAAATATCCATATATTGCTTCTGCACTCAAAAATATGTTTTGCTTTGGAGAGTCCATTTATTCAAGAGAAAATTCTTTCAATTTTTTTTTCCCCTGGATCTTCAGGTTTATTTTTGTCTCTGGAAGGAACTGAGGGTATTGGTTTCTGGATAAAAAACATTGTAAACATTGTAACATTGTGATATCTATCACTATCATGTAATAGTGATAGATATCGCCTCTCTTTATAGTGCATTAAAAATGCAGCTTACTTGCACGGTCTGACATTAGAGCATACAGATTAAAACACCAAGGTCTATTAATAGTGTGGTATTCTCAGTGATACTTTTTGTTCTAGGATCCTTCATCTTTTTTTACTCACTTTTGAGACAAGGTATGACTTTTTGTA
The DNA here is from genome assembly GCA_013400495.1 of Nicator chloris. Lineage (NCBI taxonomy): Eukaryota > Metazoa > Chordata > Aves > Passeriformes > Pycnonotidae > Nicator > Nicator chloris. Next base: position 2,267 of record WAAE01015261.1, read on the forward strand.
AAACTGCTTAGGATTTTTCAAAAGCTTTTGGCTATGCCTTTTTGAAAAGATGACTGTATTTGAGCAGAACTACAATAATTTTTAACAAACTTATTATCTAAGTGTGCTGTACAGTCTACAGTGCTAAATGCTTCCAGCATTTGCTAGTTCAAAGAGTTCAAATGGGAAGGAATGAAAAAGATGGAACCAGACTCCTCACATTGTCACCAGGTGACAGGATGAGATGCATTGAAACACAAAAAAATTCCATTTCAGAAGAAGAAAAAGCTTTTTTCTTTTTTACTGAGAACATAATCAAACACTGGAACAGTGGTCAAGAAAGCTTGTGGAGACTCCAACCTGGGAGATGCTCAAAATCCAACTGGATACAAAGCTCTGTGCAAGTGGCTCTAATTCATCCTACCTTGAGCAGGTGGATTGCACTGAGGAACCTCCAGAGATTTTCGACAACCTCAGCTGCACTGTGAGTGGATGACTATGAAACCTGACCCTTCACTGCTGACATTGAAATACCCATCTAGGATGTGGACAGCTGTCTTCCAAAAACTACAGCAGTAGAACATTTAGTCATCTTAAAAACTGAACTCACTCTAACAAGAAAGATTGATAATGAGACCCAAAAGCAAAGAGGAAAGAGCACTCTGCTGGGATAATAGATGCTGACACTGGGACTGTTGTTTATCTTAGTCACTGGACAATGTAAAACCGGTTTCCATATTGTTAGCAGTGAAAACTGAGTAAACTTCAAAATCAGGGTTCCTGGTGCTTCCTCTCCTTCCAGACATCATTACTTCCTCATTTGTAGATACACAATATTTTAACTTCAACAAGAGAGGTAAGGTATTAACCACCTTAATGCTTTTTTTTCTGTCTTCAGCTGACAGTTTCATGGTTAGCAAACTTCCTTAGACTATGAGATAACTTTTCAGTCCCAACCTTATTTGTTTTGTACATATCTTAACTATGAAACTGTGAAATTTCTATACAAAAGACATTGCTGTGCTCTGTGGGTTGATGCATAGGGGCTTAAGACATTAAAATCTAATTGTGTGCTGACTAAGGAAGCCTTTATTCAACCATGACTACATGTTTAATATCATAGCCAAGTGCTTTTGAGCTTTGTTCTGATAAGCACAAAAGCTTATAAATCAGTTAAGGTTGGGGTTTTTTTTAAACTGTTCTTTACTAAGTATATAATCCAGCAAATAATTTAAGAGTTCAAACACCAGTCATAGGTAAATGAGATATAGGAGGCATGTGTATACATAATTATAATTTGTGTCCTGTAAAGATAATCTTTCTTATGGAACAATGAAAACAAACATAGAATCAAAACCACAAAAAATAGGAAAGAATGGGTAGAGAGGAAAAGATAACAAGAAAGATTAATGTAATCTGCAGTATATTAGTCTGCTATCTGATACTCAACCTAATAGTGTGCTCTGTAACACTGAACTATGACTTGACTGATCTGATTGGAATAAAGGAGTTAGTCTGTTTGTGAGGAAAAAGTGCATGTCTTATATATTCAACTTATTTATACTAGGCAGGCCTTCCGTACAGAGCTTTTAAGTTCTGGTAGAAAATGTTAACATTGCATCATAAACAAGTTCTAATAATATTAAAAGGTATTATTTTGGTCATATTTGCAGAGTGTACTTAATATTACTTACAAAAGGAAAGTAAAATAAAAAGAATATTCAATTTCCCAATTTCTGTTTTGCAGGCATCACTAGAATTCTTCTAGTATAACATTTCTCAGAAAATATTTACCTCTCCTGATTGTTAACTCTTCCTTACTGAAGAATATTTCTCAAAACATGCCTGGCTAAAGTCACAAGACCCTGGGTATCAGTTTCCAAAAGAGCTCTGCTGTTACTGGCCTGCCAGCTTGCTTGGAAACCACTCAATAATCTCTAGTAGGGCAGTGTATAACAATAGCAAAACCCTCAACCTAAAAGTATTATGTCACCTTTGAAAATAGGACTAAACTCACTTGGCTGGTGCCACTAGAACCTCTACTGAATTTTTTTTTACATTGTAAAACTGTAGAGCAGAGAGAGGATTCTGTGGCTGAGAGCCTGTTATTCTCCTGGTGAAAGAGTGGAATTTCACAGCTTCCAGTATAACAGTCTAATGTCACAGTCTAAATGGTACAATCACATGCTCTCCTGAGGATCTCAATATATTTCCCTTCATGCAGGACTCTTCACCACTGCCACCTCCCCAGCCGGACAAGGAGCTCCCACAGATCTTCCATCACATCTGCATCAGATGCAGCTGTCTCAAAAGCCCAGGGGCATCTCAGGTGGCAGCAAAGACTCAAGTGTGGACAACTAGATCAAGGCCATATAGTTTGTTAACTTATCTAGGTAATTCATAGATGGCTGTACTGTAGACAACCCAATTTAGATGCCTGCATCTGAATCTGAATCTAAATCCCAAACAGAGTTTTGACTTGGCATCTAATATTAAGCATAAATTTCCATAACTGGAAAGTATTTTCCAAGTCAGCATATTGACCAGAATTCTATGACAGAAAGCTTAAAGGAAGTCGGGGTAAAATCTCTAATTTTTAACTATATACATAGAACTAGACATTTAGAAGCTTTGCAAATTCCAGCGCTGCATATCTCTGCACTTCAGTATATTAAGTGACCATTAAATGACCTGACATGTGAGCATTTGCAAGCACGGGACTTTAAAAGATCTTCTGCATTCTTCTGAATAAAATGAATTTTACAGTAAAATAAATACATTGGCCACAGTAGATGGTTTTGGTGAAATACTTCAGAATTTATAAGCAAGAATACTGACATCATGATTGCACCGTACCATTACAATATTGCAATTACATGCAAAACAGGGTTTGTGGATCTCAGTCATTATTTTAAATTGTCACATTTATCCTTAGATTGATTTAACATGTTTATAAAAAACTATTAACACTTTCCTATAGTACATTAAATTATCCCAGGAAAGACATGTTCATATTTTGAAGCATCAAATATATTTTGAAAAATTGGTTTCACATTTTAAGAAAAAATTTAATTTTTCTTATCACATTTTAGAGAAATACAATAAGAAGAACATGCAATAAGAAGAACACTGGGATTCTTCTTCACATGTCAATGGCTGGCCATAATTCAGTTTTCAAAGCAGAAAAGCTCTAATTAAGAAACAACTGTGCACTTATAAGTGGCAGATAAAAGCTTGCAGGAAAACTGAAAAGGCAGCCCACTGGGTTTCTTGGGTTTTTCTTAGCCGATTTCTTTGAGGATTTTTCATTCTGGAAGTTCATCACTTAATTTATTTTTTCGTCATACATACTTTAAAGAAAATCAGCATGATTTTCAACAGTCTATTTATTGTGCTACACATCACAATTGGTAATTTAAAAAAATTAACAGTTTCTCTAGAACACATTATCAAAGAACATGTATAACTCTTATATACCAGAAAGATTTTTTCTCCCACAAAATCCACTGATGCGCATCCAAGAAACTCCTGGACAGAGCCTGCTGAAGATCTTTTGCACTTAATGTATAAGACTACTCAATTCAAATAATGTGTGCAATGCTGAACCTACGAGGCATTAATGCCAGAAACAACAACTGTACCATATCAAGCTCAGGAAAAAGTAATGGGACTAGAAAGGGAGATTTTCCAAAAATCAGAGGTTTTATTTCATCTGTAATATCATTGATAAATGGAAACGCTACCATGCAAAATCTTAGCACTTTTTTGGCCGGAAAGGCAGTCATGCTAATATAATGAGTCTGGATTACAGAGGTTTGCCAAGCTTAGATCATGTATAGATTAGTAATGATGCCTTTTAATGTCTTAATGACCTCTTAATGAAATACATTTATAATGCTACAATTTGGTGAGGACTCACTAAACATTTTTCATATCAGAACATGATGTTCAAAGCTAAGTTCTTAATAATAATTAACACATGTATTGTGCTTTTACTCTTCAAAGTGCTTTAAGAACATTAGTAATTAGTTAAAAACCCGTGTGCTAGATGTATGTTATCTGTTTAGGCTCCAAGAGGCCCACAACAATCAAACTGGAGCTAGCCAGTAAAGTCCAAGCAGAAAACAGTCACTTATTCTGTGTTCTAAAGAATTTTAGATCAAGGCAGGAAAGACCTGTCACAAGACAAATTACATGCAGGTGGTGGCCACTTCATACAAATAGTATTAGACAAATAATATAAACATAGACTATACTTTTAAAAAATGTACCCAGAATATTAAAGCTTAATGAATTTTTTCTAAAAAGCAGAGAGAGAAAAGGCAACCTCTGAAACAGAAAACTCCCCCAAACCATCATTTTGCTAATTTATGTGAGCAATTTTCGCATAAGCAATGGGAGGCTTGTGGTGCTAATTCAAAAGTTGCTAATACTCACTATCTGTGAGCTACAACAAATCACACTCATTTGCTCCTGCGACTGATATGTGGCAGGGCAGGGGTTAACTGATCAAAGGAGGGACTGCAGCTGGCTCATTTACAGGGGCTTATCATCTGCCAGACCAGTACAGATAGGAAAAGAAATCAGAGGTAGTTGTAGCCAAGCAAGACTCATCTCGAGTACCCAGAGAACACGGTTGCTTGAGAGGAGAGGCCTCCTTTCTCAGGTTCACAGGAATATGTCCCCCAAACCAGGGGAAACTTTATTCTGAGAACTTTCCTTCAGTGCTAGAGGAAGAGAATTGTTTCACACCATTGTACTGCTTCAGACAGAACAATTCACTACTGCATAACAACGTGAACTCGGAGACTTTGCTTTTTATCTATGAATATTATTGAATTTTGATTTTAACAAATAATTCAACTACACCTCTGAAGACTTATGCAAGAAGGCAGCTATACATGAAAATCTCATTCTAGTTAGGCTAGATTTTAAATTGTTTTAATATTGAATGCAACTGATGTGTTTATTTTCTCAGGAGAGACAACAGGAATTCCTACATTCAAAGGGATATTGTGAAGATAAACATATAAAAGATTCATCAGCAATGGTATTGTGTGCTTAAAATAAATCTGCAACTAGATTTAGTCAATTGAAGTTGGGAAAGATTTGACTGTCTGCTTAAGATCTCAGTTTCAAGGAGAAAAAATGTTTATGTTTAGTTGAATATGAATGTCAGAAGTCAAAAAAAGTCTTACTTTTTATCCTTTCTAACTTCTTTTGCTATTTTTAGCAATGTAAGATTTAAAATAAAAAGATACTCCAAGCTTATTTAATTTGAAGCACTATGAAAAAAATTCTGAATTAAACCCAGTATATTTTAGCAAAACATACATTTTTATTTTATTTGAGAAAGGCAAAAATTAGCAATAGAGGAGAATTTGGTGATTAAAAGAATGACACGATAAATTCTAATAATAAAGAACTGATTGTAATAAAGGAAACACCTTTAGTAAATGGCAGAAGCTGAAAGTCTGATTATTTACATACGTACTCACTTGGATTTCTTCCAGCCATATGCTGGAATTTCACTTTACCTTATGTTAATTTTTTGGCAAATGTCAGTGTGATGCTTGTGAGGTCTTCAGAAATATGAACTAGAAAAAGCCGATAGCAAATTCTTGAACACACTTGTTCTACCTAAATTATACAGACAGCACAAGAAAGGAAGGGGAGAAGGTTCAAAACTGCTATGGGATCTCAAGCTGCTGACTTCTGAGTCTGAAGAAATAGTGACCAATTTCCATTCTTTTTCTTGGAAGGTGTAGCAAGGCCAAGTTTTATGGAGCAAGCCTTGCCCTACTGTAGCCACCTCCCTCCTGCCGGCTGAAGAGTCAGTCTCCCCAGTAAAGCAATTCCAATAGACCTCTGAAATCTAAGGCAGGAAATTCCTTTCAGCACCGCTTTCAGCAATGAAAAGGACTGTCAAAACACCTTCCTAGAGGATTACAGGGATCCTGCCCAGGAACTGGTGGAGAAAGTTCAGCACTTAGATGAGTACAATGCCCCCAGCTCCAGTTCATGTGTAACAAGAGCAGCTTTAATGCACATTTATACTAAGGCCAGTTAACACTTTCAAACTCAGTGCAAGAATGTCACTTTTGTAACATAGACTGTTAAGAACTTCTAAAAATACATCAAATGTATTCTCTAAGTGTGTGTGCTTCCCAGTTTGCAAAATGAATTGTTTTCTTAATTAAATACTCTCTTTTATTTCACATCTGGGTAATACATAATTGTATTAAAGACCTTTTTATAGTCTTCCCATCAACCCACTGCATATGCAATCACATTCCACATGCACAGGTATCAGTATACATACATGTTTTTTCTGCTCTCTTTCAGGCACAGTAACTATGAATTTACTGGTAAACTTGGAAACGTTGCTAATTTCAGAGGCTTTTTAAATACAATTGGTAAGGTGGTGCTGCTCACTGGAATTCACTCCATGATGGCTGACTGCTAGGACAGAATTGGGTTGCACAAACACCTTAAAGTCCCAGCACAGATGTCCTAGCGGAATGTCGCTGCGTCCTGAGATGTTCAGACAGCAGCTGCCAGACTAGAAGGTTCCTGATAGGTCCTGTCTCTCCTGTGCCAGACCCCTACATGTGTCTTGGGTGCACAAGAATATGTCAAATAGCACTAGATTGCTATGTGTAGGCAGCTGAATCCAGTTTCCAATGGTCTTCTAAGTAGAGTGAACAGCAAAACTGGCCACAACACTGAAACAGCTGAGCTCTGTAGCTCCAGTAACAGCCTAATCCTACCTTTGTGCTATTAAAGAGCAATTGTATTGAAAATAACAACTACTTGAAATGTTACCTCCCCCAAAGGAAACCCCAAGAAAACCAAAATCCCAAAGTAATAGGTTCCCACAGACTATAATGGAAAATAGCCATAGAACATTACAGAGTATTTTTCAAATGGAATTGTCTGGGTTTATTATTTTACCTTGTAAGTTAACAGGTGTTTGTTATTAGTCATAGAATCACTGAATCCTAGAGTACTGTGGGTTGAAAGGTCCTCTAAAGGTCATCTAGTCCAACCCCTCTGCAATGTCAGGAACACTTTCAACTAGATCAGGTTGCTCAGAGCCTTGTTCAACCTGACCCAGAATATTTCCAGGAAAGGGGCATCCAGCACCTCTGTCAGCAATCTGTTCAAGTGTTTCACAAAGCTCATCAGTAATTTCATCCTTAAATGTAATCTACCCTCTTGTTTTTTGTCATGTGCCGGCAAGCCTCAGTCTATTATTTGTATCACTGATATATTCTTATATTTTAAACAGTTAAGTATTTCAGAGCAACAGACAAGGACCGCAACCTCTGGCCTCCTCCTCACCCTTTCCCCCAATTATCTAGTAATTGAACCTGCCTCGGACCTGAATGATAAAACTAGTAGAAAATGGAGGGATATGTCTGTCTGTAATCCAGAAGAAAAGTCTGCCATCTTTTAGAAGTCTGCAGAGAAAAAAAGTACTGTTACAGAAAGAAAGAGGGGGACTCACTGCACAGTATGTGCCCATGCAGCATTTTGGAGAGAAAAGCTTCTCCACTACTGCTGATTGAAAATATAATAAGCCAGAATGAGGTTCCCTTCTTCTGTGCAGGGGAAAATTATGTCCTGTGAAGTCAGAAGCACAAGCACAAGATGAAAAGGCAGAAGAATTTGTCAGAGAATAATGGATGAGCCATTATAGGTGCTTTCATGGAAAATGTAAGAAAATCTGAGGTGCTGCAAATTGGGAAACTATCAGAAATCATGGCAAAATACAAACAACTGCTGGGTTCAAAGGGCTGTAATCAGTGGCCCCAAGCTCAGTTGAAGGCCACTCACTAACAGCACAGCCAGGGGTTGATAGTGGGACCAGTACAGTCTAACCTCTGCATTCATGACCTGGACAGTGGGCCAAAAGTGGGAGGAGTGGGGTGAAGATACTGCCATGCAGAGTAACCTCGGTGGGTTGCAGAGATGGCCATAGAGGAACATCACACACTTCCAGAACGGAAAGTATGAAGCTCTGCACCAGAAAAAGGAATAATCCCACAGGAAAAAGGAATAAACCCAAGCAGGCTGGGGACCAACTAGCTGGAAAACAGCTCTGCAGTGAAGGACCTGGGGGTCCTGGTGGACAACAGTATTACTGTAAGCCAGCAATGAGTCCTTGCAACAAGGAAGGCCAACAGTATCCTGGGGTTATGGCAGGAGGAGCATTGCTAGGAGGCTGACAGCAGTGATCCTTGTCTTCTGGCCAGCTGTGGTGAGGCCTCATCTGGAGTGCTGTGTCCAGTCATGGGGTCCCAGTGCAAGAGAGACATGGACTTCCATGGGCAAGTCTAGCAAAGGGCCACAAAGATGACTGAAGGATAGAAGCAAGAGAAGGCTTAGAGAGCTGGGACAGTTCAACCTGGAGAAATCTCAGGGAGCTCCTATCAATGTTTAGGGCAGTAAAGATACCTGATGCAGGAAAGTAAAGAAGTGAGAGCCAGTGACACGATAAAAAGAAGTAGGCACAAACAGAAATACAGGAAATAAAACTAAAAACCAGCTTTTTTTCTTTCATTACAAACCATCTTTCTCTTGGTGAGCCTGGTCAAACACTGGAAGATGTTGCCCAGAATACTTCTGGAGTCTTTATCTCTGGGGAGATTCAAACTCAAATGGTCACAGAGCTCTGAGCAACCTGCTGCAGCTGACCGTGTTTGAGCAGGAGGATCTAGAAAGTCTCCAGTCCACTCCTATGTTATTTTTCCTGCCAGTCTGTGTATCACTAAGTGTAGTTTAAAAGGGCAGATGAAAAAGCAGAAAAATAACATTTTGGTTTGTCTTTCCTATGCTTAACTTCTAGAGTGAAATTATAACTACATAGTTACACTTGTCCATGTACTCCATTCACCACTTGTGCTAGACTCAAGAGCAGATGGGTTGACCTCTCTGTCATTTGATGTCTAAACCTCATTTAAACCTGATATTTTGGAACTACATCTCTTTCCAAAACTAAACAAGGGAATAGAAAATCAAAGTCACCTACTCTGCCCTATAAAGCACTATAACAATATAATGGTGGCAGGAAAAGGAGAACAAGGGATTTAAAACATTAAAACTTTCTTTCCTGTAACACTGACATAAATTAAATGAAAATTATAATACATCATTAAATTAAAATTCAGTCACAGATTTTACTTCACCAAAAATACAGTTTTAGGGTATAAAGAATATTGCATTATTATCAAAGATACAGACAAAACGTACACAACATTTTTGGGGATTTAATGTAGCTAAACTTATGCAAAAGCTGTTGTAAAAAAAGGACAATTTGATAAATTTAAAATGGCTGAAGCAGAAATAATTTTCTATTACTGCCTGCATTGGGACTAAAACCAAGACATTATCACAGCACTTTTTAGTTGCATTTTGACCTCAAGGGCAAAGTAGTTGGTCTCATCACTAACAAGAAGGAAATAATATAGAAAAACGTGTTTGGAAAGTTCATCACTTTCTAGTGGTTTGTATTTCATTGTCGCCCTTTAACTCTGCATATGGGTCTATGATTGCTTAAAGGGAGACCACATACAAGTAATCATAAATAACAGTTCAGAATAAAATTCAATATTCTGCAAAACCTAAGCAAAAATGTGATCCATGTTGCTGAGGCAAAAGGTAGGGCTAGAACTGACTTTTTACAAGAGACTAAGTTCTGTACTTGAGCTGAAGCCTGCACTCTCCGAAACACCAGAAAATGTCTGATGAAGATTCTTAGCCAAACACGGCTGTGATTCATGACTAACAGTTCTCATGGTCAGTTTTAGATAGCAACAGGGGAAGGCAAGAGAAAAAAGAAACCACAAATTATTCGACTAGTTCTCAAATGTACTTACAAATGGAATTTATTTTCTTGAAATTCAATGTTTTATTTCATTTACAGTTTGCAGCTATTAAATATGAGGCAGTTGCTGTGTGAGTTGTTCCAGTACACACAGCTGCATTAACAGCTAGCTACAAACACATTTTACACTAGTGGGTACTTTCAAGAACCAAATATCTCTTCAGGAAGTTTTACCAGCAACTTTTTTTCATGTGCTTATGCAGTTTCAGTGAATTCTGTATGCTACTTTCCACATACATGCACTTTTTTCTGTCTCTGCTGCCTTAAAACTAATTTCCACTCATCTGTGGGGCAACACTAACAAAGACACTTCCAACTGTTCCTTGACAGGATTTGCTATCATGTAACTGTTGACATGTAAAGGGCATTTTCTATTTTGATTGGACATTATTTCTGCTTTCTTTGGATTAAGCATTTTAAACTGAACTATGAAATAGCCTTAAGTATATAGGTCATAGCAATTATTGTGCTATTTATATTACTACAAGTCTGCAGCAGATGGCCTCCAGGGCTCTGGCCAGAAGAACCTATCTCCTGCAGATTTATTTGGTGCCTAGAGATACTACCAACTAACTTCCCAAACCTGTTTGAATGCCATTGTGCCTCTCACTTGATGCCAGCAAAAATATTCCAGGCTTATATGTTTCAGCACCAATATTCCTCAAGGCCTTCCTGGTACCTGGCTATATAAAATGTTCCTACTTGGGTCTTGTCAGAAGCCATGCCCCTGCTGTTAAATGAAGTAGCAGCAGACACACTTAGCCAGCCAAGGGGCGCAGCCTGGCCACATCTACACTTGTTAGTACTTGGCTCAGTTCTCCTTTAGGAGCTAGGTGGTACCACTGTGGCCATTAGACAAAATTGTTATATTGTGTAGGGTTTTTTTCATTCATAAGTGCCTGAAAAAATATAAAGGCTGTACTGCAGCCCTCCAGGGTGACTTCTCCATTTCACAAAACATGGGCTGGATGCAGTGTGATGGTATGGGCAGGGTGAGGGTGCAAAGGCTGCTAGGACAGCTCTGGAAGACCACACGAGGTAGAGAACATCATGTTTGGTGGAGGCTTTTTCATCCTGACTACTGAGCGTGGCTTCTGGTGCAAGTCCACGCCCTTGAACGCACCTAGGACTGTTCATCAGAGTGTTCACAGGCCCAGAACAGGGCAATGCCTGACCAATCTGGACAACCAGTTGTTCAGCACTGAAGGACACTCACTGGTCCCGTTTCATGTAGCAATAAAAACATATCCAGGGAAGTAGTGCCAAATACTCATGAAAATCTGACCCTAGAAAGCACTACCCCAAGCTTTCATTGCATAAATTTTATTCTTTCCCTATGCCTGAATTAAACAAGCCCTTAAATGCATTCATTGTATTCCACCCTGATCTAGAAAAGTTTTTATTCACATGAGCCACTTTAAGATCACTGTTTTCCAGGATGGTGTTTGTTTAAGCAAGCCAATGTGTGTCCAGAAACTCTGGGACCATTGCTCTATGTTAGATCATTCACATGCTCAAAGTTTTGCGTTTGCTGTACTGTGGCTTTATATACTTTAAAAAGAAGCATGAGAGCAATACTATAAATATATATACACACACATATATATATGTATAATACATAAAATATACAACCTCCAACCAACTTCCGATTCCAAAACCTTGCAGTTGTCTTTTTTAGTCTTATAACACAGGAATACCTACTAAAATGTTATTGCTGCAATTTATGATAGAAACATAACTCAAAGGCACAAGGTCTGCATATACTCACACAATAGGTCACAATGAGACAATCAACACAATATCAAGTTCATTTTTTCCCAAGAAGATGCGGAATAATGACATTTTCCTACTTGAAGTTTCCCTTTGCCCACAGATCAGGGCAAAGTGTCTCTTCTACAAAGTGAAAGAGCTATTTATGACTTCACTACAGTAACTTACCAACTCCAGTTCATATCAAATGACATACATGCACTCATTATTTTAATACCACACATGAGCTAACCTGCCATTGACAAACCAATTTTATAAACAGTTTAATAAAATGTACTTTGATCAACGGTACATCAAGCACCTAGGTGGTTCTTTTATATATTCAGCACACTTTAGACAAACTGAGTTCTGCAATAATAAATGACCTGAAGGATTTGATGTGAATCTCAGAAAAAAAAGCAATGTTAGTTGCAAATAGGAACATGAACACTGTATCAGATCAGGCCAAAAGTCCATTCTGTCTTTGACAGCCTCCGACAGTTGTGCCAAGGAAAGGGCAAGCACATTGGGCTACTTCCCCGCTCTGGCAGAGGGACAGCTCTCAGGGCTACCCGAGCCTTTACAGAGTACTCTCACGTTTAACAGTCCCTGATAGATTTTCTTTCCATAAATCTGCCTTATCTTTTTGCAAATTCTTGTGAAATTTTAGGAATTTGTGACATTTCCAATGAAGTTTAAGACTACTTAAAATACTTTTTGTTTTGAAACTGCTGCCTATTAGCTTAATTTGTGTTCCAAAGGTTTTGTATTAGAAATTACAATAAGGAATCACTGTCCATTCAACTTGGTTCCACAAACTATTGTCACTATTTCCCCAAGCTACTTTTGTCATTAGCTTGTCTTCCAGCTTCCATTTTACTTTCTACTTACTATGTGGATGAACTTCAGATCTGTGAAAAATTTTGTCACATTTTCTACATCTTTTGTGGATTTACTGTACCCTTTCAAAAAGATAGGAACTGCAGTCCCCATCCAAGCAGAGAGCATGTCACCATCACAGAGTAAGAATCATGCCATTCACTTCCCAATGGCTGCTAAATATTACCTGATTCTGGAAGCACAAGGCTTTATATCCCATCTAAATACTCAGCTTTATCTCACATGTCAACATATCCATCATTTTAGTCCTCAGTAGGAATCAAGAGGTCCTCCCGCAACCTGACAATTTTTCTTAAATCTAAATAACCCAGTGTGAACAACAGATTTTACTACTCCACTGTCCACCCTTTTTTCCAGACTATTTATGCCTCTGTCGAACAGTACTGACCTTCAGACAAACTCCTTTTAAGTCCTACCTGTTACACAATCCATTGAAAAAGATGATAATCAATTCCTAACCTTTTTCTACTCTATCTTTCTACCAAGTATCCAGCCATCTGAAGGTTATAATCTTTATCTCATTGAGCTTGTTCACCAGTGCACACCACCAATTCCCACACTGAGGTGAAGTATTTCAACTTTTGTTCTGAGTTTGTGCAAGGTAGGGAGCTTGGTGATAAGACACAGAAGGCTGGCTCCCCAGTCATCAAAACTATTTATGTTTTAGCCAACAATGCCATCAGCATTACACAATTTGTTCATTAATTAGCACTCAAACCCCCTATATGCTAGTTATACCTCTTGTTTCTCATGACAATTAGTCCACATGCACAGTTCTTTCCTCCATTTGAGCTGGGGGTCTGTTTAGAGTAGGTCAATGAGTTGATGGTCATGATCTCGTACTGCTGGACTTACCTTTCCCTCAGTTACTGCTCAGTTCTGCTGACTTCCCTTATGGTGGCTGTCATGCAGATAGCTCATTCATCTTGGGATTGTCTTCCCTTTTACTTGAAACAACAGATTAGCCAAGAATGCAACATTCACAATGCAACTGCTTAATCATAACTGTCTAGTTATAGCTACTGATTACCAACTAAAACAAATTGCAGTTTGAGTCAAATCCTGAGGGGCTCAAATCTTGATTGGCTCAATAAAACATGACTGTTGAATCTTCTAAAAACCTTTAATGAAAATTCTTGCCCAAACCAGGAGGGCCAACCATGCCTGGTGCACCACAAGTATCGCCAGCTGGTCAAGGGAAGTGATTGTCCTGCTCTGCTCTGCACTGGTATGGCCTCACCTTGAGTCCTGTGTGCAGTTTGGGATACCACAATGTAAAAAAAGATAAAAAGGTATTCGAAAATGTCCTAAGGAGAGCTACAAATATGGTGAAGGTCTAGAGGGAAAGCCTTATGTGAGCAACTGAGGTCACTGGGCTTGTTCAGCCTGGAGAAGAGACTGAGGGGAGACCTCATTGCAGTCTTCAACATCATCATGATGGGAAGCCAAGGGGCAGGCATCAATCTTTCTTTCTCTTGTGATCAGTGACAGAACCTGAGGGAATGGCAAGAAGTTGCATCATGGGAGGTTTAGGCTGGATGTTAGGAAAAGGTTCTTCACTCAGAGAATGATTGGGCACTGGAATAGGTTCCCCAGAGCAGTGCTCACAGCACCAAACCTGACATAGTTCAAGAAGTGTTTGGGCAATGCTGTAAGGCATATGGTGGGATTTTTGGAGTGTCCTGTCCAGGGCCAGGAATTGCACATGATGATACAGATTTGTCCCTTCCAACTCAGGGTATTCTATCATTCTATGATTCTGTGTTCATTGCCCTGGTTTGCCCTGGTAGATGAGGTCACTTTGCTCCTCCAAAGAGTCCCACATATTTCTGAGGCACCATGTCCCTCCAGAGAAAATAAAGCTGATGGTTCTCAAGTGCATCATGTCTATTCCTATTTCACTTCCTCTTGTGTTTGTTATTCTTCCCACTGATTTGATCAACATGCATACCAACCTTAGGAACTCCTTTTGAAGCTGCTCAGGTTTTGGCTAGAGGCAGTACTCCCCAGTTCTCCAGCACCTCCTGTAGCATGTGATTTCACAATCCAGCTGCTTCATGCCCAAATCCCTGTGTAACTCCTGAATAAACACCATCCAACCTTGCCAATTTCTTACTATTCAATTTATTTCTTTTTACCTGCTGCTCTGGCTTCAATTGGAAACATCTCTTCCAACATTTCTACCCAAAAAGCAGCATTTTAGCATGAAAACCTCCCTGAGTTCCTCTCTCATAAGCATGGGGTTTAGTTTATTCATTACATCTTCCCTGAGTTCCTTTCACATCTTACCTAACAGGCACTCAGACTCTGTCAGGTTCCTGGTGCTTAAGGAAAAAATTACTGTTACTTTTTTATCTTCACAGAATCTCAGAATCAAATAAGTTGGAAAAGACCTCTGAGATCACTGGTCCAACCTGTGACCTAACAGCAGCATGCCAACTAGACCATGGTACTGAGTGCCATGTCCAGTGTTCCCTTAAACGCCTCTGGGGATGGTGACGCCATCATCTTGCTGGGCAGCCCATTCCAAGGTCTAATCATCCCTTCTGTGAAGAATTTCTTCCTAATATCCAACCTAAACTTCCCCTGGTGCAGCTTAGGACCATGTCCTCCTGTCCTGTTGCTAGCTGCATGGCATTCTTTTGCAAGTTGGTCCTCAAAACTTTTTTTATTATTATTATTTTTTTGAAGGGGGAAGGAATGTGTGTGCTTTAGTGTGTTGCTACAGTCCAGGTGCTCTGGTCCAGTTTCCTCATTTAGATGCAGCTAAGGAAAACATCCTTGGGGGTGCTGGATGACAGCCGGCTCAATATGAGCCAGGAACGTGCCTAGGTGGCCAAGAAGGCCAACGGCATCTTGGCCCATATCAAGAATAATGTTGCCAGCAGGACTAAGCCCTGGTGAGGCTGCACCTCCAGCAGTGTGCTCAGTTTTGGACCCCTCATTTTAGAAAGGCCATTGATGTTCTGGAGCTTTTTCAGTGAAAAGCAACAAGGCTTGTGAAAGGTCCAAAAAACTTTATGAGGTATGCCTTATGAGGAACAGCTGAGGGAGCTGGGCTTGTTTAGTCTCCATAAGGCTCAAGGAGGACTTCTTTGCTCTCTAAAACCACCTGACAGTGAGGAGGGGGGTGGTCTCTTCTACCATGCTTACAGTGAGATGTCCAGAGGAAATGGCCTTAAACAGACTGGGGAAACTCAGATCAGATACTAGGAAAAAAATTCCCTGTTCGAGTGGTTAGGCATTGGATTAGGCTGCCCAGGGAAGTGCTGGAGTCACCATCGTTGGAGATGTTTAAGAGGTGTCTGGATCTGGTGCCAGGTTGATGTGGTTTAGTGGTTTAGGGTTGCAGCGGCACCACTGGGCTGATGGTTGGGCCTTGGTGGTTCTACAATTCTAGCCTTCAAACACGTTGAAGAATAAGCCTGCACTTCGCTACCCCGTTCTCCACCATTTCTAAGGCAACTCAGCTCATATTGCTCTTTCAAAACACCTATTACTTTTCTCCTTTGCCAGAATTCCCAAAGAAGCAGTGAGGTTTGAGAAAGAGTGAACGACAGGCAGAAAGAAACCCCCAAGACGCGCGTCCCGAGATGCTCTCCCCTCTCGCTCCTGCCATCGCCACGGGGGTGGCGGGCGGCTAAAGCCGTGTGGGCAGTGCTGGGTAGGAAGGGCGGTCCGGTCCCTCACGGGGGTCGCAGCCACCGCCCTCACGGCGCGGGCGCGTCGGGCCCGCCCTCAGCGCGCCCCGCGGCCCCGGCGGAAGGAGCGGCCCGGCCGCCCCCGCCCCTCCTCGCCGGCTGCTTCCGCCCGGTGTCGGCAGAGACAGCGCTGGCCGCCGCCGTGCCGGGAGCCGGGGAGCCTGCGAGCGGGAAAGGTACGTGCCGCAGCGGCCCTCCCCTGCCCTCCCCTCCCCTGCCCTGCCTTCCCCTGTCCCTGTGCCGGGTCGCAGAGCCGCCCCGAACCGCCGGCAGTCACCCCCCGCCGCCGTTCGGGGCTGACCCGGAGCCTCGCCCAGCAGGGAGGTGCCGCCAGCCCGCCTGTGTCGGGTGTCAGGTCTGTAAGGAACCTGTTCCGCCGAATAACGCTGGTGATCTCTAGGCGGGCGGTTGAGGATGGACTGACACATTCCATACAGAAAGAAGCCCTTCGTACGTGCTCCCTTGACTTGTTTTGTCATGGAGGAGACTTCATGACACAAGTCCTAAGTGGTGTCTCCTTTTCTAAAAAATAACTGAGGTGATGCTATTTGTAGTGTTTTTTCTCTGTGTTAGTTCTTGTTCCTGTGAAGCATCTCTCGCGGCTGAGTGATGCTTGTTATCTTGGTGGCATGTTATAAAACAAGAAACGAAGGAAAAGTCTGTGACATGAAGGGCCTAGAAATAGGAGGAGAGGAAAATTAAGATTATAAATTCTCAAAAGTTATAAGTGACATGAGATTTTTTAAGTGGAAAGAGGTGTATTTTAGTAGAGGAGCTACTGGTTTGGAAAAGCAGGGAGTCCTGCAGGCTCACACCCTCCTTCGGGAGTTTGCTGTCTGCCAGGTTTGCTGTCACTGCTGGTCCCAGGGCATCATCACTGTCGCACCCACCTTCATGCCTGTGTTTACAACACAAGAGAAGAGGTGCCTGTACTAGACTGGGTGAGCAGCAGGTTCAGGAAGCAAGTAATGCTGGCAAGGAAACATGCAGTGAAAGAAATTGGGATAATGATGAAGATCTATTTGAGGCATGACAGTTCTTGAGAGCTTTCTTAGTGGTAAGTTTATTGCTGTGTTGCAAAAATGAAAAAACAGCTTATTTTCTTGCAACTTAACTATAATGTTAAAGCCTTGAATGATGCAGACTCTTATTTTTTCAGGTGTTGTATACTCCTGGCCCTCTGGGACCCTGTGATGCCCAGTTGAGGTCTGAGAGTCCATCCACATGGGCCTGTGTCAGAATCTGGATATGAATCTGTATTCTATGTGTTTCAGAGACTAGAAGCCTTCAATTACTAATTGTGATTGTTGCAGCTTCCTATTTTCTTGTGACACTTGCTTATGATGTCAATGAGGGAAGTGGTCACAGGTTTACAGACCTGGGTAACTGACAACACTAAGACTTTATGCTTTCCATCACGGAATCACTACAAGGTTTATAACAAAGCAATAAAAGTCAGTGATTTATTATGAATCTTGAACAGTACCTTAAGCAGATGCCTGTGAAAAAGACAAGCGTGTATGATTCTACTTTACCTAGTCCCACTCTGTGAGTATCTACTCAGGTTGCAACAAAGTGCAGTTGAGGAACTTTCTGGGACTGACGTGCTGGGGTCTTAAAGATCCACTGTGGATTTCTCCATCAACTCATCCTTGCCTTTGACCCATAGGTAGCTCTAGTTTTTCAAACATCCAGCCTCAAGTAGTTCTGTGGGTCAAAAATCCACTAACTCACTAACGTCTGTTGGTTTTTGACACACTTTCTGCTACTTCTACGTAGTATTATCTGTTTTGTTTGATTCACAAGGGCAATTACAATAAATTGTGTATGAATAATGGTAAAACAAAATTTCCAATATGACTGCCAAGCCAAAGAACTTACCAGTAAATTTGACAAGATTTACTCTAAAGCTTCTTAATTGTACTGTTTTCAATGCTATTTTTTGTTTATCTGTTTTTAATTGATAGCTTTGATTTCTTTTAAATGAAACTTTATTTTTCCATTCTTGTGGTTTGTTATAATGAGGGCACCTTGTCTGGAAAAAGGGGTGGTCCCAATTTTGGATGATGTCTAAGTTGTTTTTACTGAATATTAGAATCAGAATTTCAAGGTTTCAGCTTTAGAGCATGCTGTTTATGCATTTGTACAGAAAACATGTTTGCAGGATATGAAGGACAGGTAATTTTCACTTACTTATATCAGGCATGCTCTTCATAGCAATGTGACTGTGTTTTTTCTGCTCCTGACAAACCACTGTGTAGACACCGAATTCCCAGTGAAATGTTTGATAACATTGGATTCCAGCTTACATGTTGAATGATGACATTTAGATGTCTTGTGGGGCTTGTAAACAGGTTATAGTGGGGGAAGTAAATGATTCATAATTTAAAAGACTATTCATAATAGGAAAAGTATAATATGAAATGTCTGAGCTTAAAGAACAATTAAGCCTGAAAGAAATGGAAGTTTTCACACCCAATACAAGCCTGACTACGTAGTCACTGGTGAAGTGAATGATAACTGCTTGTTTGCTCGCTGGGGTTGCACAACCATGTCATGTAGTGTGACAGTGCCTTGTTACCATACGTTAGGTAATCCTGATGTGCCAGAACAATGTCTAACCAGCGATGCTACAACTTCAAGTTTGGCAGGGTTTCTTTCATCATTATCCTTGGTTTTTTTCTTCACTATCTTTGCTTCTTCCTGCTGCTACCATGCTATGCACTTGGTTATTTCCTTTTTCCATCTCATCTCCAGCTTCTGTTTAGATTCTGTTCCCATTGTCCTTCGTTTAGACCAATTCTTTATTCAAATCTTTAGTTGAAAAAAAAAAAAAAAACAAAACACTTGTGATACAAGTATTTTTGCAGAAGTCTGACTCCTCAAATTTTACCTCCTTAAAGAAATTTTAGCACCTATTGGGAATGAGTATCAGATGATAGCTGGTTTCTTATTTGAACCTGTGATGAGCACAGGCTTTGTTCCTGTATGTATTTGTTCATAGTCATGAGTTATCAGGATTTAGCAGAGTTATCTTGATGGGAGGAGCTGGGCCCTTGTGCAAAATGCTGTAATAGAGTAACTTCAGGGGTTACTGGTGTGGTGAGGAACAAGCTGCAGTTTTCCCAGCATGGTGAATTGTCTTTGAATCCTCTTGTGACTAGAACTGTAGGTCTGCATGTCACAGCACTGGCATGTGCAGGCCTTCCTGCAGCACTCGTTCTGGAGAAACTTTCTGGCTCCTGCACCACTGTGTCCAGCCTGGCTGTTCAGTTCCCTGTCCTGTCCTGATGAGCGGAACCAGTGCTTCTTACTCAGACTCCAGGCCTCATATCAGTAGTACAGACAACTCTATTGCTGTAGTGACTTGGAAAGGGATCTAATGGTACCTGGTGTTACTCATGTCTGCTGCTCATTGATGCTCCTGTTTGACTTCTTTGTCCTTTGCACAGAGCTCCATACAGGCTGCTTCAGTTTGTTTTCATGTCTCTGCATGCAGTGCCTTCTTAACCTGTTTAGGTGAGTGGATGAGTATCAGAATGTACAGCTGCTGCAGGAAACATGAGGAGGTGGTAAGCAGCAAGCAAAGCTTGAGGGGTTACTGGAGAATGCAGCTGTGACTAGTAAGTTGGTCTACTGTGGGTAGATGGGATTTTGACTAATTCTTTTATGTCCTTGTTAGAAAGCAAGAAAACCAGAAGCAGCTGGGGAGCTAAGCTGAAGGTGGGATAAACAGTAAGAATATATGCAAGTTGAAATAATGAAATGAGAAGAAAAAGGTGTTTTGAATTTGGAGCATATTTTAAGTTAAAGGAGAATAACATGGAAATAGTGAAGAAACAAAGAAATAAGGGATAGTTCCGTAGGGAGATTTATGCTGAATAGCGTAGGAAAGGATGGGGGAAGCCAAATCAAGGGCAGTGTGATGCCAATTGTACTTGTGGACTTTTTTTTTTTTGTTTAAATTTGATACCTGCTTCTTGCTAGTATTCATTGTGCTCTTTGAACTTCGAGTTACTTGACCAGACAAAAGAATGAACAGTGCTCTCCATGAAGTAGTGAATCTTATTCATCTTATTCTGATAGGAGGTGGAAAAGGCGTTATCAAACATAAGATGAAATAGATTTGCTTTTTTCTGCTTTTGCCTGTTATTATTGCTGCTGAGAGATGGACATCTCTTCAAATGCGTGACTTCTGGGAGCTATGGTTTAAGTGAATATGTAGGTTGCTGTTCCTTTAAATTGTTGCAATTTTATGTTTCACTGAATGTTGGGCAGATTACCTATATTACTTAAACAGCTGTCCAACAGAAACGTGGGACCTGTAGTTCTTTTGATGTAGGAGAAAAAGTAAGGGTATAGAACATATGGTTGAAGAGCCAAATACTTTTCTGGTGGTTTTTTTTGTTTGTTTTTTTGTTTTTTTTTTTTTTTGTTTTTT
>WAAE01015263.1:0-188282 GCA_013400495.1 Nicator chloris
AATACACTGATTTGGAATACACTCAAAACTAGTCTCAGTCACTTTTGCCATCACTGTTGGACATTCACAGCTCCCTGGCCAGGCAGCCTTTACAGGCAGCCCACACATCTATGAGGAATCATGGATATCAGTTTAATAATTAATGCTCTAGGTCAAAGCCTCTCTGTGGAAAAAACCCAAAGATTGATTAATAGGTTTGGTTTTTGTTTTTTTCTGTGATGTTCAGAAATTACAGCTGAACTTTTTTGCTCCAGTGCACAGACAAGCTTGGTCTGTGTGTTTTGATTATCCTCATCATACTGAAGGAATCGTGAATGTTCTAGTTAGACAAGGGGTTCTAAGAACATTTACTGCTGAAGAGTTATTATTCACATTTGAATGCAATCTCTTGGTATCTATTAGCACCAGTATTGACAGCAATAAAACTAATTTACGTTACAAAAATATGGGAGGATCTCTATCAAAGGCAAAGAAAACTGACAGACAAATGATTTTCCATGAACTGTGCCAGATGCAGTTATATAGTTCTTCTGGGAATTATTTTAGGGGGTGAAAACTACAGCAAACAAACAGAACAGTTCAGTTGGAAGGGACCCACAATGATTGTATTGTCCTACAATCTTAAAAAACCCCAAACCTAGACCACATAATTCAGGGGGGGCTGAACACTAATATTGCAGGCATTCAAAACTCCTCCTGTGTAGTGCAAATCGTTGCAAAGGACTCCATGTTGTTAATCAGCTCTAGGTTTGAAAAGCACTTAAAATTTATTTTTAAAAACTTGTTTCAAACATATCACAGAATAATAATAGACATGAGGTAGTATAAAGCATATCTGCCATACTTGTTTGGGGACAGATAGGCTGGCCCTTCCAGACTGGCCTGAAAACAAAGACAGCATGTAAATTCTTCCAAAACCTACTGAAGTGCCTAGAGTGTTAAAATGCTTTATATAGGAAAAAAAGAGTCTTGCATATAGAAGAACTTCAGAATATGATTATGGTGTCACATATTTTAAAGACAAGCATTTTAACTACGGAATATTTATAATATCCAACCGAATCAAAACTGACTATATTTGCAAAGATGTATAACACATAAAACCCTCGCCTCAGGTCATCTTAGAGTTTTTTTCCCTTGGCTATAAATCCTCAGCTTACATGCTATTAATTAGCACACACACAAGTAGGAGAAGAAATAGGCATCATCAAGGTGGCTACTAGGCCAAGACAAGCAGGTTAAATAGCCAGGGCATTTCAGAAAAGAGGGAGCAGGGAAGGGAAATTTCCCTCACATAACCTGAACAAACATGTAATCCCTGCTTTGTTGAATTCCAAGGCTTTATAATTTAGGGGATTTTTTTTTCTTGCTTTTCTCAAATCATAACCTATAACTACACAAAGGCAGTGCAACTGCAGCAACAGTGAATGTACTTTCGAGATCATTGATTCACACGTGCCAATAAACAAAGGATGCCTTTTCAATTTGATTTTGTGAAGCAGCATTCTCACAATTGTCGTGCCCTGTGCAGTTCTTAAACACTAAAATTCTAACAGAGGTGTTCCCAGTAATTTCCTACACGCAGATGACAACGACAGGTCTGGTTTTTCTTGTGCTTGACAGCACTGTGAAGAACCAGGCCATTCACTGTCCGAGATACTTTCTTCATCAATGACAGATGGTCTGAAAGGAAAAAGAAAAAAAAAAAATAAAAAAGCAAAGTGAATATTTGGCTTCAACGTTGAGAACAGACACATCATGCTCCCCTTTCTCCACTACCTTAAAAACACACACTGGCCTGTCTCCACCTAGATGCTGGTATTTTCTGAAATACTACCACCAGCTTCCTCCTAAGCGTGACATAAGCTGTAGCAAGCTGTCTGCAGTGATAGCCTGCATAAATCATCCTTCCTGAAGGGAACAGATGTTCAGGGTATGAAAGAGTAATACCACAATTTAGTCATAATTAAAATTCACCTTAGCACGCCTCTATCAGCGAGCAGAGAGGAACATTTCACTTCTCACCTCCAAAAATGAAACGCCGCTCGTTTCTTCTGCTTCAGAAAAATTCAGCCTGAACCTTTTGTACATTGTTTGAGTTGCACATCTGACACTGCCTCATATAAATGACATTTTCATTTCGCTTCCACTGTTAGTTTTCTTCTTTTTCCAAACCCTGGGAAATGACCTCTAAATGGTGTGCTGCCACTGCACAAAATGCACTTGCAATTAAACCTTCAAAGGAGATCGCTGCACACTGCATGCAGAAATATAATCAGTATCCAGCTACAGATCAAAACTGTGCCAATAAACACAATCGTTGGACTGATAACAATTCAGTCTGAGCTGGATATATCTAAAAATTTCGGGGCTGAAGGCCTTCAAAAATTATTCAGTGATCTAAGATCACTAAAATCAGTGGGAGTGAGAGGATTAACTCAGGAAAAATTTGATCCTTAGCCTTGTAACTGCCATTAATGTTAATAGAATGTGTCTATACACATAATTTTGAAAATGTAAGCCTCATATTGCTGTTATTACAGTTGGATTACATTAGGTGCATGACAGTTCTTCTGAAAAATTGGTTTCAATTCACAGGTCTTTATATCATGAGGCTACATTATTATAAAATATAAAGGACGTGTTGATTATGTTAATAAATGTCTCTAAATCCACTAAAGTAAAAATGGCTGAGCCTTTCAGAGCACTTTAAAATTCTAAGACAAAAAAAATAATCTTCTAATCAGCATTGATATTGGCAATCAACTTGAAAAAAAAAAAAAAAAAAAAAAAAAAAGAAACCAACCTGTCATTAAACCATGGTTTAGCTTCCCAATTAAATTTCTTTAGTGATTGTCCATGGGTTAAATCCTCAGTGAATGTAAATTAGGTAACTTGATTGAATTCAGTACAGCTACTGTAACTTACCAGGACTGAGAATGTGAATTGATAAATTCACATTAAGTAAGGGGCTTGTAACCAAAATTACTTCTCACCAGGAAAAAGAATTTCAAATTTGCACTTGAACAATTGTGCCTTGCTTTCTTCCATGGGGATGTATCTGCAGTAGTTCAAGCAAAGACTGCAATTTTTAGGTGAGGAACTCAATGCTTCCACTAAATGTACTTTGATTCATATCACAGGACAGTTTCAAAGCAAGCAAACTGATATCATTTGGATGAAATTAAAGCAATGGATGTGACCCAAAGCCCTTCCATAGGGCCACAGTACAGACCAGAGATAGCTCAGAGTATTGTCCTTTAAAATGTATGTAGTGTGGACATTAAGATCCCCTGTGCTAACAACTGCCTCATTCCACACATCTCTTCTCCTGGCACTGCACAACTTAGTAACACAGATGTAGTTCCATTTTTCTGCTCTCTTCTCCAGAGCCCTTCCTGTTCCTGGTAGAATTTATGAATTTTGCCTTATCTCCACTTTTTAAAAAGCACACATGTGCCCTTGCAGTTGTCAGGATGTTATTGTAAGGTTGCTGTGAAATTTGGCATGTGCACTTGGTATGGACTCGTTAAAGCCTTCTGCTAAAAACCAAAACATTCCCATTGCCACCAATTCCAGCATCCAATGGCTTTGCTGACCCTGGCTATGCTGAGGAGTCTCAGGCTCAGAACAGCCTTTCACACAGAACAGGTAAAACTGCCACGTAGGATACAGACAGGTGAAGATCATCCATTTGCCTGCCACAGCTAAATGGAACAATGCTAGATCAGGAAATGCAGAAGTGACATTAGCAATTCCATGTATTTCGCAGTCCTTATTATTAAGCAATCTGGGAAAGTTTCTTATTATTGATTTATTATTCATTGAGAAAGCATAAAAGTTTTAGTAAATAAATTTCAGAAGTGGGAGTCATGAAAAATTGTAGGGGATCTCACAGGAGAGCTTGAAATAACCTCCTCTCTACAAGGACATGGATGACAACATGGATAAGAACCACTCCTTCATACATTAAAGTTCCTCTAATTTCCATGCCCAAATCTAGTCTAAATCTGTACTGTGATCTAGTTTGGTGAGGTATCCATTTATTTAGTTATTGGATAAATATGAAGTGTTACTTGCCATATAAGCAAGTATTACAAGTCATTTGTCAAAGAAGAGCAAAAGGATGCCCTCAGCTTAGGTGTGCCACACTAAGTGAGGGTGGCTGGCTTTCCTCCTGAGCAGCCTGGCACTTGGAAAAGAAGTGGCAGCTGATTCAGATTATAATGAAAGATGACATAAGGTGAAACTTGGAGATCATTTGGCATTGAATGATAAGAGCCAGTAGATGCCTAAAGGCAAATTGAGGGAGATTACAGCTGCCTAAACCAAAGAATGTGATAAAGAAAAATGTTGTCCACGCTTTAAGGTCACGCTCACAGTATCCCTCAAGGCTGGCTGGAGATCTGTTCTGAAGGTCAAGCTTGTCTGTATTCTATAGGATAAGCCTGCTAGCAAGATTCAAGCACAATAGGAAAAAGCCTTCCAGGAATCTGCATGGCCAAAAATGTGAAGCACAACTTTTGTCCCCAGCCTTGAATGAACAAGATGTCAATGAGGTTTATATGTGCATGGAAGGCACTACATGGCAATGAATAAACTTCTGCCACTTCAGAGTGGCACAGACATAAAATCAGGTACCTGAGTGTCTTTGTCTTCCCTTGTTTTCAAAAATAAATTCCTCTTACCACCTGAAATACATTTCACAATTCCCAGGACAGTGTCCACAGTCTCCAGTTTGCAGGCTGCACTGATATCTCTCTCCTCTTGCTGTTGGCCTGCACAGCAATGAAAAATTATCAGGGGAAGAAGGAAAGAACAGCCATGGGAATCTGACTTTACAGATCATTGACAATAAAGAACTTATTTGGAACTAGGGTAAGGATTTTATAACCCCAGGCTTCCATAATGTCCAAATAAGGTGTTTAAGCAGAGGCATCAAAGGAGATTTGATGCCTTTTTGTGACAAGGATCAGTAACAGAATGAGAGTAAAAATGGACAATGAGAAGTAGAAGATTGCCAAGGGTTGTAGGGAGAGAGAATAACTAACAACCCCAGTTAAAAAACCAGGAGAGCTATTTGGCATAGAAGTCCTTCTTGCCTTGGTTCCTCAGATCACCTACAAGGACCTAGCAGCACTGCTTCAACACAAGGAGATTTTATTCCTGCTCAGCCTTGTCTCTGCAGCTATCCCTGTCTGAGGGGACCTGCAGAGGTCCTTTCCAAGGCAAATTATCCTGTGATTCTCACAAATCTGCCATTGTGTAGCAGACCCCTGTGCAAGCTGCTACCAACTCTAATGTACCTTAATTTGATAACCACCGTGTCAACACTGAGTGCTTGATCCTGCAAAGCTCAGCCTAATTTCTATACACCTATTTTTCATAAATGTTCATGCCACAATTCACCACAGTTTTCAAAAATTAAATTATATCCTCGGTATTATACTCAATGTTGGGTGTTGAAATTATTCAACCAAGATCAGCAACACTAGTCAGTAATTTGGTACAGAAAGTGAAGATTAACTCAGCAAACTAAGATTACACTGAGAAGTGTGGACAAACAATATCTTACCTAAATGCAAGCAGTCCCTACCCAAACACACAGTGTTACTGCTGGTTAAATCAGCTGTGAAGCTCTACCCAGCTCAAGAAAGCAGAATTACCGTTCAAATTCACATGCCAAGAAACACCTTCCTCCAGCAAAAGGGATCTTAGCGACAGGATGACTTAGAGGTTCACTGTGAGGGATGAAGAATGGTGCTTGTAGAATAAAAAAATAAACCCACAGAGCCCTAAAATCCTCAGACGACATTCCCTAAGCCCCTATCTGAGGACTACACTGATCATGATCTGAGCCCAGGTTTGCATTTCCTGTTACATTGAACTGATTTCAAAATAAGTTTTTATTATGAACCGATTTTTTTATTCTCCTGACTCCTCTACCCTTTCATTCACAATTTATGCTGTTGTTGCTTAGATAAGATTTACAGACTTGTAAGAACCTTACTTCAACAAGCAAAAGCAATAAACTAATAGGTTCAAAGGGAATAGCATATGGTATTACAAATACATTGCTATTGTGTACTATATATTACATTATACCTATGTATTCAGACACATCTTACTTTAACTTCTTTTTCCTCACCTTCCCAGAAATAAATACCAAACACTGCCATGAGCAAACTTCAAAACTTCATGAATCCAAAACTCACTGTCTGGAAAAATACATTTTCCTCTATGAACAAGAGGACATCATTTTCTCAGTTCCCACTTTTTAGGATTTTGAAAAATTGAGCAGCACATTTGAAAGGTTCCAGAACAGTAACAGGGACATGAATCTGAAATATACCTTATGTAGCAATAAATGTAAGTATCATTACAATAAATATGAACCTCCCCGATATATTTTTGTTAAATAGGAAGAAAGGCCCTAGTTTCCTAAAATTTAAACTCTGGTAGTAAGAACAGATAATGTTCCATTCAATTATGCTCTCTGTTCAAATTCCAGATGCCTCTCTATTTGGGAAACATCTTATGCCCAGGTCACATTCCTGTGTTTAACTAAGTTTACAGTCACTCCCTTTTCTTTAAATACTTGAGAGCTTTTTGTTTCTGCATGTTCTGAAGTGTCATTTATTGCCACGGGCACACTGGCTATATTTAACTAATAATGACAGCACTTGTCATTAGATTCTAAACTCACTAACACTAGGCTGACATATCATTTGAAGTATGTCTTAATACTAAATTTGATTAAAATTGCAAACATCCCATCTTCTCTGCCAATCAACAACCTTCATCCCCTTGCCCTGACCTTTTCTATGAACTCTTAAGGAAAATAGGCCATGGCAGTAGAGTCCACTTAAAATAAAGGCCTCCAAAATTGTGAAAGTACTTCTATATTCTGTTCACAAAACACAAAAGTTTAGGTTCATCGATGGATGATCAATGTTTTTCATTATTTTTTGTGCCATAGGAATCTGAAATGCAGAATTTACAAAAACCACGCTATAATTCCTTTCCAAAAAATGAAGTTACTTTGGGAAATAATTGAAAATATGCAAATGACTACTAATTAAACCTGCTAGAATGTCTAACTGGACAGGGAATCAATACTAAAAACTGTGCAAAACTTCCTATGAGTACACTTGTGCACTCCAGAAACAAAGAAAGTTGTCTGAAAAAATAAAAAAATCGGTGTTGGAGGAGTTAAAAAGAAGTAATTAACATTTGTTCATGCAATTTCACATGAATCCTTACCTTATTTGCACTCAAGTAAACACAAAATTATTTGGGGATTAAACAGGTGTAAATGGCAAAGAGAATAAACAAGACAAGCCCTGAAGACACTGCAGCAAAAATGCAGAACGATAGAAACTTATGGAGACTGGGTGAAATGTTAAAACTCCCAGGCTTTTTGGCTGCCAACCCCAAGTTCAGTTGGTGGGTTGATGGTTTACAATGCAAGCAATTTTCTTTCATTTGGCAGAGAGAAGAGGCAGAATGCCTCTTAGTCACCCCTCCTCTACATTTATCTTCACCATTCCTCTCGACTTTTCCCTTGGACTCACAAGCACTGGATCTAGAACAATAATGGTAGGAAAACTCTTTGTCTGGCTCAGGATTTGAATGAATTTCTCCACTTGGCATGGCTGGTAATCATTTTTGGTTGAGGAAAAACACTTTGTTTTTCCATCAGGCATCAGAGATGTAATTATAACTTCTTTTAAACAGATTGTTACCGCAATCTACAGATGAGTAGGGATAGAGGTCTCAGTGCTTGGCATTTCTTAAAGGAAGTTTCATTTAAACAATCTGTCTGAGTGCAAACAAAGGGATTAGACAAAGGCTCTACAGGCCAAGATCTTCATCTGTTCCCATGTGAAACGTAGGGAAAACATTCCTATAACCACTGGTTCTTTGTATTCTTAAGGTTGGATCAAAATTCACCCTGGATTTGTCTTCTGGGATGCTGTTGGGGACGTGATAGCACAAGTCCAAGCCCTAGGTAAATAGAGCTGTACTTTTAACATTTAATTTAAGTTGGTTTGGCTGGACCTTATTGTTTCCACGTTCTTTTATTCAACATTCAATTTTAAGCCATATTTGGAAAGTATATTTCCAGGCTAGAAAATAGCATTATTCTTTTTTTTTTTAATTTTTAATACAGAATTTTATTACAGATTTCTTTCTCATTATTATATTCCTACAGGTGTGGATATCAAGAAAATGTAGAGAAAGACACCCTGCCAAATCCAGACACCTTACAGCCTGAGCCTAGTGTAGAAATTTGTGAAGGAATTTCAGTTCTCTCCCTTTAAATTCAGGTGGATTATGGGAAGGGCATCAGAGTCTGCATTCCCTTGAAACAAAGTACTGACACCCAACTAATGAATACATATTACTCTTTGGTGCTCTAAACCAAAGTATAACATAGGGCACTGCTTTTGAAGAGGGTAAAAGGCCAAGAAATGAGGCATTTTGTTTATATGTATATATATATATATGGAATGTAATAGATACGATCATTTTATACAGTCAGTTGGAAAAGTGGAAGCTTCATATAAAGGGTTTAGTCATTTCTGTTTAGCAGCACGTTGTAATGGATGTTGGCTGGCTATCTAAACAATTCCATTCGTTGTGGGCCTGATATTTCTGGGTCTGAGAGATTTTAGCCTGCTAACTTTCTCCCAAGGGAGAAATTCTTAAGAAAGCTTCTTCTCAAAACAAAGCCTGGCAAACAACTCTCCTTTCTCAAAACAATCTTTCTCCAGGAGGTGTTTTGCTTTTCTAGTTCTCAAAACATTTGAGCTGTTTCTCTGGTTTAACCAATGGGATCAGCGAGGTGTCATTCTTATTCACCAACCATGTTAAGTCTGTATCAGAACACATTATAAAAAGGTAGTGAGAATCAGACAATAAAGTTTTTTCTATGTTCTTTGCCTTCTGAAATATTTGGAGTCTCTCATCTTTTTTTGTGCCCTACAACGACAATTTGTAATATTAATCTTATGTTTATGTCATTTTTGAATTACGGCTTTTCAATCGCAAAAAAGTTCCCAAGGTATTATTGAAAAAATATTCCCTCTGGTGATGTTTTTTACCCTGACCAACTTGCCTTATGTGTGTGCAAATTCATTATCACTTTTGGCTATCAGTTTACATCTGGTTAAGTTTTCGTGTTTCCTTCTCAAAGCCTACAGCTTGCTCCCAGAAATCAAACCATCGTGGGGGAAAATGTCTTTACCCCAGTGACAGCGCTGAGCTAAAGCAAGAATAAAAATAATAAAGCAATCACAAAGGCCTCTCATATTTCATTAACAAACTGCCAGTGTCAATGGACAGGACGGTAAAGGCAAAGACCAGGAAAGGAAGTTAAAATCTGACAACACACATTTGCTGTGGTCATTGTGCCATCAGCAAGGCCTCACACGTGTCGTCTGGAAGAAAATATTTATCAAAATCTCCTGTGGATGCTCTTGAGGGAGCACTGCTGAGCCTGCCAGAGTTCAAGAAGAGTTTGGACTGCGCTCCCAGGCACATGGTGGGACTTTTGGGGATGGTCCTGTGCAGGGCCAGGAGCTGGACTGGAACCATCCTGATGGGTCCCTTCCAACTCAGCGATTCTGCGATTCTGCGACTCAGTGATACGTGTACCTTTGATTCTTATGCCAAAGGAAGAAGGAGAGTTTGCTAAGGGAAAAATCTAAAGAGGAAAAGACAGGGCACATTAGAGTGGCATATCTATTACCGCTAGATCCCTGTAAATAAATAAAAAAAATACTACAGGCTTCAATGCCACAGAGCAGCTAGAAAGGAGATGCAGTATTGTGAAGGATTCTTATGTAGTTCATAATTTGGCATCTTTCAAATTTCGAAAAGGCCCTCACAACAGAAAAAGGCTGTACGAATCTGTAATAAAAATTTGAATCTGAATTTTCCACAGTAAAAGAGTAAAATTAATTTCCTGAGAGAAGCCCTTAAAATGTACTCTAGCTGTTGCTGGCATCCTTCTCAAAGAGCAGGGTTGTGTTATTCTGTCTTTCAGGATATGATAAAGCTGTTCTGGAAATAATCAATTCTATTTTGATATATGATGCTGCATGAGAAAACCTCTGCATCTTACAACCCATCTCTGTTTTAGGTCTTGAGATCTCCAACCCAAAGCAAGGATAAGCTTTATAAGCATATGTTTATATATGATGATTTACATATTGCTGCATATTTAATGGGTATTTTTCATGCAAAATCCCAGTATAAATGCACTGAAATAATAACATATAATACAGAAAAATTTGTAATAAAATATATCAATTTCGAGTTCAAAGAGAAGATTCATTTTTTTCTGAAAAATAAAATGTGACAACTTTAATTTTTATGTGCTGGTGAGAAAAAGCCCTAGAGTACTTAGAATGCTGCTTGGAATTTAAACCTTTCCAAACTGATCAATGGTTAGAATCCATCTTTTCACTGACACTCCTTGCAGAAAAGATGTCCTATTTTAAATGTAATCATGCTCTGAAGCAAGATCATGGTAAATGGCAAACATAGAAACTGAAAAAATTGCTGAATGGAATATGAAGTGTTCAAGAAGCCATTTTTTCCACAATAGCATCACTGATATGCACAATTTTTTTATGAAGGAGTGATAGCAAATTGATTCTTTTACTCAGCAAGTTTGCTAAAGTCACTGCAGTTAAATTCAATAGAAATAAGACAGTAACAGTTGAAGAAATTGGTAAATAATGAAGAAAGCATGAAGCAGTACACAGGAAACACCTGAAATTCAATTGTAATGAAGTGTGGAGGTACAACAAAAGCTGTCAGGAGAAACACAAAGTAATAAAAGAATAAATAAAATACCCACTATATTTTGAAATTCAGCAACTGCTAAATATATTTGTCTGCAAGCAAACACTGAGGTATGTGTGCTCCCATAAATTTCCAAGGAATAGCTAATTAAATACGACTGCTGCCCATCGCTAAACGACACGTAGGAGCTACAGAGAATCAGCTCTTTGGCACAGTTCTGCACCACACTAGTTCCACAATAGTCCCTCCCCAAAAAAGGTTTTAAATGCTTGAAACTTGACACATTTTTGTTTGCTAAACTCCTGTTGGAATGGCACCCTGTCACTGATATGTCACATGTATTTATTATAAATACTGAATTAAATTAGAAGCAGCAATGGCTTTCAATTTTTATCCCAGATCATGCAATTTGTCACCTTATATTTGAATCCTTACTCAAACCCTCAAGTTAAATTTTCGTATTTTAGAAAGATGAGAAGATTAATAAATCCCAACAAACCAAGACATCAGCATCACTGGGAATTAGAGTTCATCCAGGTATTGATGCCACTTGAAGTGATGAAAGTGTATGCACAATGATACAGTTCTGACAAACTTTGTGATTTCTACTCGAAATACAAATTTCTACAAAGGTGTTGACCTTGCAAACATTTATGTTTGACTACACCTGTAAAAATTCAGTCTGGTTTCCATGGCATCACACATATACGTTCCCAGGGCTTTACACTGTATCACTGATCTTCCATTCCCATGTAAAAAAGATTTGCTGCTGCCATTTGACCTGGTTACCTGTGTGCTCAGGACTGAAATGCACCCATCAGTGTGTTTATACTGACCAGTCACACCACTCTCTGCTCTCTGCCCTGTCTTGGGCTAAAGAAAGAAAAAACAAATAGGTACTGCCTGTCCCTATACACTTCTAAAATCTATTTTCAACATACTGCAGCTTTTTAAAAACCTGTACGTTACCATTCATTTTATGTCTAAATAGTTCTTTTTTTAAGTTAAAAAAAAAAAAAAAGATACTGTGGAATGTTTTACAGAGAATTTGGGAACGTTTTCAACATCAGCTCTGATTTTTGAGCACGTGGAATTCTACACTATGAACTGTCATTTTCCAGTTCTATTAAACTTGTAAACAGGGGTGTTAAAAGGCCTATTTTCTGGTGTTGGTGGCTTTTCTACTTGCAGCAGTGACTTTTTGCTGTTATACTTACCCTTTTAATGGACACACAATATGCTACTCTGTGCCCAAGCTCACCTACTCTTTCTTTTCTCAAAAGACAAGGCACATCTGCCACCTGCTCTAGTCTGTGTCCCAGCAACAACTGTCGAGCAGCAAAAAGATTGATTATCAGTCAAAAACCATTCAACAACACCAGATTTTGGTAGGTTAAGCTTGCTGATCCAGCAAGAGATGGTGTGAAATTTTCAGCAGTGTGTGCCAACATTTTGGTGCTAAAAGAACAGCAGTGCATGTCACAATGAAACGCAGCCAAAGATGCGCAGACAAAGCACAGAAGTTTTTGTTTTGAACTTGGCTTGCAAGAGGAAAATGAGAGGAAGAAAAAAAGACTCACTTAATGACTTTGAAAATCTATCAAAACACTCAAGTCATACGCATGGAGAAACTAGAATTCATGTACCAGTGAAGACTTTGTGACAAACAGCAGCACTCCTGCAAAAACCCTGCAATAATAGGGTTGTGTAAATGATCCATGCAGCACAAATTGCAGATTTATCACACACTTTTGCAAGAATAAAAACAGTGATCTGTGCCTTTCTCTGAATATACAGACCATTAATTGCAGCCATTTTGGTGATCCCATCCCCTGAATCGTACTCAGAATAATTTTTTTTTATTTTCTTTTTGTTGTTAAGAGGAGATTATAATGTATTAACTTGATTATGTAAGGCACAGGCTTCCTACCATAAGTTTCCTTCGTAAATCCCTCCATGAATATGTAAACAAGCCTTTAATTATTGGACTCCATAATTAGTATTAGGTGTTTCTGTTTAAAGAAAGAACTATATAATAGTGATTTTTTTCTGTGTGAAATAGCCAGTAATGAGTATGATATAGACATGGTCTTAAAAGATATTTGTAGTATTCTCAATGTCTAAAAGAATTAGTGAAAGATCACTTGTATTTTTTGAAATTTTGAATGAATCATTTAACACTAAAATATGTCCCCCAATACTTCCCAAGATAAGAAATGCTATTGATAAATTATGTAGAAAAATAAACCAGACTTTTTTCTAAAGAATGTACATAATAAAAAATGCCCCAAAATGCAAAGAAATCTGTTTATAAAATACATAGAATATATATACAAAATATGCAAAATATGTGAATGATTTGCTCTTGTTTTTCTTTGCAATCCCTAACTTTCTAAAAGAACTTACCACACAATTTGCTACAACAAGATTATAAAAAAACCCCAAACATTTCATGTTATTTTCATATTGTTTAAACCAAACTATTCATCTTATTTACATTTCTCAGTGGAACTGTACACTGCAACCGTAGATCCTTACCTCCATATGCATCATCTTCATAATAATTTGGCTTTTTAGAATATTTAAGGCTGTATTCATTAAAAGTTCTTTATCACAAATGTTGGCTGAATTAAGAGTTTGATAAAACACCCAAGTGGTATATTCAGTTTGGTACTGAACCCTACTCAAGCTACAGTTTTAAAATGCTGCCATGATTTTGCAGCAGCAATCTCACAAGGTACTTCATGATCTTAAAATGACAGTGCAAACATTTACAGGAATATTTAAACTGTAGAGGAGTCAGAAATATTTTTCACCCCTCTTAAAAACTAAAGCATGATTATCATTTTAGTAAAAGAATAAGAAGGAGCAAAGAAGGATTTTAATAATGGTCTCTCCAAACAATCTAAAATGTAGAAAGCATAAGAAAGGAGATATCACACGTTGGTCTATGAAACTTCCAAAAAAATGTTAAACGACGGCATTAATGAATCCAGTCTTACATTCTGGTTTGTTTTTGCTAGTGGAATAAACCTAATTAATTATGTCTGTTTGATGTCACTGAAACCAAACAGTAAATTCAATAATCTCTTTACATTTTCACCATTTAACCTCCTGCAGGCTCCCTAATGTCTATTCAGATCTATATTAAATTAAGTACCAATGCTAATGAAGGGCAATAAATGTGGCTGTCAGTAGATTTTTCTTTCATTAAGCACATTATCCTCTTACTGAGCTGTAAATGAGTAAACATTAGTTTTGTTAAACCATGCAAAAAGGCAGGGCGAAAATAATTTTTAATTGCACCCCTGAAGCCATTTGCTGGGGGTTCTCAGTCCTGCTTTTGGGGTTTTACCTTCTGGGCTTTTTTGAATGTTTCTCCAGTTGCAAGGTGGGGTCTGTGCCTGGTTCTGGTGCCTCGGTGCCGCCTGCCAAGAACGCTCATCGCGCAGCCATGTTCAGAGTCAGCTCCTCCGAGCACTCCTCCAGCAGCTAAATGGATGCAAGGGGTAAGGAATGCTGCTTGCAAACAGAGTTGTTTTGTCACTGATGTTGGATCAGGGCAAATAAAGCTGGAACCCAAAAAACCCGCTCTCAGTTAATTTACCGAACGTACGAACCGCGCCGCGGGTAATTCAGCGCTTTATTGATTGTTGCTGGAAATTGTAGGATGAGAAACAGACACGACCTGAAAAACTTGGTTTAAAAGTATTGTGCTCTTTCCTTTTCATGTCAAATAGTACCGTACTGAATTCTGTGATTTATTTCACTTAGCATTTGTAAGTATTTTTAATGAGTCGTGCATTTTTGAAGCAGTGTACAAGGGGCAAAAAGTTTCATATAAGCTTAATTTAAAGCAAAAGAGGATTGACATTAGGGTTTGAAGCAAAAGCTACAGAGAAACTTTATGCAGGCAAGAAAATTTGTATTAGAGGTTACTGGCTTAATTAAGGACACAGAAATTTTAGCAAAGAAATCTTTCTTGTGCCATTTTTCTACGCTATGACTTTGATTACATTTGGCTGGTGTTTAATAACTTTGGGTACTTCAAATGCCCTGTGGTTATGACACGAGTTTTGAAACACAGAGCACAGTTCATTCTGTTAGAAAAGAAAATCCAGTTTAGCATATGAAAGAAACAATCCAATATTATTTTCTGAACTTTTTTTTTTTTTACTTCTATAACACTTGTGTAAGAAAGACAATCTGAGCATATGGTCATTAAAATTCCTTACAGTGTGAGAAGTATTTCACAGCACCTAAATCATAAATATAGAAAATGCAGAGAAATTGAACTCTTCTAAACAAAATACACTTAACCTGTCCCAAATTGTGTTTATTCAGAACTTCTGAAACACTGGAAAGTAGTTGCTGTGAAGTCTTTTTATGAAATGTCTGAAGAACATCACAAGAAAATAAATCACCTAATTTATTTTTCAAAACTTATCAGCTCAAATAAATATGGCAAAAAATTAGATTCTGAGAAAACTCCTAATTAAAGAGAGCTTTTCAGTATTTCAACATGTAGGTTATTGCTTCTAATTTAAAAAGCAAGAACTGATGACAGTCTTTTCTAGGGCAAAATTTCAATCAAATTGACAGCAATTATTCCTGTACAGTGACAGCAGACTGGGGCTTATTGTTAATTGTTTTTGTTTCCCAGATAGCAAAACATATTCAACACAGCTGCCAGAATAAAATTCAATAAATTAATTATCAGTTTTAAAACACCACAATACTGCTTTAAAATGCTTATATCACGTCTTGTGACTAATAACACAATAAAATAGTGACTATTTTATTGAATATAAACATATATTTTGATATAGTGAACCTAAAAATAGTAAGACTATTTTAAAAAGAAAAAAAAGGAGAGGAAAGCAGATTTATAGCAAAATGTCATACTTCAGCAAGAACTTTTGTGGCACGTGGTCTCTCTCCAAGTCTTCAACAAGAGGTTCCCATGCACAGCTCAAAACTTGTTTGAGGCCTAAGATTCCTCTCCCCTAAAAATTCTGGAAATTTTCCCATTCATTTAAATTAACACTGAACTGATACTTCACTTAAACCATAATAACACATACATGATCAAGTTTCCACATTTCTTGAATGGCAAAATGAGAATGGCGCATAAGAATTCCAGGTTTTTTTGTCTTCTTTTTAGAATTTCCGAAGTAAGTCATGCTATTAAATCAATGTAGCCACTTCATTGCTGAGTACTAAATCATATAATAAAAAAGCCAGAATGTGGCCCTTTGAAAAGGAACCAGAAATGACTTTCATACAGCAGGGGGCCGTTGTATTAATACTCACGTCTTATTAAACAAAATCAGCCACTATGAAGACTTTAAGGTTTTGGGGAAAGCCCTTTCAGAAAATAGCTACAAAATAAAAAATTAGAGGCCTTTGAATTCTATTTGAGGTCACAAATCAAGGGATACCATGATAACTCTAATCATCAAGCTTTGTCTCAGTTTACAACAATTTCCTTCTTCAAAACAGAAGACACTAACAAAAAGCTTTGATGAGGATATGTAAGTTAAGCACCTTATGGTACACTTTTGTCTTTTCTTTAATCACCTTTATGGTACATTGCCAAATCCAATTGCTGTCTTGGATTTCCCCAACAGACAGAATCAATTCATTTTGGATTAATTATGGAGAATCACACTCTTCTTTACAGAGGGGTCAGCTTGTTGGCTATTACCTATCTATTGTTAAGTCTTAAAAATCTGTAAAGTGGACTGGGTTGCCTGATTCACTGTAATTTTGTCTTCCAGGAATGTGTGATTGGAATCAATAAGGTTTTAAAAGCTATATGATCTGACAAATTTCTAGGTCAAGAAATCTTAATAAAAATTAGAATATCAACTGAATCATCATTACAAGGTGACTGAAGTGCAGCACCCTTGATTAAAAGCAACAGAGGAGAGCTGTGATTACCTTGGCTGACCTGTGGGAACACTTTCAGCTCTGTTCCTCTCAGATGGTGACAGAAGAGGGAAATTGTCTGTACTGCTTGATTTGTAGCTGCCTGTACATCTGATGCTCCAGCACAGCTCTGATTTTGTTTGATGTGGAGAACAATGTTGAAGTCTTGACCTTCTCGATACCATCGCTGATGGCAGGTGAATGTTGTGGGCAAACAGAAGGCGTTTAGAGCTTTGCATCCCTTCAATATGTTCACAGGTTTGTTTTCACAAAGGGAGGGGGACATTTCACGACACAAAAATATGATAAATGTAGTTAAAATGTGATCTTTTCACTCTGGTCTTTCAAGCACTGTAAATTAGTATTAATTGACTGCACAGAGGTCAGAAAAGCCTATAACAACTTTATTAAAGCTGCGAAAAGCCTTATGAAACTGTGTTAATACTTTCATCCTGATTCTTGTTTCTGCAAACATTATTTGGGCTCAATTACTGTTGGCACGAGCTGGGATCAGAAGGGCAATGCACAAAGTGCTGTAGGACAGGATTCTGGTGAAGTGCAGCAGGTATTTCAGCTATGCTGCACCAGCACGGAGCCTGTGCTGGCCTCCTCATGCAAAATGAACATTGAGTTATCTCACAAGCCCAAAATAAAGGCTTTACTTGCATAAAAATGTTTAAAATAATGAGAACAAAAGCCACCAGCTTTAAATTTGGGGCTACTATTAATGACACAAAATTACTTTATACCATAGGCCAAAAGTCTGGATGTAATATTCACTCATATGAAGATCAAGCAATCCAATTTTATTCAGTCTTTGGAAGATCCAAATCAGCACAAATGTCACTGTGCCAAGAGCATTTTTAAAGATCAAGAAGAGGCAAGAAAGAAATTGGGTGAGATGAAGCCCTCATTGTCCTTTCATATTCAAGTAACTCCTAAATATCAGAATATTAAAAGCAATTAAACTTTGGTTTATTCATGGCCAAAACACTGAGGTATTTTTGTAATCATTACAGAAGGAACTTCTACTTTCAGTTAGTTCTACATTCTGAAATCCAAAATTTCTATTCTGCTCCTCTTGTGCAATTTTCCCAACAATTATTCATTGTTGTTTAACTAAAGCACGTCTCCATGCTTCTTTTTGAATAGAGATCAACAGCACACCAAAAATAAACAAACAAACAGTCCATACAATTTTCTAAGGCATAAATCTGCACCTGACTAACATCCTTCTTTGCTAAGTTAAAAGTGCAGTTACTTCACCAGACGGTGGTTCAGTAACAGCCACACAGGTCAAAGCTGTCCCACAGTTTGGGCTGTGAATCCAACAGCAGGATGATGACAGTTGCCAAGGATTTGTGCTTGCTGTCAAACTGTCTCTTTTTCTCATACAGAAGCCATGGGATTTTTTATGGACAGCAATTACGTGTGATCTACAATGAAGTACATCTGATGTAACAACCACCCTTTAGCCCTTCATTATTTGGTCGTCTCTTTGTTATTTCTAGTTGTCCATTTTCACCTAAATTATTTATTTATACCGCATATTTGACAAGTGTTTATTCTTTGCTTTATTTGATTTCAGTACTTGTTCAAAAGATGCAGTGACTTATTTCAATGTTCTCCTATTTCAATCTACCTTTTTTCATTCTTGTAAGCACGGTCTGAACAGCAAAGGCATTTTGTTTATCTATCAAAGCTATTAAAAATTAAAATAATGGCAATATCAGATCTTAACTATGATGGAGGGATTAAGCAAATCTTATATTTATCCATCATTTGTTTATGTTTTTATTTTTCTCCAGCAGTCAACTGCATTTGCATTTACAATGCTGTTGCACTATGTGCGTGTGTGCTCCAGATAACTGTATTAATATATCTTCACATTGATAGATGAGCACAGGATGTTTCATATATTATGGTCCTGAAACATTTTCTGCTACAGGCCTGCACTAACATCATCCTGAGGCTTGTGAAAATTCTAAATTTAATTTTATTATACAAGCAAAATTCTACAAAATACACTATTTACATGATTAAAATCCAAAGGCTGAGAGATTATCAAATTCAGTGTTTGGGAAACTGCTCTCATAATAATTCACCCAACAAGGGACAGCTTTACACACAAAACCTGCATCATTTTGAGAAGGATCTTCTTCCACAAACTAAACTGATCTCAACTCATACAGCAGCAGGAAAGGAGAGATGATTGTTGTTCTTATTTAAAAAATAAATCACCAGATCTTCCACTTTTCTCCCAACGCTCTTCCAATTACAGCCTATCATGAAACTACAATCCATTCTAAAGGAGTGCATGCTGAGTAATAACCTAACAAGTACAGGCTGTCTCTGAAACTTATGTCCCATTACATTTATTGGGAATTTTGCCAAAAGCTTGAATGAAAACTTTCTCCTGCATCTCTGAGTTGATGAATAGAAAGAAGCTGTTCCCCCTTTCTCTGTCACTTCTCCACTGAAGCCCTGGCATCCCACAGATCTCTGGCTATGAAAGTTTTTTTCCAGCACACTTAAGAAAAGAAAAGAGCCCAGACTGCTCAGCAAGGCAAGTGGTGCTTGGCACAGAAGAAAAACTTTGGAACAGTTCTTGGTTATCGCAATAATCTGAGATCATTTCCTACCTCTTCTTAATTAACCAAGAAACTGCACAGCACCCAATGAATCTCTTCTGTCTCCCCTCAAGAGCCAGAGGAATGGAGCTGCTTTCAGTGCCTGGAACAGGCAAAAATTCCTCTCTGCCTGAGGAACAAAGCTGCCACACTATGGAAAGAGATCAGGGCAAAAAAATGAGAACATAGCCATCCTTGCCCAAAATAATGCTCCCAAAGAAACCAACAAGTGAGGTATCATACAGTTTTACTGGCTGGGTAGGTACCAGGGCCAAAAAAAAGCTGTCGAAGTTTGAAGTGCCGCTTACACTCGCACAGTTACAGTGCAGGGATGCCATCTGCTCCTCGGTGAGGCAGGAAAACAAGGGCAGCAGCCCCAGGGATGTGGGATGGCTGGAAGGGCCCCGGCTCATCCCTCTCCCGGGGCTCGGCTGCTGGGCTCCGGCCAGCTCTGCTTCCCTGCGGTGCCGGCAGGAGATGCCCCATCCCTGCTCCTGCATCCCGGGATCTGCTCTGCCACAGCCCCATCCCTCCCCTGCATCCTGGGATCCGCCCTGGCACTGCCCCAGCCCTGCTCCGGCATCCCGGGATCGGCCCGGGGACGGCCCCATCCCGGCCCTGCATCCCGGGCGCCGCCCTGGCACTCCCCCCTCCCCGCTCCTGCCCTGCATCCCGGCCGCCGCCCTGGCACAGCCCCGTCCCTGCCCTGCATCCGGGGATCTGCCCTGCCACAGCCCCATCCCTCCCCTGCATCCTGGGATCCGCCCTGGCACTGCCCCAGCCCTGCTCCGGCATCCCGGGATCGGCCCGGGGACGGCCCCATCCCGGCCCTGCATCCCGGGCGCCGCCCTGGCACTCCCCCCTCCCCGCTCCTGCCCTGCATCCCGGCCGCCGCCCTGGCACAGCCCCGTCCCTGCCCTGCATCCGGGGATCTGCCCTGCCACAGCCCCATCCCTCCCCTGCATCCTGGGATCCGCCCTGGCACTGCCCCAGCCCTGCTCCGGCATCCCGGGATCGGCCCGGGGACGGCCCCATCCCGGCCCTGCATCCCGGGCGCCGCCCTGGCACTCCCCCCTCCCCGCTCCTGCCCTGCATCCCGGCCGCCGCCCTGGCACAGCCCCGTCCCTGCCCTGCATCCGGGGATCTGCCCTGCCACAGCCCCATCCCTCCCCTGCATCCTGGGATCCGCCCTGGCACTGCCCCAGCCCTGCTCCGGCATCCCGGGATCGGCCCGGGGACGGCCCCATCCCGGCCCTGCATCCCGGGCGCCGCCCTGGCACTCCCCCCTCCCCGCTCCTGCCCTGCATCCCGGGATCCGCCCTGGCACTCCCCCATCCCTGCTCCTGCCCTGCATCCCGGGATCCGCCCTGGCACAGCCCCATCCCTGCTCCTGCATCCCAAGGTATGCCCTGGCACAGCCCCATCCCTGCCCTGCATCCTGGGATCCGCCCTGGCACTGCCCCATCCCTGCTCCACAGCCCCATCCCTGCTCCTGCAGGATCTGCCCTGGCACAGCCCCATCCCTGCTCCTGCAGGATCTGCCCTGGCACAGCCCCATCCCTGCTCCTGCAGGATCTGCCCTGGCACAGCCCCATCCCTGCTCCACAGCCCCATCCCTGCTCCTGCAGGATCTGCCCTGGCACAGCCCTATCCCTGCTCCTGCCCAGTTTGCTGTTTGACCAAAAAGGAAGACCTGGTATTCAGAGATGAAGAAACATAAGAAGACAAAATTGGTTTCGATTCCAGGACCACTAAGTGAGCTGCAGATGGATCCGCAATGAAGGATTTGCACTTTTCAGAGCTGCAATTTTAAATAAAGATGAAAGTTGAAAATCAGCATATCTACAGGGTTTTGACTTATTTTTCCTTTAACTTGAATGAAACTGAAGGTACATCAAACAGAGAAAGCATAAAATCATATTAAATGTTACACATCTCTTCATACTTATTCTGAGACTGACGTTAACAAAATATTTACTCGATTATGCTTTTACAATTTATCACATAGGTGCAAACTAAACTTCTTTGACAAATGACATGAGTGAAAAGTTCCCATGACTTTGCTCATACATTTTTCCTAATACAGGCTGTGCATCCAAAGACATTTGCAAAGTTTAAAGCTCATCGCCTTTTTGGGATGATGCACGTGCCATATGGCATTTTTCCTGAGCACTTATTAGATTTCTGTTGTTTGTATAAATGAAAGCACAAGCTTTTTGTTAATTGTTAAGGTTGACGATCAAATATTGTTAAAAAAAATTGAACTAATCTTTTATCATTGTTTTCCCTACAGCTTTTGAGAACATGGTGAGATTCAGACACTTTTGTTTGGAA
This sequence comes from Nicator chloris, assembly GCA_013400495.1. NCBI lineage: Eukaryota > Metazoa > Chordata > Aves > Passeriformes > Pycnonotidae > Nicator > Nicator chloris. The sequence continues at coordinate 21,711 of WAAE01015263.1, forward strand.
TCTTTCTATACCTTAGGTATTTCTCTTTTCTGGAGTAGCAAAATTAGAAACTGAACAGGAAAGCTGGAAGCTATAAGTAGAGCAATTACACTGTTTTTGGATTGAGATTAGTCTGATTATATGTACAATTATCTATACAATCAAATCATAAATACCTGAAATCAAGTCATACAAATTTTCAATAAATCCATGTCTTCTCTTCTTGTCTTCTCCCTGCCACCCTCCATCTCCTCTACCCATACTGAAATTGAAACACAGCTGCTGTATTTCAAGACTTGCTTCTACCAAGACATCACCAAGAAATCAGGAAATTTGTAAGTATTTTATTTCTTTTAATAGGAAGGGTTCTTTTTTCTTTTTTTAATTTAGGAGAAAACAAATTTGCACTATGTCTTCAGATAAATTGCCTCAGTCCAGGTCAGAATTTACATAAACCTCCAACACTGCCTTTTGGACATAGATGGGATCTAATATTTTACCTATAATTGATTGATACAGACTGGTCACTGGATTGACGTGGGTTTTTTGCTGGCATGCTTTTGCTAATGGTATTTCTGTATCATCACAGAAAATGGGATCTGTGTGACACAACTGTCCCTGAACTCACCTGAAATATCAACAGAAAACATCCCCCCACCAATCAACATTAATGTTACAATAAAGTAGTAAAGCAGAGCAGAGTCATTCTGAGCCAAAAGAAAAGCCAACTGCACTGCTGAAATAGAATATTAATATTAGCTAGTATCAGGTGCAAAAATCAGAAAGAAATGCAAATTGTATTCAATAATATTTATTTCCATTTGACTGGCTTGGTATCTTTGATATGATTGACTACTCCTTTATATATCTTAACCTTTAAACATACATTGATGATATTCATTATCTCAAATCAGCTTTGTTTATCCTGTGCTTACTTTTATGAACTTTACACAGCCTAGCTCAGCATCCAATTTAATGAAGGAGTAATGTGGTCTAATGGCCAAGTGACATCCAAATGGGCAGGCTTGTTCCCCTCTGCCATCTTTTCCCCTTGTCCTGGACAAGTTCTCCAGGCACCTTCTCTGTGCTGACACTGACACATGACAAATCCGTTTAGTGGAGCTAAATTACCAGAAAATTATCAATTTTTTTTTGGCAGAATTAGATTTTTGGCCCTCTGTCTTCATGAGCTATTTTGTTGTGTGGTCATAGGAAAAGTGGTGCTGATACAAAGGTAGCAAGAGCTCATGAATGAAGCAAGTGAAGAAGGAATGGCAGAAAAATTTTGCCACTTTCAGTGGCAACTGGCCCTTGGATCAGCACAGATGTATCTTCAAGCTACACCTTTCAGTTGAAACTGAAGAGACAAAAGTTTTCCTTGAGGTAAGACTGAAAAATGTATGTAATAGAGGAATATTTAATGAAATGGTTTTGAGGAACAGCAGGTATATTCTTCCCTGCAATACTAAAAGGACTTTACTACTTGTTGTCTCACTTGGAAAGTACTTTAGTCTTCAAAAGAATTCACATAATAGAAATATGTTAATCGAAATAATAAATTATAAATTTTAAAGAAATAATAAATTATAAATAATAATAATAAATTATAAACTGCATCTTTTAAGAAAATAAGGAAAAAGCCAATTAGCCCAGCACTTCAACAAACATGTGGAAACACAGCCAAATATTTTGGAAAGCACCAATTAAAGTAAAATGAATAATCTAAATATCAGAATTAAATATTTCATTTTATAATTACCTTTCTCAAGAAGCTGGCCTTAACATAAACTGTGAAATGCTGTCAATCTGGTTTCTTTGCAAGCTTTATCCACATCACAGTTGCTGCTCCCTTGCCTTTGTGTATATTGCACTTTTGCATTAGCAAGTAACAAAAGTGACATTAAACAGAATCATTTCTGATGATAATTTGAAACCTCTGAATATTTGGCTTAAATACATCAGAATAAAGATCAAGGTGTATCAAAAAAAAAAGGACTCTTATTCAGTCTTTTCATCACAGGCATTTTTAAAAAGGAGAAATATGACACAACATGTGTCTCTACACACATGGCTAGCAGCACGTGACTGTGCAGAATGTGAACATATGCACCAGAGGGAGAAGGAGAAACCAGGTCCTTTTGTTTGAAAAACCCATGTGCAATACAAGCATGACTGCAATGCAATACTGAGAGACAGGATGGACATTAAAACTGTTCTGTGTTCTGTGACAGACAGGAGAAAAGGGAAGGAAAATGGTACTCTTTGCTTTCAGAGGTGCAGAAGGATATTGGGAACAACACATATAGCAGAGTTTCTTACAGTCTCACAGAGCATGATGGAAGACATTGTTAATGAATTCTACTGAGCTTACATGACAAAACCAGGATTGAAATTACAAAATCTGAAAACAGTTACTGGCATAGAGATGGGGAAAAAAAAAAAAACCAGTTGATTTCTGTGCCTGTAAAATCCAAACTCGAAGAGTTGGACCTTGACTTCAGACAGAATAAATAAGATTCCTTATGATGATCAGTCCTCAGCAGGAAGGGCATGGTGGTTCCAGCCTAAACGTGCTACCTTTTCCATCAACAAGCACTCAGGATGTGAATGAGGCTTTTTATAGCAGGAGAATATCCCAAAGGAAATCCAATTATGATGAAAATGGGGATTAGAATATACCACACTGACCAAGTGTGGCCAAGTAATGGTAGTTCACTGATGAATGAGACCCTCATTTTCAACAATAGTGTGCTGGTAGCTACAGATTGTTAGGCCAGGACAGAATTTATTCCATTTATAAAAAACACACATCTTGGAGGATTTAACACCTGGAGGTTTTCTCTACACTAAGCTGGTTTTGTTACCCTTTCATTCCACCACTGGTCACTACCAGAGATAGAGAGCTAAGTGCATGTTTAACCCTGGCTTTGTGCTCATAGAAGAAATCACATTAATGCAGGATAGGGTTGTGAAGTTTTCCACCACGAGAAAACACTCCAACCCTATTCTTTCTCACTAGCATTGAAAGATAAAATATGATAATAAAGTGAGTTTTCAAATGCAATTTGTTAAAATTATCCAGTTTGCAAAGTCAAGCATTGAAAATCAAGATAAAAATACAGACTTGCAGTTTTGATTTGACTTCAAATACATGAACTCTGATAGACTTAGCAACATAATAATTTCTTTTTTATGGTTCATCCATTTTGCTCACTTCTCTGAGCCAGAACGTGCAGGGAAATTAGAAAAAAAAAAAAAGATTTTTCTCATGGGTAAGGTCTGCCATCCCAGATAAATGGTATAACATTCTTGTCTTTGTCTTAGAAGGCTAAAGTGATATTGAAAAACTTATCTCAACCAAATTTTCTCAGGAAAAACACAAACACTGGCCACACTGCCTAGATACCTGATTTGGAGAATCTGGGATCCATTTTTACAGTTTTTCTACTAACTGTAAATTAAAGACATGCATTATAAAATTAAGTGATGTAAATTATAGGAGTTGCATATGGCAAACAATGGCAAAATGTTGGAAAGGAATAGGTAAAATCCAGGCTAAATTTGGCAGGCTAAAAAAGAGAGGTAAATAATTTGTCCCAGGGCACAAGAGTAAAAGTCACACTGCTCAGTGCTAGTAGAGCAATGAAAGGTAAGAGTATCTTTGTATTTCTCTCAGTTAATGTATGCCTGGTTCAGACTGATTGACACTGTACTTTAAAGACAAAACCTAAGTCCTGAAATCTTTCAAATTATCATATTTGACTGAATTTTCATCCATTTTCATCCATCGATTTTATTCCACCTGCAGCGCACTAGACAAGGTAATAATTTATGATAATTATATGAAAATATACAATTAATATTCATCACCTCTCATTTCTCATCACTTTAGATGATCAGTAATGCAGAGTAAAAATGCTGTCAGATTTCTAATTGCTTTGTAATGGGCCTGAAATAGGGAAATCATTAAAGACAAACAATCTGTCACTTGTCTGTTACCTTAACTATCTATCACTTAAAAAAACCCTCATTAAATACATTGCTAATGAACGACAAAAGACTGTACTCAGTGTGCCCAGATGTACCTTTTTAAACAATATTGTAAATTGCTTAAATAATTCCCAAGACGTTTTCAATCATTTCCGTGGAAATTTAATGGAAAACATATATTTTCCGTGCATGTTACATCTCATTTGTTCACATCATTATGACATTTAGTCTATCATATGCACATCTCCTGGGAGACAAAACTTTTTCTTTTTACTGTTGACAAATCTGATCCAATTAAAACAAATTCTGGAAGAACTCAGCATTCAGATCTCTGACCCCTTTCTCTTAAAAAAAAAGGAAAAAAGGGGGAAAATCCATTAATGATTTTAAAATAATCCTATCTCTTCCAAGGATTTTTTATATCTAGATTAAAAAAGAAGTTCAACATTGTTCAAAGTTGAACAAATTATTTTATCTCAGTTGTTCCCGAGAGACAAAACTCAGAATGTTCACTTTTACCTCTCTTTTGACTCAACTGTCCACTAAAAAATTCTTCTCACTGCACTGACTGAAGAGCCAGGACAAAAAACAGCACACCAGAAGTATCAGCGAGACCCCATAATGAAATCTTGTACTATTATTTGCCACATTAATTAATTGCTGATATTCACTGTCACATTAAAGATTCAAAAAATGAAGACAACAACCGCAAAAATTATTGAAGACAAAATATTCATCTTTGCACAACTTAAATATGCTCAATCTCTTAAATTTATCAAAATCCAGTCAACATTCTGTGCTTATTTATGATGCTGAAAGAGGTTTAGATTAGATATGGGGAAGAAATGGTTCCCTGTGAGGGTGCTGAGGCCCTGGCACAAGTTGCTCAGAGAAGCTCTGGCTGCCCCTGGATCCCTAGAAATGTTCAATGCCAGGTTGGATGGGGCTCTGAGAAACCTGGGACTGTGGAAGGTGTTCCTGCTCATTGCAGGGGGTTGGAGCTGAATGATCTTTAAAGTCCTTTCCAACCCAAAGCATTCTAGGACCCTCTATGTAGCAGTAGAAAACCAACATGAACAAAAAAAAAAAAGGCAAAAAAGCTTTCCTAGTCTTACCAAGACTTTGCAAAATATGATCCAGAAGTAAAAAAGGTAGTTAATAGTGAGAAAGTCTGGATGTTTCAGCTGGTTCGTCATCTGAACTCATCTTTTATTGCAGTAATAGAAGCACACATGGTAACCAGTTAAGTATCCTATTATTGTTTACAGCACAGCCCCATGTTATGGGACAGTCTCAAGAAAAGCATCTACTAAAAAGTTAAATATTCTCACAAAAATGTCTGAAACCACCAACTTACATCTAAAGTACCTTAAACAAGAGAAGGAAACTTTTTACCATGTTCAGGTGTCCAGCTGCAGTGAAATGCATAGCACCTCTGCACGCTTACAGAATTAAAGGTAATTAAGCAACCCTGGTTTCTTCCAGACGTGTTTCATGCCTCCATTCTGGGACAACTTCCATGACTTCTGGTCTGTCTCCACTCCTCCTAGAGTGCCATGGAACTTCTCCACACTCTCCTGTCACTTGCCTTGTCTTTTTTTTTTGCCTGCAGAAGGGGAATAAAAAGCAGCAAAGCTCTGTGTGTTGGCTCACCAGCCAGAGCATTTGTGTTCAGTCTGGTTTTCCCTGCTCCCTCTCCCCTTCACACTCATTCCCATTTAACAAAACTTGAACAAAGTTAATCTTTATACCTCTAGAGATGAAAGATTACCAAATTGCCTTGAGACTGACCGACAGCCTCACAAGTCCTTACAACCAGTCAGGGCGTGATTAGCTGTGACTGACCCAAACATAACGTTATGGCTTCTTCTGGGTAGATTCAAAGAGAAACTGAGGCACACAGGCTGTGACCCCAGACAAGGTCAGTGGTGCATGAACACCAGACTGGTATATTAAATAGCCCATTTTTTAGCTTTTGCTTTAGCATGCTGAGCACGCACAGAAAAGAACAAGTGTTTCACTTCCAAAATCGTTCCACTGATTCCAGAAATAATTCCTTAGCACGTAGCTAATTTTCTATTTAAAAACTCATTACTGATACACAATTGCTCACAATCTCTCAAACAACTCTGTGTTTAGAATCCTCTGTGAGCTGGTACCAGGCCTATCATGATTTAAAATTGAGAAAAACTCAACAAGCAACACTGAGGAATTTTTGGCATAAAGGATAAACAACGGATATTGTATCCAGTCTTTAGGAGGATATCAACCACTTTTGGTGAAAGCACAGGCGTAGTGACCAATCTCCAGAACAACACCACATTTTTAAAAGCTTCTCTTCAGTTTCCCCCCCTCACGACAACAGCCCCTGTTCACACACCAGCCCCAGGGACGGAGATGACACACGGAGCCATACTGAAACCTTTGCTGAGAAGAAAATTCTCACTTCAAAAGGGACAGCGACAACCAGCACAGACAAAAATCAGACTAATCAGGTGTTGAGTGGTTTTGATGTTTTCCCAGCCCCAAACTTTAAATAAATTCTCCACGTTTATCACTGAACCCCAGCTGTCCCACTCTTTTCCTCCAGTGGCGTTTAGAGGGAACAATAAGCCAGGAATACCCTCAGTTCTTCCTGACAGTGTCTGTACAGCCCGGCTGCTGCTCTACTTAAACAGTTCAAAGGGTAAGAAAAGTGACAAGAAGTTGCTTTAATTCTAACGCATCACGTAAAAAATATCATCACAGGATGTACGCTATACATTTGAAAGTGCAGTGTGAACTGAGTTTGCCTGGGGGAATGTTTAGGGATTTTGCTAACTGGGTTTGCCTAAGGCTCCAAAAGCTAAAGGCTACAGCATCCACCTAAGGTTTTGGGATTTTGGGGGTTTTGGGTTTTGTTGTTGTTGTGGTTTTGTTTTGGAATTTGGTTTGGTTTTGGTTTGGTTTTTGTTTTTTTGTGGTGGTTGTGGAATTTTGTTCGTGTTGTTTTCGTATTTTTGGAGGCGGGGAAGGGGTGTAAGGGGTCTTGTGGTTTCTTATTGGTTTCTAATGAGGAAACGTCTTCACATCATTCAAAACCTGCTCCCAGAGCTTAACTTTTTTCATCAAGAGGATGTTCTTCCTTCCCCTTTAGGACAAGTATTCCGTAGAAAAAAGCCACCCTCTTACTCCGCGGCCAAGGCCGCCAGCCCGGGCCGCCGAGCTCCGCCTGCGCGGCCGGGGGCGGGCAATGGGAGGCGGAGTCCCTGCGGGGAGAGCGGCTGTGGGGCGGCCCGAGCTCCCGGGCAGAGAGCGAGGGGGAAGGGGCCGGGCAGCGGTGCCTCCCCGCAGCGACCCCTGGCAGACGGAGCGCAGGGGCGGGCGGGTGCGGAGCAGCTCCGCCGGGCCGGGCCGGGCCGCGCCGGGGGAGCCGCGGTCGCCATGGGGACGCGTCGGGCCTGGCGCTTCCTGCCGGTGCGGCGCCACTGCTGCCCGGCTGGAAACAGCCGAGGCGGCGCGGCCGCGGCCGAGCTAAAGGGCCCGAAGGCGTAAAGCGCCACGGGGGAGAGGAGGGTGTTTCCCGCCGGACCAGTTAGGCGTGGCGCTGCCATGGACGGTGCGGGGCAGGTGGGTGCGCGGGGCGGCCGCCGGGAGCGCGGAGGGAGCCGGGCTGGGCCGGCCGGGAGGGACCGCGGGGCATTGAGGGGCTGCAGGCAAGGGCAGCGGGGGCCTCCGGCAGGGCCTGGCCCGGGGCCGGGCCGCGGGGAGCCCGCCACGGAGGCCCGAGGTGCCGCCCGCCGTGGTTGTGCTGCGGGAGCGGAGTCGCAGAGCGCGGTGCCGGGGGCTCTGTCCCGGGGCGGGTAGGACGGCTGCGTGCTGCTTTCCCCGGCAGTGGGGCGTCCCGGGGCGGGTAGGACGGCTGCGTGCTGCTTTCCCCGGCAGTGCGGCGTCCCGGGGCGGGTAGGACGGCTGCGTGCTGCTTTCCCCGGCAGTGCGGCGTCCCGGGCCGGGTAGGACGGCTGCGTGCTGCTTTCCCCGGCAGTGCGGCGTCCCGGGCCGGGTAGGATGGCTGCGTGCTGCTTTCCCCGGCAGTGCGGCGTCCCGGGCCGGGTAGGATGGCTGCGTGCTGCTTTCCCCGGCACTGGGGCGTCCCGGGGCGGGTAGGACGGCTGCGTGCTGCTTTCCCCGGCAGTGCGGCGTCCCGCGGGCTGTTCCTAGCTCTTTCGGGTTTGAAATACATGCTGTTCTTCCCCCGTGAGGGAAGGGTTGGTTCTGAAAGGTTGGTTACGACGGTAATCACCAGGAAGCAGTTTTAGTGCTGAAATGAAAAAAAAACAAACCCAAACTAAACCTGTTTGTTTTTCGTTTCACAATTAATTTACAGTTATAGAGCTAGTGTATTTACAAAGCTCTTGCCTAGTGACTGTATTATGACTTCTCTGAAGTTCATAGTAAATCAGCTGCTGCCAGTTTGGGGTTCCAGCACACCTAAGAATCTGCTGGAGCTCAAGCATCGCCATTCTATTACTGGCACTTAATTCTCCTCTTTATTTTTTTTTTTTTCTTTCTGGATCATTAACTCGATGAAAGATGGCCAGAATTGAAACCCACACTACTAGTTAGGTTTTACTTAGTGCCCTGTGCTGACTTTGTATGTTTTGGTTTATTTTTATTTGTTTCTACATGCTCTCCCTCTTTAAGATTGGCTTCTTATTCAGCACGATGAAGGGAATTCCCATGCTCTGAAAACGTCATTTTGTAAAAACCAGCATGTATCTTTCCTTGTGTCTTCTTGCCCAGATCTTATTCCCAATTTGAAAAATGTCACACTTTTATGTACTTCATGTTTTCACGTGTTAAGTATGGTATTGCTTTAAAGCCAAAAGTTTGTTTTAAAAAGTGTCTTTGTAAAAGGTGTGTCTTCAACCTGGGGTGTTTCTAAACAGTTCGTTTTACGTAGAAAATGATTTTTGAAGATGTGTGGATGGCTTCTGAATGGGATCTGCTGAGGCACTTGGACAGGAAACACGAGACTTCACATTCGACAGTCTGTGGGATGGAATGGCCACATGAATTTAACTTTTTTTGCACAGTAGTTCTCATATGATGGTGTAGAGGTGCTTGAGGCCAACAGTCAATTCTGTGATCCTGTAGTTCACCGCACCCTTGGCTTTGCTTTTTCTGTTTCTCTTTCAAGTTGTGATTTCATTTATTTGGTTTCCTTCTGCAGTGCTGAGGAAGGGATTTCGGAGCCAGTCAGGCCATGGCCTTTGAGAGGATGAACCAGAAGGACTGGTACAAGGTCCTGGGGGCCAAGCCATCAGACAGCCCTGCAGAACTGAAACGGAAATACCAAAGACTTGCTCTCTTGGTAAGGCTGGATTTGATATTTAAGATACACCAAAGTCGTTTTTATAAACCAATAAGGTAATAGTTGCAGGGTTTGTTTTTACAGTTTTTGTATCCACGTGATTGATGAGATGCAAAGAACAAAAAGAAGGTTTTTTTTCCTAATAGTCAGTAGTATTGAAATAAAAAAATGAATAGGAGGAAAATATGTTAATTTTATTGGGAAGTTTCTGGTGAGTTTTTGTGGAGTTGTATTCTTGGTCATGCATCAAGAGTTCATGTTCTGTGAACTCACTGAATTTTTTTCTGTACTGCTGCTATATGAGCATAAGAATCTCAGAGCTTTACCAGATTATTCTGTGTGATTCTTGGTTATTCTGTTTTACTCCCTCCCTTGAATTCAGACATTTTGCTCAAAAAGTGCTTTGGCTTGGGTTTCTGAGGAAAATGGAGTGTCTTTTTTGATACTCTGGACTCTTTTCAGCTGAATGTGATAGACAGATAGAATTCCCAAGGCAACTAAATGCCTGTTTTTTGAAAGCTGTTGACTTGGTAGAGAAGAAGAAAGGTGAGCAGAACTCAGTTTTTGTAAGAAAAACTCCCTTTTCTGTAGCAAGCTGCAGTATTGGCAGGGTGTTGGAGCTTGTGCATGGCAGATCTGAGGTGGTTTGAGGTGTTGAAATGAGTGGGATAAGAAACTGGGATTTTTTAAGTGAGGTAAAGAGAATGCCAGTGACCAGGAGACTTTTTGTTAGCATTGAAGTAAATTCATGGGGTTGGGAGGGGGGAGGTTGTTAATTTTTATTTCTAACCACTGTAGAAACAGTTTTAAAGTTTGGTCATTTCACCAGTACATTCCAGTTTTACACATCTTGGTATTCTTCAGGTGAATTTGCTAGGCAATCCCTGCTGCACATCTGCTCCTCCTCAGTGCCTCCTGTGAACTTATTTCTTTGCCTGAAACTGATGGATGTACTTAGTCTTAAGCTCTACACCTGTCAAGGTGTTTGTGTGCAGAATCTGGACGTAAATCCTTTGGTTCTCACTATTAAATTTTGATTATCCTAATGTAGGAGAGGGCTTTGAAAACCAAGTTTCTTAGTTCCATTTTGAATAGAAATTGTTGTTTTCTTGGACCTCCTAATGGTTTTGTTCTATTGAATTGCTGATAAAATGTGAGTGAAAGATTAATAAATGTCAGTTTGTTCTTAAAGAAGGTGGTCAGGGGACCATGGTGTAAAATAACTTCTGTCCAGACAGGGGGCTAATTTAAACTGAATACTGCAGTGGAATTAATGTATTTATTTTCCTATGAATTGATATATAATAATGGAATTAAAATTTTAGGTGTTGTTCAGAGCTGTTACAGAAGTGGAGCTTACATAGTCCCTTTCTTGTATGAAGTTTTTAAAATTGTGTTACAGAGCTGTACTGTGATGTAATTTCATGTCATTATTTTGGGGTGTATGAAGTGAGAATTAGCAAAGTGTTGAACTGTGTGTCTACACCTCTTAAGTGTCGTTTCAGAAGATTAAAGTATTGTTTTAATATTGTTTGTATACAGGCATTTCTTTAGCACCTGTATATTTCCAACCTGATTGGTTGGTTAGTGCTCTTTATTTGAAAAGTCAGTGAGAAATGTTTGAGAAAATGAAGATACTTTTCTGTTTGTTTTTCTTTTAGTGTCTGTGATGGATTCCTCTGACTAAAAAGAGATATTCACTGATGTTTACTTGTAGGTGTTTTCCCAAGGCAGATCTGCTGCTTGTCTGTTGTTGTTACCATATGTCCTACCTCTGCTCCTCTTTTTCTTTTAGCTGAACTGTTAGAGACTCTGCTTGATGCTCTCCTTCCTGATGCAGAATCAGCACAGTCACTCTGGGGTCTTTAAAGCATGCTGCTAATGAGACCACCATGGTTTTTGTGCACCTTACACCCCCACTGGCTGTAGGAGAGACTGGAGGGCACAGGCAGAGGGATCTTCTCTTAGTTACAGTGGGCAAGTGCCACAGTCCTTGAGTTGAGAGGTTCCATGGTTGGAAAAGCTCAGAGGCTTTGCTGAAAGAAAAGTCTGCCATGGCATGTCAACACAGAAATGTTCTCTCTGATTCAGGGATGCATGAGCTGTGGAATTCTGAGGATTGGCTGCATTAGGGGTTTGTCCTGATGCTGTTCCCTGATCATCCACTGTTCATTGTTAGTAAGAAATGCAGCAGTGGATGAACCTTTTGTGTCCTTTCAGATGAAGTCACTGTCCTGCTCTCCAGGCTGGTCCTTGCAGCCTGTGGTAATTTCTCAGCTCTGAGTGCCCAAATGCTCCTTGGGTTCTCTGGAGATAGGGGTGGCACAAGTGGCACTGCCATTGCCAAGGGCAGGGGACAGGGCTGCTTGCAGGTACATGCAGGCTTTTAGAAGCTGGAATAGCAAATGAACACAGCCAGGTATTGCTTCTTAAAAGATTGCATGTCAAATGTCATGGTCAGTGCAGAATGTTTTCCAGTTTTTATATAGCTGCAGAAGTTCATCTCCTGTGCTAATAGCCTTAAAGTCCAAAGGTTTGCAGAGGAACTTGCATGTTGGATGTGAGCTGCAGTTAATAAGACATCGATTCTGTAATCATGAATATTCTGATCACATGTGTTCCTTAGCATCAAGCAGAATAGATGGTGGAATTTATTTTTAAGCATGATTTTGCTGTTAAAAGAAAAACTGCAAATCTCTGAGTCCAAGCCTTTTTTGAGTGATCCCCAATGCTTCATGTTGAGCATTTGCTTTTTGCCATCTGCTGTTTTCTGTATTTGTCAACACATGTATGCTTAGCATCTTGAAGGAACAGGCAGATGTAAAATTTCCAAAGCTAAAAAGAGTTGGAGATCTTGCCATATGCCATCCAAAAGATAACTATATTTGCAGTTAAATCTCAGGATTGACCTTAATAATACAAAGTAGTACACAATTAAAAGTGATGGAGTTGTAGCTTTGTAAGAATTCCTTCATCAGAGCAAATTCACTTAAAACTAATGAATTTTTAAAACCAAACCCCTTTTTATTAATTCTAACAAATTGAGCATGGAAAAAGTTAATAACCCAGAACAAAACTGTATGTAGACACCCTACTAGAGTGAATATATTTTTGTTTACTGCACTTATTTTTTCATTTTGTCAGGTCACGACGTGTATGCAAGTGAATTATTTTACTATAGATAGTATGACTTCAGTCCTTATGAATAGTATTAATTTGATACAAAAATGAGTTTGGGCTAAAACTAGGGATTTTTTTTCCTGCCATGCCTTCTAATTATTGAAGCTTCTTATAAAATTTCCTGGAGACTTAATTTTTTTTTAATAATTCTTGTGTGCTTTGGTGACTCTGATACCTGGATCATCTTGATACTCTATGACTGTAAGAATCAGTAGCAGCTGAAGATGACAGACTTTGGGGCACAAGATGCATGTGCCATTGTCAATTCTATAAAAACCTTATTTTTAAAAGAAAACTTCTGTGTATGCAGGCTCATACTCTGGCACAAAGCTCCAGCCAGTAATTCTGAAAGGAGAAAAAATGCAAGTGAGTGCTTTGAAAGCAGCACAGCTCAATGCAAAGATTCCTTGGCTGGCTCTTACAAACTCGTGCTAAAGTGCTTTCTGAAGCACAGAAGACTTGTAGTTTCTGTACCTGAAAGGAATCCAGCAAATTCTGAGAATTAATATCTTGTTGAGGTGGTAGTAGTAGGTCTTTAATCTCCTGTCTTCAGAACGTGCTGGTGGGTTTGAGGTCTTTGGGATACATGCAGCCTTTTATCCACAGAGTTTCAACAAGGTGATTTCTTAAATGGATAAATGGGGTTTGTACTCTATGCTTGTTTTTTTTTAAGGAATCCATTCAGCTTTTAGGAGGGGCAGTGCTTATGTTCCATTTCTAAATGTGTGGAAAATCAACAGAAGATCAAATTAGAGCAACAGAAATAGGACATTCAGGGGACACTCCCAGCCCCATCTTATTTTTGGCACAGTTTTTGCATTTGCTTTTGGTCTAGCACTTTGTGGTCAGAGAATAAGTTGTCAGATTGGTTTTGAATTTTTATGTATCTGCTTTATATCTGAAAACTGCTTTTCACCAGGAATAAAGTCACCAAACACATAAGCTTTGTCTAGCTGAAAATCAGGTGTCTGTTCCTGTTGATGCTGATGATATTATAGGATACCTTTCAACTGGAAAAAAATTATTGTGCAGGAAAATTATATGCTGCTGTTACAATGTGTGCCCTAATCTTAAAGAAAATCCATGTAATTTGAGCAGGCAGTATGCAAGAAGCTCTTATTTTTAATATGGTAAGGAAATAAAATGTGCCACTTAACACAGAGTGCTACAAAGATTATCTTTTGTATCAAAAGGGGTGGTGTGTGTATATAAATACAAAGTGTTAAGGTGCTCACTTGATCCGTTTGAAAGAGTACAAGATGTGCAAACAGAGCATCAGGCATAGGTGAGAATGAATCTCAACAGTAAATAAGGAAATTAATAGAAATGTAATGAGGCAAAATTACTTCTAGAAGAGATTATTCCATGGAGCATGTTTAAAGGAAAGACATAGGACTTCCTGTAGAGCAAAGAATCTGTTATCGGATTTATGCACACCTCTAAATTCTGCAATCATAAGAAATGCAGAGGGTGTCATATATGTAAAATTAAAAAACTGCTTGGGTTTTTTTTAATGATCATTCTTTTAAAGTTTGTTGCAAGGTAAATTCAGTATTAATCCTGAAAGGACTTGATTACTGAGGAACTTCATGCTAAATTTGAGAATTGGAAACTGAAAAATGAGAACACTTTGAGTTTTGTACTGGAGGTCTCATAATAATGCTTTCCCTGAGAATCAGGCAGTGTATGGATTCCTTTTTCAACAGCCTTGGCCAGGTTTGTTTTTTATTTGTTTGAATAGCAGCACACTTGTTAGAAGTGTTTAACAGATCGCTGTGCTTAGCTAATCCTAACTTCACCTAACTGGTGGGAAATGGATTTGTAATCTGACAATATAAACAGAACAAGTTTAGTGCAGCCTGGAGCTTGACTGGAGTTAATCTAAACTGCAGAAAGATTAACCATCAAGTTGAATAGAGAGGACTAATGTTTCAGTGCTCAGGGTAGATTTACTTTGAGCTGTTCTTTAGATCTGATTTACCAGTTACCACTTTAATCCAAAGGAGGGGGCATCTTTTCAAGTTGGGAATTGAGAACTTGATTACTGGCCTAGGTAGTGGCAAGTGAAGCTCGGTGTTAAATCACTAATTCAAACAGCTTCATTATCAGGTCATGAGCATGCTATGAGTTCACTTCTCATGCAATGAGATCTTTGTCAGGTCGGTTAGCATCTCACCAACGGGATGGGACTGTCTAGTTGCAGATTAAGGATTTATTATCTGTCTGTATCTTACAAGCAATAAGCAAGAGACACAAGAAAACAACAATCTATGTAAAGCTAGATCAGAGACAAAACAACAGCTGAAGCAGAACATTTTATAGATATTTTCTCAACTAATAGTTCACAAGAAGTAGTTTACAGTCATATTACTCTAACAAATCAGAAAGACCTACGTGGGTTTCATATTAACAAAAAGGCTTCTATAAACCTAAGAAACAATACACAATAATTTGTTATTTAAGATTGAAACTTTTTTAATCTTTGGAAAGCGTATATCTAAGACCTTTTACATCTTGAACCAGCAATCAGTTCTTGTTCTTTGATAGATATAAATATATTCACTTAGTTCTTAGCTTCTCATAGGAAAGTTTTGAGATTCTCAGCTTTTCTCAGCTTTTTTTTTTGTCTACCTTCTGGAGCCTTTTTACACCGTCTAAAGTCTTTTGCTTTTCATATTCCCACAGATCACAACTATGAATTGTGTGATTTATTCACCTGACTTTGGTGTTGGCTTTTGGTTGGTTGACTTTGTAATGGGTAATGATTTTTTAAAGGTGTAGGTGAATTTTAATGAGTGGATGCAGTGTGAATATCCCTACAGAAGAAGTTTTGTCTTTAACTTGCACAGAATATGAGAACCTATAACACCACAAAATAAGCCAGCAAGTAAGTAGTGCATTGCTTATCCAGGTAGTTCAGCCAGTTGTGAAAGTAATGTTAGTTTCAAAAATGATTTCTAAATTTAATCCCTTTACTTACAGGGTTGTTGTCCACAGTTCATTTGTTATAATGAGCAGCTTCTGGTACCTCATCCTCTGTAGATTTATGGTTCATACATAACAGAATGGGCACCAGGCAATTGAAATGGGAGATTTGGCCAAAATGTGCTTGGCCTTTGATGTCATTTGTGCTCTGCAGAGGAATCTGATGCTTCTCTTGAACACTTTGTGCCCTGGTTGTGTCAGTTATTCACTGTAACAATGTATTTAAAAAGGATCAGTACTGTTGTTTGGTAGACTTTGTGAAAGGTGTTCAATATTCACAAATATTCACTGTGTCCTCAGTCAGTATAGAATTCAAATTCTGATTAAAAATAAAATCTTTAGTAGCTTATTAAATGCCATAAAGACATTTCTTTAATATTTGCCACTGTTCTTCCAGCATTTTGGGGACATATTTAAATAGTTTTATCTTGTGCAGTGTGCTTTTTATCTCATTTCTAACGTGAGATGTTTGAAATAAAAACCATGTAGCAAAAGATCCAAATTAAAGCACAAAGAGGGAAGCTACAAAGACCAGCATAATGCTTTCACATCATAAATGGTCTGATGTTTGAGCAGCCACAGTCAAGATCCTTTGAGCTGTTCACCATGTCCAAATCAGACTATGCATTCAGGTGTCTACCTCAGAAATTTTAAGCACTAGGTCAATTGTTTAAAGAAGCTATAAATCCAGACCAGTGGTCTGAAGAGTAAGAAAAGTTCAGGGTAGAATCAATCATCTTGAACTGGCTGTGTTTATATAAGGATCTTTTACAGCTGTTAAACAAAATTGACCATGTTTGTGTTGAATCTGAAAGAGCTGTTACATTTTTTCAAATATTGTCATGTGATGTACTAACCTGTGAAATTCAGTATTCTGGGGACTTGTTGGGTTTTTTATTATTTAAATAAGTAGTCTGTGTCTAATTTTGTCTTCTGTTTGAAATACATGATATAATTATTACAGAAAGTTGTTAAAGCAACACGTTTTCATGTTCCTTCTTTTCTTCATCTTTTCACATGTTAGAGTCAGAAAATCCCCATCTGAATGTCATAACTGTCCCACCCTCCATCTTTTCCTTGCCTCACTGCATCACAAATGCTTCCTCATCTCCCATTGAGCTCAAATGCTCAGCAGACATGAGCTCATTTGAGCTGATTTAATGCAGAAGTGAGTTCACGTACCTGAAGGCTTGGCTTGTGTGACACTTTGTAGATGGCTTACTACCACAGAAAAAAAGTTCAGCTTTTTGTAGTCTGCCAGTCATTTGGATAAACTCTTTATCACTTAATTTTCAGTACATTAAAAGTGATGTTTCAAGGCTGAAAAGTCCGCAGTCAGCTATTGACTGACTGTTGTCAAACTTGACCCTTCATTGTTATTCCTAGTAAATTATCAATAATGAAAAAATTCCATCTGTTTTGCTTGGATTTATAATTTAGGAATGTCCACAGTCAAGGTAAAGATGAATGAGTTTGCTAAGCAGCATCTTAGCTCAACATTTTTCTTTCCTTGACAGAACATGAGATTGTAACTCATGAGGTGTTTGAGGAGAGGCTGAACAAGAGCTGCTCTTTTAGGAGGTTCTTGTCTTCTGTCAGAGCAATCCAGGATTGGCCCTGACTGCTGCAGAGGAGCAGTGCCAACCACGGGCTTGGGAGGATTCTCCCAGTGAAACTCTGGCTCCTGGAAACTTGCTGTTGAAACTCAAGGCATGAAAACTTTGGATTATTCCTCTACAGTTGCTGACCTGTGCTAAGTTTTGACTTTCGTCTCCTTCTCTTGTCTATTCCTTTCTAAAATGGGGCAGATTCTGTAAAGGCAAAGACTGCCTGGATAGAGTGTTATTAAATATCAGTGTCTCAAAGGTCAGTAATGAATTCTGGGAAGTGAGCAGAATATTCTAGGGATATGTGATTTCCTAGAGTCCCCTCAACGTGTGTCCCTTCAGTGTTGTGAGGATACACTGCCAGAGTTGTTTCCTTGCTGCAAATAGAGAAATTTGCCAGCCACATCAAATGTCAAATCAGAAGTTAAATTAACACCAGCTAGTGATCAGTCCAGATAAGAGCACATCCTTCAAGCCTATAAATAAATCCAGTGTAAACTAATTTCCAAATGTGTGTGATTCCATGGATTGTTTGGTATTGTTTTGTCGCTGTGGCTATGAATTCTTGAAATTATGCTGACTTTTATGTGTTGTTGTTGTTGTTGTTAGGGATTTTTTCTGTTGTGTTTTGGGTTGTTTTTGGGGGGGGTTTTGCCTGTTTGGTTTTTTAATACTGGTTTTCACAACTGAATAAATTCTGTTCATAGGTAGCTTTTTATGTCCATTTTAAAAGTTATATTTCAACAAGGGCTGAACCTGTTATTTTGAGATCTCAAATGGCTTCAAACACTGTAATGATTCTATATTGGTCTCAGAGATGGGAAAAGCTGAAAGAAATCGTTTCAAGAAAAGAAAAAATTAAAGCCACTTATTATGCAAGTGTTGGAGTTATGGTTGCTAATCACTAGTTTTTTATAGTCCTGTATTCTTCAAGGCCTGCTTTCCATCTGCAGCTGAAGTGCCTTAGGGACTTGGATTATTTTGGCATTGTGCTTAAATCTGACCTCCTAAAGCTGTGAGGCTGTTTGCAGGTATTCCAAATGAATTGGCAAATCAGTGTTGTACTTTGGTTTGGAATACTGTGTTTGTGACTGGGGGGCAACAGAGAAAATTGTGCTTTGTGCTCAGCAGCTCTTAGGAAGTTGTGGGTAGCAAAGCACTTGACTTTGCCTGCAGAAGGGTTTTCCTCTTGCAAGTCCCAGTGCCAGCTGAAGGCTCCTGCCCCAAACTGCCTGTCCCTGCCCTTCTGCCAGATGTTACTCAGCCAGGAGATGGCATCCTGTGGGTTTTCCTTCAGGCACTACTGTTCATGGCAGCTGGAAAGGTTTCTCCCTGTTTTTTCAGTAGTTTAAGCAACCCTGCTTGGTTTGGTTTGCTGGAGTGTTTTTGTTTGTTTGTTTGGGTTTTTTTTCTATAATAAAATATGAGGATTTGGGAGTTTGCTTTCATTTGCCTCAACTGTCTTCCTAACCATTTGTTTGTCTGAAATTATTCTATGACTAGGGCCACAAGAATCTATGCCTAAACAACAGAACATTGTTCAATGTGACATTATTGGTGTAAATTGTGAGCACAGGAGCCAGAAATTTACAAAAAATCTAAAATTCCCTTTCTCATTTTACCTTTATACTGCTGTAAATTTAAGTGGGTTTTTCCCCCTTCATTCCTTTGCTAGTTTTTGATGGATTTTCTGTTGTTTTTTCTTCTCCTGCTGTATAGTGTAGTTTTCAAAGGGCTTTTTGAAGTACCTCTTGAGGCTCTTGGCTCACTCTTTATAGGAAAATAAGGAGCCATGGAAAGGGAAGAAAATGAAAGAGTCTGTTTCTAAAAAAGTACTTTTTGGTAACTGTAGCTTTTGGTGTTTCTCATTTTCATACCTTCGTTAGCCAAGGAATTGTTTTCTTCTATTTATAGAACAACAACAGTTTATATTCTTTTCCATCAGTAGAAACTGAAACTTTTACACTTGATTTTTCAGGGGGAGCTGAAGGGCTCTAAAGTAGGGGATTTGTGGAGTGTTGCCTTGGACAAAGAGGAGAGCCACTGTCACCAGTAGAGTGTGGAAGTTCAAAGTAGCAGGGTGATGCTACAGTACCAGGATAAAAACAATGGCATTTTAAGTATGTTTAAGCAAGATAGCTTTAAAAAAAATGAAACTCATCATGGAAGTAAATGAGTTGATGGCAGTATAATTTAATCTTTGGGGTTTTTAAATTATACTTCGAGGACTCCAGTAATTTTCAAGAATTTGCTGCACTGGGTTGGGAGTCCCATCCTGTGTTTTTACTGTGCAGCTGCCAGTGAACACCCATTTTGTGTTCTGCATACCTGTTGCACATTGCTGTGTACATTTAATCCTAACTTCTTAAAATTCTGGCTGGTTTTTGAAGAAAGCAGTTTGGGTTGTCTGTGGGTGTTTTCTTTCAAAATTATCCACTGGGTAATGAATAACTAAAATGTTAGGAGAAAACTCCTTTTTCCTCCAGAGTGCTGTCTTGAGGATGTTTTGCTGCAAATATTTGAGTCACAGCAAGTACTTCCTTATAGTTACAGCTGTAGCAGCAATAGTGTTATCTGAAATATTTCTGATCTGGTGGATTTTATTTGTCTCAGGCAAAGGTGTAGGTGTGTTGTGCTGGATGTTGTGTATAACAGTGGTTCTTTCTGGCCAAAAGGTTATTCAAAAGATTAATAATGTGTGTAAAACATGCAAGCAGTGGAATATTGTGTGAGAAGATTGATACTTGCACAATAGTTTTGATCATGGCAGATTATAAGGAGGAAAAAGGGACAAGACTGGACACAATTTTCACCAGCTAACTGATCAATGAGCAATGTCAGAAAAAAGGTCATAGAATGGATAAGTTCTAAGAGATGAGAAAGAAAAGGAAATGGTCATCTTTTATTTTTCCACAAATGAGGAGCATTTCCCATGAGAAAGAATCATCTTGGAGATGGGCACTGCAGGCTGTAATTAGTGTCAAGGCTGATAACAAGATCAGGTAGGGCAAGGGTAAAGTTGTTAAAAAGCTTAAAGGTTGTTTGGGGGAAGAAAAGAAGAAGAGATGGATTGAAGTAATGAATCGAGTAGATAAATTCCTTGCTCTTTTGTCCAGCTGTCTTTGGACACACATCCTTTGGGGAAGTTTAAATCTCTGTATGAAAAGATTGAATGTCACAAGCAGCTCCTCACTTTCTGTTTCTCCTCTTTGCAAGTGGAAGAAGCAGGGTCCTTGCATGTTCTCTGCTGACTTCTGCCAACTGAGTGAGCATGTTCAAAAGACTGATTGTGGACTAGGAAGGCAAGTTTTAGACCTGGCATCATCCTTTTCATGGAAGTGGAACAAAAAACGTGGAACAAGTTTCACATTTTGGAGAGAGTGCTTTGCAGCATCAATGAAATACAAAAAGCACATTCAAAGTAATCTTATTCTGTGCTGGTTTAGGATAAGAGCAGTCCTCTCTTTATTTTTTTTTTCCCTTCCCGAGCACTTGTCACACGAAGCTTTTCAGTACTGAAGTGTGCCAGTGACTTCAGAGGGGACAGCTTAAGAAACACAAAGGAGAGTGGAGGCTGACCTAGAGAGGGCCCTGACTTCTCCCCGTGAGCCTCCCGAGAGGTTCCATCCCTGCTGTTCCTGCATCCTGCATCCTGCATCCACCGGGCCCGTCCCAGACTGTGTGCACAGGGCAGGAGGCCATCCCAGCAGCTCCGCTCAGGAGGGCTGGAGGGCAGCAAATGTCAAGCAGATATTTCAGAGCAGCACTGAACGCAGTGCCTGGCTGTGGCCCCGTGGCCGGTGTGGTGCAGAGGGACAACGCCGTGCTCTGCTCCATCCCGGGAAGCATTAGGTGGCAGTAGCGTGTTGTATTTGGCAGCTGCTTTGTCGCCGGGTTTTTATCTCCGGTATCTTCAGCGCGGTTTCACAAGTGGAGAAAACGCGGATTTTATTTCTCGCAGTTGGAATAAAGTGCTGATCTACGGTTGCTTTGGCTGTGGGACTGGAAGGGCAGCTGTTTGGAGGCCTGTGTGCAGAGGTGGGTCAGTGTGTGCACAGGGGCTGTGACTTTTTTCTGGTCTGTAGTACCTAACAGTGATAACATTGACCACACATATTCTGATGATAAACATGCTGTTAATGGCCAGGTCAGATTAGTTTTTTCATAAGCTGTTACCATATCTAAACATAATATAACCTGTTAGATATAGATGAAGTAGGTTTGGGGCTTTTTTCTTTTTTTTTTTTTTGTTTTGCTTTTAGTCTTTATTCTTAGATAAAAACCAGTCTTAGGTTCAAGAGAAAGTTGGTAGGATAATTAGCCTTTCAGCACAGCGTTGTTATTGTCACTGCAGGTCTTGGACAAGTGCAGTTACCTTGTGACCCTTTCGGGAGGGTGTTTTTTTTCTTTCATCCTTGTTTCTCCCAGGTAAAGGATCTCAAGGATTTCAGAACTGTGTTGCATTGTATTAATTGGGCAGGATGATCAATTAATGGAAGAAGAGCAAGAAAGTGTTGACAGAACATGCTACCTAATTAGTACCTGACGGACCATGTAGGCCACCGAGCCCAGACTGTGATGTTGCCTCAGGGTGGCAACTATACAAGACCTTTACATGCAAAATAGGCCTGTGGAAAAGCCAGGGAAGGAAGTTTTCTTTGCTGAAATATTTCCCTTTCCACCACAACCTTTGGGGAAGCTTCATACTTCACAGAAGGAGCACATACCAAATTATCAACCCTGTGTTTTGTACACGTCCTGCTCTGAGGTCATGTAGCCTTCTGTTTGCTGAGGTATTTTTTAATGGAGGAGCTGATCTACAAATAGGTGGGTCTTTTTTTAGGTAGTAAGAGATATATACTAGGGCAGTAAGATCTCCTGATGGCTGCTATGATAAAATGGCAAGCAAAAGGATTCTGAGTGAAGAGCAGCCAGCGCCACAGTGCTCGAGGGTTCCACCCCAACTGGTTTTGGATTACACAGCAGTGCTCAAGAGTTTTGCAGGTGAAACTTCAGGCATCCTGAATTGAAAATACTTTGAGTCTAGGAAGGTAGGAAGAAGTCTAGGAAGATGCCAGAATTATCTGGTTGCTGGTAATCAGTGGGTTTTTTCCATTCATTTGTATAAATACATTGGTAATTAATTCACATTCTTCATTCAGAAGTTCCTCCTGCAGTGACAGAAGTTTAATGTTTGCATGGTTAAATTAAAGATTTTTTCAAAACTAACTCATGCAATTTCAAGTTCTTTATTTTACTGAGATAAACATCTTGCTGTTTCAGAATACTTTCATTGGGTAAATGACCTCTCTTTTTCGTGTGTGTAAAACAGTATATTTTTTTACCCTACCCTAATTTTGTCAGTTCAGCTGGTGAAGTTGGAAAATGGCTTCTTTCTGTCACCTTTCACTGAGTGCCACAGGGTGGGGGCCAAGTGCACGTTTGTCTCTTTTTTCCTTGATTCTCACAGGTGGCTGAAACGTGCTTTTCTTACATTTTGTTAGCCAAAAGTTCAAATTCCAGTGTAATAAACGAGCTGCTCATTTGGCCTGTGTTCTGATTTAAAACCCATTGCAGAATGGATTGTGCAGGAAAGCCAGTTGTGCCCTAGAGCACAGCAGGCAGTGTGTGCCCTGTGTGTGCTGCCCACAAGCAGAGCAAAGTTGTGCTTGGGTGCTCAGCTACGGCTGACACACGCATGGCAAAGGTAGTACCAGAGCTGGCTGTTAATTCTGTTACAGCCTGATGGGCATTTGTGGCTGAAAGTGTTCAGGGTGATGATGGAGGTAAAATTAGCCCAAGTGTTAACTTTAAATGTCATTACAGAGCTCTGGGAGTGCTGTAATTGCATTATCTGGTTCCTTTCCTGTGCTGTGTCCAGCAGGGAGGCTGCTCAGCCTCACGTTTTGGTGCTGTATCAGCTGATCTGGAACTTTGAAGACATGCTGCATAATTTGATTGAATGTATTGCTACAAGCCCTGTGATGACAGTTCAGAAGTGGAATTGTGCAGTTTTGCCAGGGTGTGGGGTGAGGAGGGGAACCCACTCTCCTACACTGTGTTAAGCTCAGCTGGTAGTATTTCAGATGCAGAAGTTTAATATCTTGGATAGTTTTAAACATAAATTTATTGAGCCCTGAGACCAATAGAAGCAGAATTACTTGTTCATGAGGGCTGGGGCCTGCATCAGCCACACTTTAAACTGTCTGAGGACAGACATTTCAGGGTGGGTGCCCTGCATAAAAACCCAAAGTCAGTCTGAACTTTGCAGTGGAGGCTGCGTTTTCCCACCAGCTCTCACCCTGATCTCTGCTCACAGTCTGCAGCAAGAGACCCTCTGATAAGCACTTCTGGATCAAAGCAACAAAACTCTATCTCCAAATGTAATTTTAGAAAGAAGAGGAATGCTGCACTAACTTTAATTGTCCAGACTTGATGGCAAAGCTATGGGAAGATGAAGACTGAACACAGTCTTTTTGTGGAGGGAGAGAAAAAGACTGAGCACAAAGAGAATGTCAGCCTACCATAATATTTTGATTTTTGAAATTATTTTAAATAGTTGTTGATTTCTTAGATATTTATAGACGTGGCTTAAATATTGTGGTCATAAGGCGAGATTGACAGATTTTGTTTTAGGAATTGTAATTGCTTTCTTACACAAATGTGTCCTCATGGTCTGTAAATAACTGGAGAAATGGATGCAATTATATGACCCAATCCAGCCCTTGTTTAGCAGTTAATTTCTCCAGATTTCTGTGAGCATTTGTTCCGACCTACACAGATTTGGTTGTTGGTTTAAACCTAGCCAAGGCTGGTGGTGTCTTAATTGCTACCACAGAGCAACCATTTGGCCTGTGCGAGATGAATGTTGTCAAGGTACCTTCTGCAAGGCGGACATTCATCCACTGGGAATGTATCAAGAAAGTTTTCATTAATTGGTCCCTTTGTTGGCATTCGTGGCAGAGCAGCCAAAAACTGAGTATGAACAGACACTGTGTCAGGGGGTGAGATTTATTGGCACGTCTCAGTAAAAACTGGGATTTACTACATAGATTGTAAGCAGGGGCAAAGGAGGAAACTCCTAAGAACAGCCTGGCATTAAATTTACTGAGGTTTTTTTGTTGTTGTTTTTTTAAGGCAGGGAAATGTAACAAGAATTCAGACTCAATCAGAAGTTAAATAGGAAATAGCCAGTTAATATTTTTCCTCTTAATGCTGACTGTCTTGCAGCTTCTTTTTAATGTGATGTGAAGTGTTATGATGGGCTCTGTAACGTACAGACAGATTTGCATGGACCTCTGAATGTGTCAGATGAGAGCACTTGACAGTTTTTGTCCTGCCTTCATTTGCTTAACCTGTAGATAATGACAATTACAGTTGATAATGTGTACATGTAGAACAAAGCATGACAAGTGTTTTTAAACACAGTTCCCAATTTCGATATTTTTATGTTCACATTAATTCCTGCGTTTTGATCTTGTTGCTTTGTAAATGCACTGCATTGTATTGCAAGAGACATACTGGTAATGATTTGTGCATTTTGTCTAAGTGCAGCAGGATTGTTTAATTTTGTACAGAGCAAGGCTGTTTGCATGAGGCTTTCTGTTCTACTTGCTTAAGCACATTTTAACTTTTTTTTATGCCATAGTATGCCGTAAATAAAATAACAGCTTGGACTTACTACTCTGAGGGAGAGTTCTGATTCCTAAATTTGAATATATTGCCTGTTTGATACTGAGCTTTAAAAAAAGAATAAATAGATTGAACCCCCTAATACTTACAATGTGGTTCATAAAATTGCTTGGTGTTAATCTGGGCAGTTCCCATAAGGAGTCAAAGTTTCATCCTCTTGTGTTCCCAGCCACGAGTCTGGCCATGTGGTTGGAAAATAATGGCTTGGATTTCTCTCTTCGTCCAGCTGCTTCCAATGTTTCCCCTGTCCTCATTCTCTGCTCCAAGCTGCAGTGTCCAGCTCACTCCTGCCAGGACAGGGCTGGCAGTGCTGTGTCCTGCTCTCATCCCACACTGTCCCCTCCTTGTCCAGGGCCACTTCCACTCCTGCTGTGTTAGTCCATCCAACCCTTGGCATACCAGATCCATGGCTTGGATCTCTGCTGTTTGCAATTTTAATTCAGTTCTTTCATTCATCAAAAATGTACCTGCACCAGATATGTGGAGTGTTCTCTTTGTCAAGTTTGGATTGAATTTCTCTTCCCTGACCGTTGCTGAGTGTCTTTCATCATTGCTTATTTTTTAATATGAATACACATCTTTTTACACGTTCCAGAAGGTGTTATAGTGCAGGTTGTGAAGATTGTTTTTTTAAAAAAGGTAATTCATAGCTGGGTGGAAATCATGCTTCTCATTGCATTCCATGGATAAAATTATGTCTAGCTATAAAAATAATGTAGCTACTACTAGATGCCTAACATGGAGAAAGGGATAAGGGTGCTGAGATACTGAGTTAATTTGTTAATATTCTCATTTGCTCTTAGGTAAAGGTCAGGTTTAGTCATTGGATGTAGTTCGTTCAAAGGGAGAAATACTTGGTGCATCTAAGTAATCCTCTGGTAAAATCCTACTACTTGGTTTACTCAGGGCACATCTCCAGCTTTAAATATATCCCTTGTTCAAATATAGGCACACATCCCCTATGGAAATAGAGCAGGAATTCAAGACTTGTCTAAACTTGTCAGTTCAATTTAGCAAGGTGATTCCATGAGACTGTAGATGATTTCAGAGTTAAAAATCTTTAATAAACCAAGGAGTTTAGAAATTTACTGTGCTGTAAGTTTTGGTTTTACTCACTACTTAATGGTTACTTTATGATAGTAGGTTCAGAGTAATCTAACTTGATTTTTTGAGCTCTGATGGTTTAATTATTGTTCTATGCCTGTTACTTTTGAATTTTAGAACCTTAATAATGGTTTCCCTTATGGGGAAAAAAACTAAATGGAATATAATAAAAATTTAAAAATCTGACAATATTTCTCCAAAATAATTGTCTCAGAAGAGAAGGTCAAGAATTTAATGCAGCCACATTTAATTCATCCTTTTTTTGTTACTTTTTATTTCCTGCTGAAGATTTCTGCAAAAGCTTGACAACTTTGCAGAAAATATTGGAGACTAGGAAAGACAAAGCTGTAGAAGGTAAAGAATACTCCTTAGTTTTATACTGGGAAAAAAATTAGGGCTGATTTCTCTTCAGTTTCCTCAGTCAGAAAAAAAAACAAGTTTACATTTTAAGTGGCTTACTTAAAAGCTATGTAATTTCAGCAGGGAGGAGTTTTTTACAGTTATCTGTGAAAATACACAGTAGTAGATTAAATCACTTTTTCGTAAGTGAAATAAAAATTTGGAAGCAGTAGTAGTTTTCCTAGAAAATGAAGCCTCCTGGTTTGATGTACAGAATTAGGGATGTGGTGCATCTTTTGTTTTTGGAGTGAATACCCTTCACACACAAGGCAGAATAGCCACAGTAATGTATAAGTTACTAAATGAGAAGGGATGGTACTTTTGAAACCTTTTCTAAATAACCAGCCTTTTCAATCTGGCATGTGGAAAAGCAGCTGTGAGTAAAAGTTTGACCATTTTAAGTGGTTTGGCTGTTGTGTATTCCACACTTCAGGAGGAGATTACAAATCTAGTGCCAAACTCAGGGCTGTACTGCTTCCCCCCTCCCTCCACTGAGCTGATTCTCACTGGGTGCTGTAAATGTCTTTTGAAAATTTAATTCATGAGCCCCAGTAAGAAATGTACATTACATTGATTTAACTAGAGGGTCTGTGCTCACTAATTTGGTTTGATTCAAATCAGTCACCCTGTTAGATTTATTGCCCAAAGTGGAGGAGCTGGGAGCAGGATGGGGAGGACGGAGACCTCGGCGTGGCATCTGCGGTGCTGGAATTGCTCAGCCAGAGCTCAGGCAGCTCTCATGGCTCCTCATCCTGTGGTGTGAGAGGTCTTGAGGTCTGCTGATATGTTACTGAGATGTAACACCAGTTGTTCACTAAATGGGCACATCAGCTACCAGGGATTAGAGTCCAGGGACTGATTTTGCAGCTCGTCAAAGTGCAGAAGGGTCCAAACTTCATGGAGTGTAAAGGAGGCAGAAATTCAGAGAGTAGCAGAAATTCAGAGAGTAGCAGTTGAATGTGCTGCAGCATGTTCCAAATTCTTATACAAACCTAATTGTGTGCTACACTGTACACATAAGAATATCATAAATAAAACAGATGTTGGAGCTCAAGGCATTTTCATAGTCTACACTTGCAGCAACATTAACAACTTTTTTTTTTGATGCTTGTTCTTTATCCTGTAGCAGATATCAAAGGCAATAGATCAGCATAATGAAATACAAGTAATTTACCTAAAACAATTCCATGAAAAATCTCTAGCTTTTTGAATACTTGAAAAAAGACTGAGAACTGTGAACTGAACCTATATCTGTGTTTCAGAGTATGTTTGCCAGGTGATACCTTGTTCCTCACAGTACCCAAGCTGCTGAAAAGTATAGTCTGTGTATATTAACAATAACACAGTAGAATGAAATTGTTTTATCAAGGTATGATAATGATATTGTAATTGAAAAGGGCACAAAGTTAAGTTTGTGTTAGCCAGCTTTTCCTCTTGCCCTGTGGTGGCAAACATTTCACCAAATCTCCAACAGATAATGCTTAAAGTGTGTTTTACTTCAAGGTTCATGCTTTTCCGGATTTTTTTTTAGCAATTTCAAAAGCTAAAGGAAATGAAACCTTTAAGAAATTGTTTTTGAATTAAATCTTACACCAAGAACCAGAGTCCCCAAGAAATGCTAAGACAATGTGGCAGTTAAGATAAACGTCAGGAGAGAGAGCAGTATCACATGCATGTTCTCACATGAACTAACGTATTTCCAGAATCAATTGGTTTATTTTTTAGCATTCAGACTAACTGAAAAGCATCAGATGCTGTAAAGTGATACAAATCCCAGACAGGGAGCCAGCAAGTTACTTCTAGTACAGC
The DNA here is from genome assembly GCA_013400495.1 of Nicator chloris. NCBI lineage: Eukaryota > Metazoa > Chordata > Aves > Passeriformes > Pycnonotidae > Nicator > Nicator chloris. Next base: position 49,809 of record WAAE01015263.1, read on the forward strand.
TGCAAAAAAAGGCAAATTAGGTTGGACATGTATCTCCAACCTTCTTCATTTTCCCTTCCCTCAGCTGGACTTGGGCAAGGATCATTTACTGTTTTTATAAAATGCTATAAAATAGTAACACATTAGTAAAACTTGGCTTTGAACACAGTTATCAGGATGAGTGCTCAGCAAAAAGTTACTTTTATGCAGTATTGCAGCCTCAGACCGTTGCACATCTGCAGCTGAAAGATTTAAATGCATCCAGTAACAGGGCTGAGAACAGTGCTCAGGTAGGGTATGAAGGAAATGAACGTCACCTGCACAGATCCTGAGGAGGGATCCTGCAGGAGATGGGGGCTGCAGCATCCTGAGTCAAACCTTCCAAGTGGCTGCATGAGGGAGAGATGAGCAGCAATGGGGCTGGAGCCAAAGGAGGGAGGTCGAGTAGAAAACAGGACCTGTCTGTTTGCATTACGGGGCCTGGACAGGCTGCAGCTGAGATTAACCCAGAAATAAGGCTCAATGGGAAAGAGGAGGAGAGCACAGACATCCCTCATATTTCACCTCCCCCAAAACAAAACCAGGCCCCTGGCTCTGTTTCTGCAGGCAGCTCCTCTGAAGGTTACACTGGAGAGGCAGCAGGAACAGACACAGGAATCTGGTCACCAGGAGTGAGGGAAGGTCCCAGAAAAGAGTATGGGTGATTTCTGTCTGAAGTATTGACAGGGGACATTGGAGTGCTCCCTCTGAACTTGGGTACTTCTGTGAAGTGTCCTCTGTGTCTGAGTGGCTGAACAGTGTCTCAAACAACTGGAGAGAGGACACCTCCTTTGCTGTCTTGGAGAGGGAAGAGAAGGGCAGTTGAATCAAGAGTGGATTTTTGCTACAGACAAATTCCTGGATTTTGATGAGCAAGCTAGAGAGTAGGAAAATAAGTCAATAAGAGCATAACAATAAGTACATGAATCCAGATGAAACGGGGTCACTGGAATAAAAAAAGAATAAAAGGAGTATTAGAGTAGAAGAGCTGATGTTGGAGGATTTTTCTTAGTGTAGATGTAGTTTGCCAAAGGCATTAGGTGATAATAGAGAAGGAGGAAGGAGCAAATAGGTTCAGAAGGCACAGAGACCAAAATGGAGAGAAATAGATAGAGATGTGTATTTTAATGAGGAGGTCCCCTACAATGGAGTTCATACAATTTAGATGAAATTGTGATCTTTCTAACATAAAACTTGCATATGCTGCAGATACTACATTTTCCAAATCTGCAGGAAAGGCGTTAAGGGCTATGTGATAAACCTGAAGAATAATTAATTTCCTGTATTATTCAAGAAAGGAACAGAGTAGTGTTTTCTGCATTGATTATTATTTTTCCACTGTACTTTTGTGATGTGTGGCTTCCTGTATTTTGCTGTCTCCTTCCAAGTATAGTTCAGAATCATTTTCCAGTCAGACAGGGTTTTGGTGCAGCAAAGTGTGACCAGTTTTGTGGGAGTGTTCTCCCAACATTCTTGGCAGGAGAGAAGCCAGTATGCATAGCTCTGCTTTGGGCAGTTGGTCAGTAATGTTTCCATGGGTTTTTTCCCAATATTTTTGGTCAGTTTCTAAACAACTGATTTGAGAAGGTGTGGTCTTTGTGGCCAGTCCAAATATCTAGTAGTTATCTATATAGAATACAATGACTTAATGAAATTACCAAAAATTTTTGGTTTTGTTTGCACTTTAGAATTTTGTCATCTTCGTTTGAGGAGGTAGAAAAGGGATGAATCTTTATGGATCACAACTGCTCTTCAGCCACATTTTCAGCAAGTTGTAAGGTAGTCCTCAGTCTTGAATGCAGAGGGGCTTCAAGTGGAGCAAAACCAGGATTTTGTGTATGTGAGGTTTCCATCTACCTGTATGTGGAAAAATACCTGTGAAAAACCCTGAGGTGAAAGCACTTTGCTCACCCATCCCTGCTGTTGTGCAGGGGATTTGTCTGGGTAACACCCATCAGTGCCAATGACAGACACATCAGTGAGCAAACAGACTCCAGGAGAAGTGCTCCTTTACTTTTGGGATTTTATCAACTACACATGTGTGCTAGTATTCCTTTCTTTCCAAAATGGATTATAAATGAAAACAGAGAGATTCATTTAATCAGCAATCTGTTTAAACACTTACAGAACAGGTGTTTTACATCTTAAAATCTGCTTCATGTTTCAGTGCCCCAGCTGATGTTGGTATAAAGGGCAGTTAAAGCTCCAGAATAAGGGAAAACTTGGTCTATGACACAGTTATCAGCTGGTAGGCCTGATTATATTACAACTTAAATGCTGCTTCCTGTTGCTCCATCACGTCTACTGAGTAATTTAAAATATCAGAAAAAAGAGATTACTGGAGATGAATTAAAGCTACAGGAAGATGGAGCTTTGAGGGTTCCTTTTCAGTAGGCATTGGAACCACTCAAGTCAGAATGTTCTGCTCAGAACAAATGAGAAAGAAAACGTGTTACCATTTTAATCATTATTGCCTGTTTAACATGGGATTTCTTGAATAACCGTGTCCTTGAATAAACATTTCTTAAGTAAAATGACACAATTTTGTAGCCAGTGATCCATGACTTTAAGTATTTGGAAGGGCTATTGATTCACTGAACTGGAAAAAATTAAAGATGTTGAGGCATATTTTCAAAAGTAGCATTACATGTAGTATAAATTATATTTGATCATGTATATTTTATTTACCATTTAAATCATAAAAAAGCTAGGCACATGTAATTCAGCATTCCATTTATCTGTAACAGCTTTAACTAAACATTGGTGATTATGTTTAAATCAGCTCCCTGTAGTAGCACGAGAGCTGCCAGCACCTCCAGCACCTCCTCGTGTTCCTGTGGCGTGGTCCCCTGCATGTACCTATTTCTGTTTGTGGTAGTCACTCTCTAGGTAAATTGTCCATAAGGGCAGTGATTCCATCAGCAAATTATCCAGAAAATGCCGTCAGTGCGCATGGTGACACTCGTGCCACTGGTGGTTCTGTTGCCATTCCAGCGGGCTAATTAAATTGGCAGGTTCCTCTTGTGCCCAGCGTCGTCATCTCCCTTCCTTTGGCTCCTCAGCTTAGACCTTCTCCTTTTCTCTGTCCTCCTGAGTATCAAACGCATTATTGATTGCTCCTCTCCCACCCTGCTCGCGTTCACTCCCCGAACCCTTTTTTTGCTGTTGTTTTTCATTGGCAGTATCATCCCGACAAACAGGAGGCAGATGTGCCGGCAGGAGAAGTGGAGGAGCGCGTGCAGCGGTTCATCGAAATTGATCAAGCGTGGAAAATTCTAGGGAACGAGGAGACAAAAAAAGAGTATGACCTGCAGCAGCGTGGTAGGTTCCTGCCAAGGAGTGCTGGAGTGGCAGCAGCTCTTTAAAAAAGCAGGGGCTGGGAGTGGTAGTTCGATGGGATTCTGAAATGCTGTTTAGTGCTGAACCGAATGTTTCTTTCGCTCTTGTCCTACTTTCAAACGAGGATCCATTATTTATAGCTTGTGCTACACATACATTAGCTGCTGAAAACACAGAATTACTTCCCACAAAACGTTAGGGGGCATTATTCCTGATAGTTTGAATTATTATGAAATTTATACTAATTGCAGACCTTAGCCCTTTTTATTTTATGAAGGTAGCTTCATTAAACGTTCTTAATTTTAAGTTTTATGCTCCATTTTGTTGCAGTGTTTTAGATGTAAGTATGAATCCATCTGCACCTAGTGTTCTTTGAGTATGGATTTATAACCAGAATCATTAGGACACATTCTTTTCCGTTGTGGGTGTTGCGTAGCGTTCCTCTAATTCATCCACAGTCTAAACTAGCCTTTCTAAAGCAGGTCTGTAAATAATATTTCAATGTAACATATTAACTAGGCAGCTCTAGCACGCATTCCTTTTTATAGCTCTCAGAAAATAGCTTCTTAAAACAGTGACAGGCTGTTGTGAGAAAGAAAGGGGGGAAATGTAGGTCAGGTCTGTCACACATGGGCTACCATTACATGAAGTGATAGGCTGTCTTTCTGCTCTGGCCTCAGGATAGGAGTCCCTCAGCCTTCCATTAGAACCTTCAATAAATGTATATCCACCCTCCATGTTAATGGGGGGAGTCAATAATAGCGGCTTGCCCGTGGGGAGAGCACTCGGTCGCGCTCTGCAGTAACGCGCTGGGGCCCGGCATTGACGTGGAGCCACCAGCACAGCGGAATGTGCTGATAAAAGCCCGCTGTCTGTGCAGCTCGTTATTGAATTCCCTGCCATTGTACCCTGGCACACCATCAGCCCCTGCTCCCTCGTGCTGATTCTGAACTCCGCTGCCGCCGCCGGTGCCACGGCTCGCACGGACAAAGGCGGCGTGGCCGTGGCACACGGGCATCTCTGCGGGATAAAGAGGGCGATGGAGGGCTGGAGATGAATTCTCCAGTTAAATAACCTCCTATTTCAGACTTGGGGTGGCTTTGGGAAGAGAAGGGGGAGGGTGAAAGCAGAGTTGGGGAATACATATTTCAGAAGAATGGAAAAAATTGCATCTTGTTCTGTTTGTAAACAGTGTTAAGATCAGACTTAAACAATTTTTTCGTCTCCAAGTTGTTTTTTAAATGCCTGAAGGTGATGTCAGAGCAGGAATTTCTGCTGCCCAGGGCTCTCATGCTGTTGTACTCTTAGCATTGTAAGATTGGTTGTGCCTTCTCTTTTCACAAATTGCATGTGCAGAGGAAAAAGGAAATACTAGAGATTAAGTTGGGAATCCTTTCAGTATTTGATGAGTTTTACCTGAAGCTTAAATTCAGACTACGAAGTTCTATTTTGCCTGGGTCGGGTTAATCCACTGGAGTAGAAAGCTACACCAAAATTTTGTTTTCCCTTGGGATTTAAGGACATTGCTATAAATTAGTTTTGACCGTAATTTGAAGATTATCTGAGATTCTTTTGCATCCAGATGAGTTCTTCGAAAAGCCACCTCAAGATTCTGTATAAAAGACTTGGTAAATAAAGAAATCAGATTGCACCTCTATTTAGGCAGGTGTTTGGTCATGGGATGGTGATGGGACATTCTCCTTTAGCACAGAGGGTGCCATTCCCAGGGCCCCTGTGTTTCAGACTGAGCCACACCTAACACACATGTGCAGTGCTGCTGCATTCTTTCCAGCATGTTCCCTGGCAGCAAAATGATGGGGGAATAAATTCTAGTTCTTTGAATGCCTGTCAAGCTGCTTCTGCAGTCATGATTCTAGACAAATTCGTAGACACTGCCATAAAAGCTCACAGAAACAAAGGAATTGAGACAGCAGCTAAGGGGAATAGTGATGAGAGAGAGAATACAGCAAGTTAGTAAGAGGCAAAGGAAAGCCAGGAAGCAGGATCTGAAGGATGCCAGTGTGTGTGTGGCTGCCCATCAGCAGGAAGCCCTTTGCACTGCAGTTCTTTTCCCCATTTCACAGATTGTTTATTTGTATGTACCTTCTTGTGTTACACTAACTAAATCTTAATTACTTGGCTCAGAAATTCAGTAGCCAGAGAAGTTCCAAGGAGATGAAATGCTGGGGCATTATGGTTTTAATTTTCTTTTTGTTTCAATTGTTGAGAATAATAAGTGAATGTGCTTTTATATATTAATACTGCTTTTCTCTGAAGGTTTCCCAATAATCTCCTAATTTTTTTGTGCCTTCAGGCCATAGCATTAAAGGCGAAGGGACAAACCACAAACTGTTTAGAGGTTAGGCTCAAATACTTATCCAGCTTTTTCTGATCTGGAAATCTTACAAAAAGGCAGTTATTATATGTTTTCTGAAACTTTTCCCAATTCATTGTTTTGCCATATAAGAATACCTTTTTATGATGGTGAATCTTTTGCTTACAGTCCCTGTGAAAAATTTGGTGAATGGAAAAAAAAAAAATCTGCATAACAATTTACCTGTGAAGAATGGACTTGGGTTTTTTGGTCAATAGATTTTCTTCTTAGATTTTTCCATTCTTTAATATCTCATGTAAAAAGATGAATATGCTGTTAAAATCAAGATTCTCTGATTATTACCGAAAGTTTTTAGAGCGGGTAAAACCTGTTGCACATTTTTCACATTCAAAATCATCTGAACCCTGAAAGTTCTTGCTTTTGTGACACAGCTGGAAAGATGAACAACTTCTCACAGAATCACAGGCTAGAAGAGACCTTCACAGGCCATCCAGATCAATCTCCTGCCTAAAGCCAGTCCTCTCACAGGCAGTTGCTCAGCCTTTCTCCAGCCTAGCTTTAGTGTCTCCAAGGATGGAGATTCTCAAGCTGCTCTGGGCAGCAGTTTCAGTGTTTGAACACTCTCAGGGTAGAAAAACCAACCAAATGAACAAAAACCAAACCCCAAATCAACCAAAAGATGTTTTGCTTCTCTCAAGTCGTATATAAGGACTTCACAACTTGTGCCTTTCACTTCTCTTCCTTCCTGTGTGCTCCCCTGAGAAGTCTCTGTACCCTCCTTGCCCCCAGCCATGCTGGCAATCCTAGGGACTCACTCCCGTGTGCCAGGGCTTTGTGCTGGGGACACCAGAACTGGCCACAGGATTTGGGGTGCAGTTTCCTTCGTGCTGAGCAGAGAGCAGAAGCAATCCCTGTGTGGAGCTGCTGGCCATGCTGTTGCTGCCACAGCCCAGCGAGGGGCTGGCCGTGGCCCCAGGAGTGCCCTGTGCTGAGTGGGGAGGAGCCCTCTGGCCATCAGGGCCCCCTGGTCCTTGTGTGGGCAGCTGCTTGCCAGCCAGATGGCTCCCAGCCTGTACACTGGGTTTTTTGGGGATTATTCCATCCCAGAAGCAGCACTTCTTGGTTGAGCTCTTTGGTGTCCCTGCCAGCCCATCTCTATATCCTACCCAGGTCCTTTGGAACAGCAGCCCTGCAACGTTTCTGCATTTTTGTTGGTATAGACAAGGGAACTGTACCTAAACAATCACGTTACCAAGGTAATAATATGAATTCATTTCATGTCTTAATTATTGATCTTTTTGTGTTTTAAATATTAATGGTTGATTAGCAGAAAGGGCACAAAATTAAATCAAGAAACTGGTGCCTTAGATTAATTTCTGGTGATGAATGTAGCAAATAATTTAAAGCTAGTAGTGGAATTGACACTAAAACCAGTTGCTTTGTATATGATTTTGGGTGGCAGATTTAAGAATCCAGGGGTTCTTTTCCATGTATGGCTCTAGAGAGGTTCAGTCAAGGATGGTCTGTTTCCACATGAGGATGGACACAGATGTCCATAACTCAGAATCACCAAAAGGGTTGGGCTGGAAAATCCCTTAAAGACCATCCAGTTCCAGCCCCTCCACCATGGGCAGGGACACCTACAGGACCCAGAGCCCCATCCAAGCTGGCCTTGGGCACTTCAGGGATGGGGCAGCCACAGCTCCTCTGGGCAGCCTGTGCCAGGGCATCACCACCCTCACAGCCAGATATTTTTCCCACTGTCTAATGAAACCTGCTGTCTTTCAGTGTGAATCCATCACTATGTGCCCTGGTAAAAACTCCCCCTCCACCTTTCTTGTAGCCTCCAAGGGTTTATAGGGTGGAGGGAGGAGTTTTCACAACTTGGCACACGCCTCCTTTGGATTTTCAATTTTTAAATGACACTTTTAGAAAAATACTGTACATGCAATTTTCATACAGGAGTAACATTCCAGCGTAATTCCTGTCTTGTTCTTGTGTCAGTCAGTTCTTAGGCGTGAGAAATTCCAGGCTCCAAGTGGAATTGCCAGTGTTCCAGCTTGTGCCTCTGAGAATGGCTCTGGTTCCATCCTCTCTGTTCCTCTCCATGAGGCACAACAAAAAATTGTACTTAGCCCAAACCAGCTCATTTTGTGCTATCTGGTCACTCAGGCAGGCTTTGCTGACAGCAGCAGTGGGTTTGCAGGTTGTGCTCTGGATGTGACACAAGTGTACATTCCCTCTCCAGCCATGGATTTGTGGCTGCAGCCCCTCAGCTGGAGCACAAGCCTTTGAACTCTCTGGAGTTAAATCTCATCTGCAACAAGTGGAGCAGGATTGTTTCAGTATTTTTATAACAAACATATCTCTTTGTTATGAAAATTCTTAACACATGACCTGGATAAAATTTCAAAGTGGGATTCTTTTAAATTAAGTGAAAAGACTCAAATTTAAGTAATTGTTTTAAGACTGAAAAGCCTATTAGAAAAAATTAACTGGTGAAAACATCCAGTGAGCACCATGGTGATTTTTATGCAGAGTAGGTAGTGTGAACAGTATTTGACTGACAGTACATTTCTTGAAGTTTAATTGTGTTTGGTTTGAAAAAAAAATCAATCCTAAGTATGTATGCCTGATAAAGAGCTAGAAAAATCTTTCAAGTATTATGACTATTTTTACAATAACCATAAACTGTTAAAAGGGTTGAATTTCCATTTACTGCTTGCAACCCTTTCCCTAAAACTCAGCCTTAAATAGCCCAAGAAATATTTATTGTATCTCCAAGTGAAACTTAAATACCTTTCCTCTTTTACAATTTCTGAATGACCCAGCAAGGGCTCTAGTAAAGCTTTACTGAACCAAGCTGCTAATAGTTATTTAATGTTGTTCTGTAGCCTGAAAGAATCTCAGTAGATTTTTCCTTTTAATCTCTTTGAATTGCAGGCTCATAAACCTCTCTGATGAGCCTGCCAGTGTTTTCTTAGATCCTGCAGCTGAGACAATGGAGCTGCAGAATCCTTTCACCTCTTGTTGTCAGACAAATCCAATAGATGGCAAAGCCAGGCAGGCTGTGCTGCTGGGGAATTAAAATTGCTTTCACGAGCTCTGGTGGACGCTCAGGTCCTCACATCTCCCCCTGGATGTTCAGGGGGTGTTTCAGAAAGGACAGCTCTGCAGAGTTTTACAGCCTCAGCAGACATCACGTGCAAGGCCACCAAGAACTCAGCACTGGTAAATTCCCACTCTCCTTCGGCCAGGGAGTGAAAAGGGGACCCCAGTTCATTTCAGACAAGCACCAGCAAACAACGATGATGCAGATGGAGTAAGGAAGGGCACAAGAAATCTGAATCACTCTGAGAGCCATTAGGTTGGATGTTCTGCTTGCAAACTCACACTGGGCCGTGCCTCTGTTTATAAGTAAGTGGCAACCTCTGTTTCTGCCATCTCAAGGTGTATTAGGCTGGGTAATGTGTTTAGGAGGAGACCTAGAAAATAAAAAAAGCTTTGTTCGTCTCTGGAAAACGTTCCTCCTGCTTGAAGCAGACAGGCAAATAAATGCAGTGTGCAAAACTGCCTGACAGGAGCTGTCACTGGATTATGTGTGAAGTCAAGAGTGCTACTAGAAAATTTTTATTTTTTTGAGATAACCAGATTTCAGACTTCATAGAATCACAGCCACAGAATATGCAGAGTTGGAAGGGACTTAGGAGGATCACTGATGGGTGTGCACAGGTCACCCCACGAATCACAGCCTGTGCCTGAGAGCATTGTCCAGACACTCCTTGAGCTCTGTCAGGCCTGGTGCTGTGACCACTTCCCTGGGGAGTCTGTTCCAGTGCACAGCCACCCTCTGGGTGAAGAATCTTTTCCTGACATCCAACCTAAACCTCCCCTGACACAACTTCAGGCCATTCCCTGGGGTCCTGTCACTGTCACCAGAGAGCAGAGATCAGTGCCTGCCCCTCCTCTTCCCCTGGTGAAGGATTTGTAACTGCACTGAGGTCTCCCCTCAGCCTCCTCTTCTCCAGGCTGAACAGACCCAGTGCCCCCAGCCACTTCTCACACAGCTTCCCCTCAAGGCCCTTCACCTTCCTTGTGGCCTCCTTTGGATGTTCTCTAATGGCCTAATGTCCTTCTTAGCTTGTGGTGCCCAGAACTGCCCCCAGCACTGGAGGTGAGGCCACCCCAGCTCAGAGAAGAGTGGGACAATCCCTCCCTTGCCCAGTGATGCTGTGCCTGATCCTTCAGGGTCTGAGCATCAGATGAGGAATAACAATCTCTGTTCAGCCTGGGAATGGTGAGAAGGATTCATTTTGACCAGTGGTTGGGTTTGTTTATTTTATTGACAAAATTACAATTGCAGGGATGAATTAGAAAAGCTTTGTTGAAATTCTGTTCCCTGGGCTTTGTATTACACCATGTTTGGAAGAGAAGAGAGAACAGACTCTTCTGAGCTGCTTCTTCATTACTTTAATGGTTGGACTCAATGATCTTAAAGGTGTTTTCCAACATAAATAATGCTGTGGTTCTGTGATTCAGAGTTACTTTACTTGAAGTATGGTTGAATTTACATCCTACCAGTTCTCTTCAGGTGCCTCATGGCCTATCTGCCCTTTTTGTACTGTCTAGCAGTGAGGCATGACCCAGAGCACCACCACCAGTCCTGTAAAAGTTGTTCTGAGACAAATCTTGCTTCATCAGTTCCAAAGAGGAAACTCTGGAAGTTTTCTAACTCAACTTTTTCTTACCTCTAGATGCAAATCTTTTCATTCTACAACCTGAGACCCTTTCCCTTTGTGAAATTTGGGAATTTTTCTTCCCAGTATTAAAAATAAACACGTGAAATAGGAAGCATTTGCCATTTTCATCCTGTTCTCATAGTTATGATACTGTCTTACTTGATCATAGTGGTGAGCCAGATAGGTAGACAAACTTGATTTTGAGCTCTGGTTTTTTATTGCTTTCTTCCTCAGAGAAAAGGAGGATTGCCTTCAAGCAAGGCCTGCTGGGGGAAAGGCCTCTGCCTGGCTTTGTGGGTGTTTTCAGGACATTCACCATTCCAGTCCTCACTGTTTGCAGCTTGTACCAAGCAGACTCCCAGTAACACTGCTGTTATTTGGGATGAGGAGGCCACCTGATCCTTTGTTATATTTTGACAGCTCACACAGTTGACTCATGTTCTGATCAGGTGCAGGCAAAGTGCTGTTACTCCATGTAACTGGAGTGTTTTCCTGTTTGCTTTCATCATTACCCTCCTGCTGATTTTTCCCCTTTCTTTTGAGAGTAGTAAAGCACTGGGGCTGAGTGGGTTAATTTTCTTTTGGTTCTGACCTTTTCATTCCCCAATAGGTGTTCAGCAAAGGTAACATCAAAGAGGCTGTACCCATCCTGTCATTGTTTCCAATGTGTCCCACTTAATTGCTTTCATTAGAACTAATTTAGATGAGGCTCATTCCCAGGCACATAGAATGTACTTTTCACTTGAAAATAGAACAGTGAGTTGCAAAAGAAACTTGGATTTAAAACTGGGTGATGATAAAGTAGGGAATTCTCCATTACCTGATCAGATGAAGGCTGCAGAGGGGCAGTTTTTCTGGGCTGCAAAGTCCCTCAGGTCCACTTTTCAGGCCAAAGCAATGAAGTTACATGGAAGTTACACAGAAGAAGCTGGGAACCCCTTAGAATGTAGTGATTCAGTAGGGCAGTCTCTTGGGAATTAAAACAACATGATCTGGGCCTCTGACCTGTCCAGCACATGCTCAATAAGCAGTTCTGGAATAAGACATTATTTCACTGCCAACTTCTCGAAGAAAGCTGTAGAAAACCCTCCTTGCTCTCCAAAGCTGCTAAACTATAAACAGGCTTAAAAATTCAGCACTCCAAGAGGAGGAACACTTCCCTCCTCAAGAACAAGCTCATTTAAAATGTACATAGGCACTGAGCTCCTGAGTCTTGCCAAAGCCAAGGCATCTCTGTGTGTGTCCTGTAGTTCAGCTTCTGGGCATTTCTTGTTCTTCAAAATACAGCATAATTCAGTAATACCTTGTCATCATTTATTTCTGCTGCCTACAAGAGGATCTTCCAGCTAATGCAGATATATGGAAACTAACATCTTAGAGAACTACATTTTGAACAGATACAGTGGTCTAGGTAGGACTCTCTAGTAGGGACCAGATTGACTGTTGGGTATATAAAACTATTAATTTATCAGAAAAGACTGAACATCTGTCATGTTTGCTTTATAGAAGATAACCTGACAAAAGAATGGCCACTTCATGCACAGATTTATCTTGAGGACATGTCCTGGAATGAAGGTATGAGTTTTTAATGCTTTTCATTGTCCCTGTTAATTTTTTTCTGCATCTTGCACCATCGTTGTCTTATTTAAGTGCTGGTCTTTCTGTATTTCCTGGGACAAAGCTGTTTTGCTCTCTGAGGTTACCTGGATTAGAATTTAACTTTGTTACATTTGTTTCCCATTCCATCAGCATCACTTCTCCCCACTCTCACTTCCAGTACCACTTTTCACTCAGCTCTCGTCTTGTATAATTGAGAGTACATAGATTTTTGCCATATCTCCTGTGCATCTTCTTGCTCTTCCCATGATGGTAAAATGCCTGTGTTTGTTTCTTCATCTGCCACTGTTACTTCCCTCCTGTCTGTTGCTCTGGCTTTTCTTGTTTAATTGCTTTCGGAATAAACGGCTGATTTTTATTTTTATTTTTTACTGCAAGTTGTGAGGGGAAAAATCCTACTTTCCTTTCTTCTGTTTTGATTCCTGTGTTAGCATCCTGTTCTGGAAGCATCCTTGATCTGTCACACGTATGACTAACACCACTTAGTTTTTACTTTTAGTATCATCAGTTTCACAGATGTGCACCTTGTTAGCACTGGGACTCCACTGGCCCTGCTTGTTTAGTGTAAGAAGTCTTCAGTCACTGAAACATTTTGAGATGATTTTTTGAGCTACAAATGGTAGCACAGATACTGATATTTACAAGCCAGCAGTGGGAAGTTATGTGTTACTAAGAGCAGCTTTGTGGAGAAAATTCCAAATAAATTCTTGATTCTTCTCCAGCACTAAAGGTGGTTTTGTTTTCCTCTTTGGCAGATGAACAACTCTACACTCTGTCCTGTCGATGTGGTGGGAATTACAGTGTCTTCAAGAGTGAAAGCAAAGATGTATCTTTGGTTTGTTGTGACACATGTTCACTTGTTATCGAGATCCTGCAATGATTGTTTCAATGAAGCACACTGAGTGTTACAAACTTTTCAAAAGACTGGACAAACAAGGGACATAACAAGCATCTGCTGAAGAAATGTATGTTAAAGAAAAGGGGGGCACTACAAGAACAAGTTCATTTAGGCTTAAAAATGACAAGTGCCCCTTTGCTCACGCAGCTCTGCAGACAGGAGGCTCAGATTTTCCTTCTGCAGCTGAAGAGCTCATTAATAAACACCTGCAGCCCAGAATACCAGTTCTGTACAGCTGGAATGTATCTCCTGATCTAAACGTTTCTTCCCCAGCAAACAACAGAGTAGCTTCTTTCAGTTTCAGTCTGAAGCAGCTCCACCTTGGGCCCTTCCTCTTAGGTTAAATCCTTTCAGCAGCTCAGGTGACAGAATTCAGTCAGGAGGCACGGATGTGGGAATGCTTTGAAGATAATGAAGAGCAAGGTTCTGCAGTGGGAAACAGGAACATTTTCTGTTTATAAGCTAAATATTCAAGTTCATGAAATGCTCTCAAAGACTGGAGCCCAGAAGGAGGAGGCAGAGGCTGGCAGCTGGAGGCAGCTGGATGTCCCAGTGCTGAGTGGGGCTGGTGGCTGTGCCGTGCCCCGTGACAGTGACATCACCTGGGCAGCCTGGAGCAGGAGCACGTGTGGAGCTGGGCTCTCCACGTCAGGACAGATGGAGTCATCATTCCTGAGAGGAAAGCTAACAGGGGAGCTGTGCTCTGACCCCACAGCACTTCTGGGAGTGACCAGCAGCTCTGGAACACCACTGGTGCTGTGTTCCACCTGCTGGTGTAGGGAGAGCCAGGGGATGGCTCTGGCTGTGTGACAACACAGTAAATGCACTGTGCCTTTTCCATCCTTCCTAACACCCAGTGTTAACATCCAGTGTTAACTAACCTGGGCTTGGAACAAAACCCCAGAACTCTCCCATAAATCCAAGCACTCACTGTGGCTCACCAGAGGAGGCAGAGCAAGAGGCACATGATTTTTGTTGGTGACACAAGTGTATCATTCCCACTCTGAAGTTAGCTGTGATCTCAGAAAGAGACATCTTTGTCAAGTATTAGTTGTGTTTATTCTAAACAAAAATAGTTCTGTTCATTTCAGTAGAAAATACTATGAAAACTTTCAATAGTAACTCAAGTCTTTTAATCATCAAGAAATCGGTGGCCATTGGGGCTTGCACGTAGAAATCCAAAGTCATTCAGAGGCCATATCTGTAAAATAAAGCACAATTACAGGAGATTTTAATCACAATTCAAAGTTTGGTGTTTTCATTTGTTATTGTAATCGTTTCATAAACAGCATAACTTTTCTCTCTTTGGTAAAGGACTTTGCTCACTGATGTGCTTCTCTTACTAGGAGTAATAAATAGTGTGTATTACAGGGAATCATTCCATAGTGTGAACTTCACAATTTATACAGGGCATGCTTTGCTGCAGAGAGCCTCACTAATTCCATTGCTTTCTTCCCCCTTGGAAATAAACATGTTCCTAAAGAGTGTCTTTCCAATTCAGTGTCTTCCAGCTTGTAAAGCTCTTCATGACTTTAAAGACAAGAAGTGTATTTTTTGGTCCATGTAGAAGAGAAAAAGTACCACACACGTGGACCTCCCCGTGGTGAGGTGTACATTTGTATCTTAAGATGGGCCTTTGAACTGCAACTACCAAACCTTGGGAAAAAAGATCTACTGGCTACAGATAAACTTGGACAAACAGGAATGAAGGGGTGGAGTGCCTGCCACCATCCAGGCTCTGGACAGAGGGGCTCCTCTGAGAAGGGGACAGTTATTGACAAAAGAGCACAACTCATCACCAAGTACAGGGGTCAGAGAATGATGCTGACCAATTAACAGATCTTCTCTCCAGATACATAACTGTTCATGTGCTGAATGCTCCCAGGAGTACTTTGCTCTGCACAGTCATTAATTACATGTAGGACGGTCTTGGATGCAAAAAAAAAAGTAATAGGAAAACAAGGACATTCATTTACTCATTGTCCTTTGTCTCTCTTCAATGTCTGTGTCTCTTGGCAAGATGTTCTTTCAAAGATGGCACAAGGGGCTCAGCGGGAAGAAGGCAAAGATGATGCTGAAGGATCAATGCCTTCTGTGGCTGTAATCCTATCAAAATTTCACAGTTCCTGCCCCAGATGAAGTGGCCTAGACAGAGAAAGGTGGGTCACTACCTTGTTCTCAAAGCATCTGTCACTCTTTTGTTTATCTCACTTGTTTTTCCTTAGAATTTGGTCTTAAGGTGTAAGAACAGCAACCTAACAGCAACTCTGAGTTCATGGAGCAGCCACAGCACAGAAGGAGCCTTTGCCACTCTCTGTGTGGAGGGAAAGAGTTAATTGTCTCCTTTAGAAGAGGGAGCACAGGCACAGGTTCAGTTATTTTTACCCCTGTCATTTGTCCCAGCACCGAAGGCCATGACAGAAGAGGCTGAGGCAGCTGAGGACAGGCATGGCAGGGGCAGCAGCAGCAGCAGCAGCAGCTCACTCCTGGCTGGGGCTGTGCACTGCTCCAGCTCCTGTCAGGGCCCTGCCTGTGCCCCAGCAGCTGCGTGGGGCCCCCAGGGAGGCAGAAGGATGAGTCATGCTCAGGACCTCAAGTTCTGTGCATCAGAAAAAGGCTCCTGTGCAAGATGTAAAAAAATACTTATGGTTCTGGCATGGGCAGTTAGGGAGGAGCACGAGGAACAGCTGCTGGTTCACAACCACAGAGGTGATGTCTTGTCTCTGTGCTGATCAGCCAGTGAGCTATTTTAAGTTCTACACAAAAATACAGATACAAGCCACAACAGAGGGGTGCTTGTGATGTTGGTTAGCAGCAAAGCTGCAGAACTCAAGGCTGTCCAGAGGGCCTGTGCTGGCTGCAGGCTGGGTGTCAAATCTTTGTTTGGCCTTCAAGGCAAACACAAGTAAAAGGAAAGAAAAATATCCCATATAACAAATCTAAGCTGATCTCAGTAAAGGCCTGGAGAAGAAGTTCTTTAGTCCATTCACTGCAGCACAAATCTCATTTCAGGCAACTCAAATCACACCTATTGCAACTTGACCTTCTTTCAGTGAAAGTAATCAAATTAGCTTTAAATGTTGCTTTGACAATGTAGTTTGAACTTTGTCACAGTAGTCTTAGTGGTAGAGCTAGAATGAAAATGATGTTTTATCTAGTCTGCACGCAGGGAGAACCTGAGAAACAAAACTCGTGGCTGGGAAGAGCTGGAAACCCCTCCTCTGTGAAACAAAGACATGCCACTCTGTAATTCGGGAGTGCTTTAAAGTTCTGACAGAAGTTGACTGTGACTTGCTCATTCAGACTGGCTCTTCCAATTAGCAGCTCTTTGCCCTCTTTGCTTTGGCCTGCATAGATAGATTTGATCTGATGGACGGGGCATAAATGGGGCTAACTAGCTCTTTTGAAGATACACCACAGGTCTAGTTCTGACATGGAGCCTAAATCCAGGGAATGCACAGGATATCCTACCTAGGAGAGGATGAAGCATGAGTTCTGTCAAAGTGGGGCTCCCAGGGCTTTTACTGAATTTGCAGCTGCTTTGATTTCAGCAGCCCTTTATGGAATGACCTTGTGTGTGGAGTGGCAGAACATGTGGTGGCAGGGAGGAAAAGGAGCAGACAGAATTACATGTTGGTATTTCTCTAAGGGTTAAAAACTGCTGCACCAACACTGACTGGGAACCTTCAGTCTAAAGTCAGATAAACGTTCATGTTTTGCCAAGAATAGGTTGGCTAAACCAAGTCAGCCAGCAAGGTTAGCTAAGCTCACTCTCTTCTGTTGAAATCCGTGACTTCCAAATTATATTTGGGATTTTTTGTATCCTAAAAAAGTCTCTTAGCACTGAAAGGCACTGTTACATCTACTCCTCCAAAATCCACTGTAAGATAAAGCCACAGAAGTTTCCATTCTGAAGGCAGTAAAAACTGTTGGATGAAAGAGAAGCCAAAGCTGCAGCAGGCTGCATTAAAAGCACACAGAGGTTTCCTGGCCATGGTCAGTGACCCCTGTGCAGCCTGGATCTGCTGCCTTCCACTGCAGCAGCAACACACAGGAGCAGCACCACTGTATGCCCATGTGACTTATCACAAGCCAGCTATAACCACTCATTTGAAGAACAAATTCATTTTTGCTTTTGTTAGGCACCATGTACTTAAATCTCATGAAAACTTGAATAATCACTACTCTATGCCACTGTCATTAAACAACTGCTGTAAAATCTGGTCATTTGAATTAAGTATCAAGTGATTGCATAATATCTTTTTTAACAGACAGTGCTTGGAGTCCTAAAGTAGTGCTTCAATATGAATTATCTGTGTGTGAGTTCCACTCATTTTACAGAGTTTACTTAGGGTTCAGTCCTGTCAGTCACTTCATTAAGGTCTTTCAAACACCTTCTTTGTTGGGGCACAAGCTGGACACAAAATCTATTGCTGTGGAGAGATACTGTGCCTAATTCTGGCTGTCCATACACACAGGCTCTTGATATATCCAGTATTTGCTAAATACTTAAATAGTAGCAGCCTTTCTCTATCTGTGCATCAGTTTGGAGAAATGCTTTTTTCAGTCGTGTTATTACTGCCACATTCTCATTAGAGGAGTGTCAGCAGATTAGGATCCTTTGTCTCTTAGCAGTCAATAATCCAAGCTAAAACTTGTGTCAGAAAAGTAGCCCTGTTGGGAAGCAGGATTTTCCTCTCTGGTGTCCAGGGTAAGGCTGACAGCAGGAGAAGGGGCAGAGCCCTGAGGAAACACCAGGGAAGAACTCAGAGCAAATGTGAGCCAGGAGGAACAGAGCTCACCCAAAATTTGCCAGTAGGGCTGAAGGGGCTGTGTTGTCTGAGGTTTAGAAAGCAATTACTGATTGTGCTCAATAGCTGCTAGGGTTTTTCTTTTGAAAAGTCCCCAAATTGTGTTCATAAATACTGTAAATTAAGGATATAAGGCTTTGTTAGATTGGAAATATCTAATCTTCCCTGTGTAATACAGATGTGCTAAATTATGGGTTTGTGGATGCGTTGAAGTATATGGAGAAAACCTTTTTTAGTGTTCTGAATACACAACTTACAATCCAGCTTTCTAAAAGCAGGTGCATAAGTGTGTAATACACACTCTCCTGTTTCTTAGATTAAACTTTTTACGGAGAGGAAATTGTGTTGCGTTTCTTCTTTTCGGTAAAAGAGTAAATTAGTAACACAGATAATATGAACAAATAATTTAGTGTGAAATCAAGTTGTAGAATTGTTGAAGCAGAAGGAGAAGGAACCATGATGGTTTATACAGTACAATATTCATTCAAAGCAATTTTTTTTTAGTTTAAAAAGCAGCAAGGCCAGGCTACATGTCCAAAGTGTGTGTGCAAGTCCTGGAAAGAGAATCTCTTCCTCCATTTTGTTTTTTGGACCACAGAGCTACAACAGTGAAAAACCATTTTGCAGAGAGGCAAGAATCAAAGTAAGGATGGAATGCACATCTGTGCAGTAGGGTGTATGTGTGTACATTTGTGTTTTTATGTTTGGATTTGCTTGCAAAATAATCCATTCAATTTTCATAGCAGTGACTGCTCAGTGCTGCTCCAAAGTCCTTCCTGCAAAAACCCCTTTTATATGATTTATCCTTTTACAGCAGGTGGTGGGGTGTTCATGCTTTCCCTTACATCTGCTTGGCCAGTTGGGGAGGCAAGTTTCAATGCCTAACAGCCACATGTTAAAAATGTATTCATGCAACTAGTTTTAGATAGTAGAAATTGACGTACCTTAAGACAAATGCGTCCTCTTATCAGCCCATAAGGAACAGGTCCATAGCACCTGGAATCTGTAGAATTCCTGAGATTATCACCTTCTAACCAAACATGTCCTTTAGGCACCTATGATGAAGCAAGATTGAAATGTAGAAAGAAACCAGAACAGAATGGTGTTAAGCACAGTTTGCCTTACAGTGTTTTTCCCGATTTCTGTGCTCTGTATTTCATGACTGTATAATGAACTAAATTTTATTGAGTCTAGTAAGACCCACTGCCAGATTTAGAGGGATGAGAAGGAGTGCTCCTAAGTATCTGTTCTATCATGTGCTCAAAAACCAATGGTTTGCAACAAAAAATCCAAAATGAAGATGTAAGAGGTTAGACCAATGTGACAGGGTCATTAATTTAATAGACTTCAAAAGAGGTCATTAGGATGTTGACTGAAAATCTGCCCTCCTGTCGCAGTAACAGCATGAACAGGGCAGCCACACACTCATCAACATCCTGGGGCCAGCACCAAGGCTAGACCTGTTAGTGGATTCATGATGAACTAACTGGTAATTGATTGTGACATCAATTACGAATAATCTCATCATTTTATCGGAGTAGGCTTGTCAAAGTTCTAATTAAGATCACAGTTCATTCTATGTGCAGGCACAGTCCACAACACATTATATTGCAATAATGATGATCACAAAACAGCAAATCCCTTTTTATAATTTGAAAATTAATGATGGTGACCTTATACTATATGACAAAGACCTTTCATTGCCCATATATATTATGCATTAACTATATTACATACCACAGATTCATGGCATTCACTGGCTGACTTAATGACAAAATGAGAAATAGCAACATAGCTGTAATAGTTACCTAACTCGGAGTATGAAGCTTTCATATGTGAAAAAGTTGCTCCTACAAGTCTTAAACTAAGATATCTGCTTGGAACATACAATACTATTTTGTAATGTTTTCTCAAAAACGCTTCAGATGCAAATAACCTTTTTCAAGTTACCAAATAAAATACTTAATAATTACATTTCTAATTGGATTTTGTTTCCAAAATTTGAAACCAAGCAGAAAATTTAAATGAAGCAACATATTCTCAATCTAGAGAATATTTAAGATGGACTTCAAACTAACACACATTTTTGCAAAACGAGGTATGTACTTGAAACATTACTAGGACCACAATTCAGAGGAAAAACATATGGAAACTAACTAACTAAATAAACAATTTCAAATGAAAAAGTACAAGTAGCATGAATGTTGTAAAAGTGAGCCATGCAGACTCTAAACACAATAGTCTACATAACAGAGAGTTCATGGGTAACAGATTAAGTGAAATAGCACTCTAGACCAGAGGCTGGCTGTAAACCAGGAACAACTCCAGGTCCCCATTGCAGGAAACTGCAGTTGGTCCTTGCAGGTGTCTGGCCAGGTGACAGTCCCTGGGAACCTGGTCTTTAAAGGGAGGCTCTTGCTTAGCCATGCTCCCAGGTGCCTGAGAGCAGCCCAGGATCCCAGGCTGGCACTCTGCTGCCAGGGCCCCTTTGCTGAGCTGTGGCAAATGTCAGCTGTGCTCTGAGACACCACAGGGCGCCTCTGGCAGCGGCACAATGGAACACTCCCTGCAGAAAGCGTCTGCGAGCCTGCCCATCCCTCCCAGCCAGCCCTGCACTTCTGTGGCACCCAGGAACGGTGCTGCAGGTGTGGCAGAGGGCACAAAGCCTGCCCTCAGCATTTTAGAACACACACGTGACCAGCAGTGTCTAAGCCCTTTTTGAAACCCACTGGTACCATCTCCTTCCACAGGCTCTGGTATAAAGGAATGCCATCTCCTTTGTTGTTAACTGATCCACTGCTTCAGCCAAGCTCCTCTACTGCTTGTTCTCCCAGTCCTTCCAGACAGGATTTCCCTGTTCAGCTGTCTGACACCTTTGCTGTTTGGTAGGCTGATCAGATTCCTGGCACATGCATGGAAGGGCTTCCTCTGGGAAGGCCAGCTGGTTCCAGCTTGATGACTTTGGCCCTCCTCCTACCCAAGCAGCTTTGCAAACAAGAAAAACCAACCAGAAGTCAATTCATACATTTTAAAAAGCTTCTATCTGGAGTCAAACTACCTGTGTAGAATATGCATCTTGTGTTTTTGATAGGTCTCTGTTTGAGCAGGTGCTGTCACTGCTGTTTTCCTCAAAGATTCCACAGAACACAGCCTGTTCAGGATGTTAGTTGGATATTCACATTCACTTAGGTCAGTGCACCCACCCAAAGCACTCCCTGTGTCCACAGCTCACACATGAGTTTGTTTCTGTCCTAGGGTGACTTTATGAGGCTTGACCCCTTGGGAGGTTTTCCTCCCAAATTTGCCCTAAACCAAGACAGTTTCTCATGTGCAAAGAACAGCCCAAGGCAGCGTCCTCACCTTTCTGGTGCAAAGTCCCCTGTCCAGCATCCAGTGGAATAAGGAGTCAGACATCAAACTGCTGTCACTGTGACAGACTCCCTCAGCAAATATACAAACAGGACAAGCTGGAATTCCTATGAAAGGAAGACTTTCTTCCTTAAATATAGAAAGCAAACCCACGCTAACATTTCATGTTGCTGCAATAGCATCATTTGCAAAGTGCTGCTGTTTTCCTGCCAGCTCCCCCTGTGCTGTGCTGGTTCCTCTGCTTTCTCATTTCTCCCAATTCACAGGCAGAATGTGATGCTCATCTTTTACTTAAAGAACCACTCATAACTCAAGTATGTCTAAAAACTTTCTAGAACATTTCTACCAAGCTCCAAAATCACAAAAAATAAAATAAATTGCTTTTGCCTGCAATGGCATAAAACCACTTCCAGTACTAGGAATAATTATTTGTCTAGACAAGACGTTCACAGTTTGCATTCCAGGTAGAACATTTGCAGTAAAGTGTCTTCCTAGATCCTGAAATTCACCACCTAAGGTAATTTTTGCTGTTCTCCCTGGAAGGTATGAGTGGGCCCTACACCTCTGAATTTGGCATGAAGAGTACTGCCACAGTGTGTGATTCATCTAGGGACAGTGCACTGCAATACCTTTGTAGGGTGTCTGTCCATCACCTAGGCATTTCACTACAACCTAGAATTAAGACAAGCAATACAAGTCACAAGAATTACAGGAAAATGTAAAACCAAATGCCAGTGGCAAGCCGTAATCATTAATTAAAAAAAAAACAAACAAACAAAAAAAAAAAACCAAACCAAAAAACAAAACCAAAACAAAAAAAAAACCCACCCCAAAAGTAATATAAACCCCTTTGAAATAAAGACCAGTGCCAGAATCCTTCAAGGCTCTATGCACCAAGCCATGTCTACACCACATCACTGATCTCAGAGGATTACTCACAGGGAATAGTCCACTTGGAGTATCAGCGTTTGCACAGCCAGGACTCAAGCTGAAACACTGCAAAGCTCTGCAAGCACACTAGCTGGGAATAATATTCACCAAAGGAAAAAAAAAATAACTGTTGAAAACCTGTATTTTTAGTAAGAACATATTAATTGCACAGCAATGTGCTGCTGCTGCTGCCAAAAAACCCGAGGCAAAGGGAAAGCTGTGTGACAAGTCACAGCGTTGCATTCTGGCATCTACAGGCAGTGGACCTCTTAGACAAAGTTAACTGCATCCAAGAAGGACCACTGAAATCACAGTTCCCACTACACAGGGGACAGGGACTACAAACCCACACTGATGAGGGGTAAAAGCCCTACACATGGGCCAGAATCAAGATGGCAAAGTCTCACACGCCCAGCAGCTGAATTTTCACAGAACGAGCAGAACTCCTGCAGAAGCAGCACCTCCCCAGCAGTGCAGGCTGCTGTGAAACTGCCTCTGACTGTCTGCAGGCAACTCCCTCTGCCCAGCAACCCCAGTGCCTCTGTTCTGTGCAGATTAGCTGAGGATTCACTTCCAAGGGACGGCAGCTCTCAGGCAGAACCGATTATCTGCAGTGCAGCTGAAATGTGGGAGCACGAAAGACACTCATCAGACACGACTCTGCTCCCTCCCCAGGCTCCAGAAGGACTGTCCTTGGCAACAACTGAGCTTGAAGCAGTAGTTCATTCTCTTTCACTGCCACAAATTGGCAAAATTTGCAGAGCTGTTGGAATTGACTCAGTGGTGCAGTTGAAGTGGCAAAACTGAAGTACAGGGCAGGTATTTGATGCATGCATACTCACCAGCATAAAACATTCATTTATTTTAAGGGGGGAACCATCAGATAATTATATTCTTTTGGTCTCTTTTCATGATGCCAAACCTTTTTCTCTGATTACTCAATTATCTTCAAACTCAAGAGATAAGAACCCTGTGCTGCATTAACTGACATATTAGGAAACTAATGTATTGCAAATAAAGCTAACAGACTAAATTATCTGCCTCAAAAATACCCCCAAACCCAACTAAATGAAAACAGGCTTCTGTGGTTTGGGGTTTTTTGTTTTGAGAGCTTTTGCTAGTGATTTTAGGGACTTATAAACATGAATGTCTTGCAATCTCAAAAAACATCAGCACATACAATCAGCTGGGAGTAGATGTTTGAACTTTTCTAAGGTCACAGGTATTCACATCACCTCCAGCAATATCAAAGTTTCAAACTTAAGAAGAACTTTAAATCATTCCCATCTTTTCAGTTCAGAGGCTTCCTTCTTGAGCTATGATAAGAACTAATCTCAGTGCTGGACAAAAGAATAAAGTCTGCAAGTTCTCATCTCTCCCCACTAAGGTCTATTTAAGTGCCTCCTACTTTGGTACAAGCAACAAATGTAATTGCTTCATGGCCTGCGGGTGTTCATGGAACAAAAGAGCCTTTTGTGAATAAACCACAGGTGTTACCTTTCTTGATTAAAGTGAAATATGATGAAAGATTCTACAATATCAAATGACAAATTTACTAAATACTGATTAAATTGCCTTATTTAAGTAAATTGCATCTAGTTAGGATAAAATATACACCATAGAAATGCAGGAGTTTGTTTTATCACTCTATTCTTAAAGTCTCACATAACTACTCCTTAATCCTTTATTTATTAATTCAGAACCAAGATTGAATAATGCTTAACAAATACTTTTTTTAATGATCCAGCTGCTTCGGGCACCGTTTCCAAAGGTTTATCATAAATGTTGTTCATATTAAGGCTGCCATCCGTATAAAACCCAACCACATTAATTAGCTCAAGATTTTCAGAATCAGGGTAAGCATTTATATTGACTTTTTTGTGCTGAAAAAGCTATGAAATGGTAGCAACCACACTTGATCTTTGAACAGTATAGTAGATGTTAAATCAACATCTTCTGTGTATCCTTAAAAAGGCTGAATTACCTGGAATTTAATATTTCTTAATATAACAGAATGAATTTACCTTAAATTTATAGGTACTTCCAAGGAGTTTGGCGTTTTCCCTCTACTTGCTGAACACTTTAAGCTGCTTATGAATAAGACATAATGTACTTGACCCAGTTTGTTTAAATGCACATGCTTAAAAGAAAACATGAAGATGTTGGCCCAGGTTGTTATTAGAGAGGATGACAGTGAAACACTAATGTGTTTTTATACAGAAATCAAATTCATTGTGATTACATATTTATATTATGAATTCACTCTCTGTACTAAGACATTTGTAATTTTAATAGAAGATTTATAAAGAGGTAAGATATGAAGACTTGTCAAAGTTTTGAAATTAAATATTAACCAATATTAAAATCACATACTTTACATTAAATGAAATTAAAATCACATTTCATTGTTAACTCACACACCACAGGGGAACTAAGGAATATTAACTTAGGCTTGAATTTCTAAGATGTTTTTCTCCACCATGCAAGCACACCAGTTGGGTGTTGTTCTGTAACAAAAATGAGAGCTAACTGTTACAGTGACTTGGCAGAGCACTCATTGGTTACTTCAATGTTTGGGGTCTAACCATTGCTGCTCCTTCTAAACTTTGTGTAATGTAGGAGTAACTACTGCTATTCTGAGCTTGACTACTTGGAACTTAAATAGTTTCATCACTACACTCACTGCTTAATAGCAGAGGTTTCACATCAGAGATGAATATGCCAGTCAAATGAGAAAAATATCTGATTTCTCTCATTATCACTTTTTACCTGGTCTAGAAGTTTCCAGCTGTGTTAAATAATTCAAAAACGTGCATGCATTGTTTACAGTTGTAAATATTTAATGCTGAGATCTGGATCATATTGTTAAATACACAGATCTCAATCAGCTGGAAAAGCTATAGATCTGATTTCTAGAACTTCTAGCTGCAACCCTAAATTTAAATTATTAGTCATCTTTTCTTTTCTAAAACTATTACCAGTTAAAACTAACTGATTCATGTTCTTAGGCCAAAACTTTCAGAGCCAAATCTCCTAGCTACGTTTAGGAACTCCTGAACAAAAACTCAGACTATGTCTGTGATTCATCAGACCAGACTCTTATTAGCCTTAGATTTACAGAAGAGGAGTGTTTTAGTAGAAAATATTGATTACAAATGCATCAAAGATTACTTAACAGTTTGCAGAGACCCTTCTGATGGCAATAATTAAGAAGGGTTTGATTTTCTTCTCCAGATAACAGATGATGCAACAGGGTCACCCAAAAATCTGAGAACAAAACACCCTGTGGGTGCAGACCCCAACTGGAACTTACTGGTTCTAACACAGAACCCATCACCATCACTGGCATGCCCTGAGCTCACTGATCTGCAGTTCAGCCTGAGAGAGCAGTGGCTGATAAATAATATCATCAGGGTTAAGGAATCTTGTCTGCCAGCTCCATCAGGAGTGACCTGAATCTCTCTGGTACAGTCAGACTAAAACTTGTGCTCCAAAGCTTTAGTTGAGTCCCGAGTAGTTGGTTTCACCATCTTGAGCAGCTTCCTAAAAGTTATTACTGGACTTTGAGCAGAGGAATAACAGAATCATAAAATGTAGCTGCTTCTATGTCCTTAAAGTATCACCAAACCAAAACTGCAAAGGTACAAAGACAAAGCCACTTGAGCAGAAGAAACCTTGGAAATATTGGGAATTAGACTGATAAAATCCTTTGTGTTTCTTTTCCCTTGAACAATTTAGTTTTGATGGATCAGAATTTTGATTTAAAACGACTCTCAGAAAATTCAAGGGAAGCATGAGTCATGAACTCTATATACTGGGAGAAAGAGCCATCTGCAAACCAACAAACATGCCAAATTAGCTCTCCTCTCCCACCAGACATTCAGCACAGCTGCTGGTTAGAATTGTGGCATGACTTTCTCTTGAGCCTCTACAACACTTAAGAGCTAAGGAGGAGCAAGAAAACACCTTACTCATTTTCCATATCAGCAACTCCTGAAACTTACTCAGTGAAGTACTACACCATGAGTGTAAATATTAAGATACTTAGAACAAAGGTAGAAGAAGTGGTGTTTTAATTAGGTTTATTTTTAATTGCTATTTAGGATATTTTAAAGAGACTATCCAACAGTACCGAGTGCTGTGAAATATCAAACCACTTTTCATGTCTTGCATGGCGTATCCAAAACCTGCAGAACTGGGCAGTGTTGTTTGCCTTGACATTCTGTTATTCTTAGTGCCCACATCATATTCTTACTGCATTTGCCAAGAAGTGTTGAAGAGTTACCAGCACTGTGCAAACACAGTGAGGTGCATTATCTTGGATCCTGTTAGCTCTGGAGCTCCCACAGGATGAGGAGATGCCATCTCCGCAGCGAGGCTCGCTGTAGCACAAGGCAAACACACTCCCCCCACAGCCTGCTCAGCCTGGCAGCATTAGTGGGAGCTGTGATTGATCACCAGCACGCTGTTGCTGAGATATGGATTTGTATCTCAGCTTTTTATCGCCGCGACTCGCGAAAGGCAGTTCCTTATTTACAGACTCTGCCCCCGTGAAGTGACATTATTAGGGCCTACTTTTGTTTAAGTGCCACCAAGGCTCAGCATATTGGTGGTTTATGACATACAAGCTGTTTGATTCTGATGGTTTACCCCTCACTTTTTCACACTGTAAATAGGAGCTGCAGCACAAGAACATATGGTACGTAAAGAAATTAAAGCTAAAGTAAATGGCATTAAAACAAATTCAAATAGAGCAATAGGAAACTCAGTGTGAATTATAAACCTGTATTAAGACTTTTTTAAACAGGAAATAAAAGCCTAAATATGAAAAATAACCTCTCAGCTTTTTTTTTTTTAAGGACCATTTCAGGGGTTTACTGTGATTAATTTCCTTATTAATCCTCATTATTTACATCCATGTAGTTAAATGAATAGAACAGGACATCTTTTAATAAGTGAAACTAGTTTGGAATACATTAGTTGTTTACCTTTTTAACTCCTGGGTTCATACCACATTGTCTCTGATACAGAAAAAATACATTATGCATTCTTCAATGTTTATTACAGCAAATACACGTGTTTCTATTTACAAATGTACATTTAGCACAAAACCAAAAAAGAGCCCTGCAAAACTGCCAGCCTAATGCTCACATTCCATACCAGGCATCAACAAAAAGGAAAACTCTCTTTTCCTAACTTTGTAATACTATAGCAGCTAATTCATAAAAGGAATTTCATTATACTTTCATGTAAATAGGAAGATTTCCCTAATTATTGTTCTACAGATAAACTCCAATCTTATGTACTTAAATTGTAATTTCAGCACATGCCCAATTTATACCACTCAGTTTTATATGTGGCATTAGTTCCATCAGCCTGTAATCCAACAACTCCATCAGACAGTTTTTTGATACAGCTTTACACTTAGTGCACTCTGACAAAAATAATTTTCTCTGATGATGTGTTCCTTCAGTTAAATACAGCAGCAAGAGTATTTTAACTGCCACTGCTGTAGTGCATTTCTACTTGACTGAAATACCTCTTTTCAGAACAACTTATTCAGCTTATGTATGATTTTTTTGTTTCTTTTCATTATAGCTTGGAAGGTTGGTTTGTTGTGTCTGGATTTTTTTTTAATCTACAGGTATCTCCTTGGTTGTTTGCAGCAGTAATGCATCTCATCTGTAATTTTACAGAGAGCAAATTGAAAAGAGTTTTCCAGTCTCCTACTATACATAAAGGCATCCCAAGAAGTATATTCATGAATGAACCAGCACCTCAAGGATCTGCCTTTAGCATTCTCTTAGGCTTCAGGGTAAGAACTGTGTGTGACAGTGCTTCTAAGCACAAAAAGCCCTAACTTAAATCCTGCAAAATATGCCAACACTACCACAGACACAGTCAATACAGACTAAGAACAATTCCTACTAATGTGACTCGAAGGATTCTCTTTTTAGGGCAAATCTAAAGCAGGTGCTTACAGGTAATTTCACCCTCAGCTGCATGAAGTACATTGTATTGCCATCTCCAGGAACTGGCTAACTCAGAAAACCTATGCACTAGTTGGCAACCACCAGCACAGACTGAAGCAGGGCTCTGAGCTGCCTCATTTGGCAGTATTGCTGGCATCTGAAATTCCTGTTTACTGTGTAAGTCTGCAAACACGACAGGAACTCCCCAAAACAGGAGACAAGCCCTCAAGGAAAGCTGAGCAGTTCACGATAATAAAAACAGAGACTGCTCTGACCTTACACACTTTGGAGCCACAGCATTCACACACCACTCAGATTTCCTGCTTGAAAAAAAAGGCAGTTAGTAGCTAAATATAAAGTGCAAAACTCATGACACTTTGCAGGCTTTGCTCACTTAAGGAGTGGTACCTTCCCCTGGCACAGAGCCCCCAGCAGCACTCCTGGCCATTTGGGATCACAGCCCAGGCCTTTCCTCAGTTTGGACAGTCTTTTTTTTTTCTTTTTCAAAAACCCACCTCAGGCAAGTATCAACAAAACAGCCAGTTCTCTGTACATCTGCTGCCATTATTTGCTGTGAGGAATTCTGTGTTTGAGTTAAAAGTGCACAGCACAGTGATTCACTAAAATAAGGAATTTGATTAGGCAATTGCCTAAACATAAACACCTATCACATTTCCCCTCCCCAACCATTTACCTAGTGAATAATCCAGCCTCAGTTACGAACATAAAGGACAGATATCCATGTTGAGCATTTACTCTTCTGTAAAGGAAGTGTCTCCTGAACAGATGGAAAGACCTAGCTCTTTACCAAGCACTAAAGGTGGAAGGAAAACAGGTATCAGGCACAAGAGCATTTCCATTTAGATAATTTCTCCTCCTGGATACAGTTTATGATGTAAAAATTACAAAAGCTTGTCACTTCGCTGTATTTCCACACATTAGCCTTGATGAAAACGGGAAATGGACTCTGCATTCCTCATCTGCTCTTTCTCCTCATATTTTGCATTAAATCTGGAGACAAGAAATCCTGCACTAGGGCAGAAATTGTTCTGCTGAATATTCACTTAGTCACTTCAGTGTCCTCAGAAAGCTGACATCTTGTTTTAAGTACGAATCTTTCCTGAACTTTCTGTGCAGGACTAAGAGAAGTGAGGAACAAGATGCTCAGAGAAGTTCAGTTTGTGTCTCCTGTCAGTGTACACAGAATTCAGGTTTCCCTCTCAGGTTGGCCTCCTCTGGGAAATGTGTATTCCATCACAATGATGAGCTCCACAAGAGCTCGAGGATTCCTCCACCTTGGTAAGAAAGGTGGGTTTGTGTTCTTTGGGGGTTTGGGGAGGTTTTTCCTTGGTTAAATAGATAACACAATTTGATTTGTGGAAAAACTAAATGTTCTGTCTCCTCCCTTTCAAAATGTACCAGAGAATGAGTCCCTTCTTTATGCCCACAAGTGAAGTCTAAGGACAGCAGCTCCAGTGGCACTGGCATCACACCAGAAGTGCAGGTTACAGGCAGGTGCCCAAGATGTCTTGCCTCAGCACACGAGTGCAAGGAACAAATTCAAACCCTCAGAGCAGGGTATGGCTCATCTCCTTACTTTTTGGTGCTAAACAAAATGTTGCCAGGAAGTTTTGCTTTCAGTAAAGACAAACTCCACTTCAGCTGCTTAATACAAATGAAATGGTACCTGGAGGCTCCCTGGTGAAGGTGGCTGCCTTTAGGGAAGCTAAACTCTTACAGGATTTATGTCACACGCTGGAGCTGCCTGTAAGGAGTGTTCCACAAAATTCTCCACCTTCACAGCACAGGACTTTGGCCACATTCCTATTCTGAGGATGAAGTGGATATGAAAGGGCAAAATCACAGCTTTGTTTAAAGATTCAAAACACCTGGGAATATCTGATGGCTCCACAAGGTGCTGAGTTAGAGGTAACAGTGAAACACCCTTCTGGGACAAGAAAAACCCCACATTTTTCTGTGCTCATGATTCCAGAGGATTTTTCTAATGACAGCCTAAAAAGAAGTTGCTAAAAACATTTTGTCACTGATCTTCCCAAACTTCTGTGAAGTCTATTTGCATAAGGACAAATGAACACTGAGATTATTTTTCCCTTTCCATTGCATCACTTGACCTTTTGGCCAAGTTAGGAAAACTTCTACTTTTCCAGCCATACTGAGGAACATTAAAAAATTGCTACATGGAAATAGAGATACACTGAAATATGATTTTGAAAGAAAAACCTGCAAAGGTATTGCAGAGTCAAATATCCACTTCTTAGTGTTTAAAATACAGGAACAGTTTTCCCTGAACACCAAGCACCTGCATCTGTACTGTACTTTATACAGAGAATTTGAGTATTCATCCAGGGAAGAAGGACTAAGCAAAGGGCAGAGCAAAAATATTATCTGTCTACAGTTCCAACAGACAGAAAAAGGCAAAGACAGCTTGGCATACACATTCTAAAAGTACAACATTTTACTGTGCATATTCAAGAATAATGATTTATTAATGTCATAATTTATGACTTATTATGATCCTCAAATATTGCAAATCCTTTACAGACCACTTAACCAGACCAGGCTTACTTAAATAATCATTAATTTACATAGTAAGAAATTCTAATACTTACATAGCTGTGACTCTTAAGGAAATCTGAAGGGTTGCTTGTGCAGACTTTATCCCCTTCCAAGCCAATTACTCTTTTACAGATATTTGATTTGGGGTCATTTGGGCTTTTCACAATTACAATATCTCCTCTGAGAGGAAAAAACAGAAACAAAAACAAACAGAAGAACTCTAATTACAAACTATTTAGCTGAGGACATGAGCATCCATGTGTCTACTCCGAAAATATTAGTCCATTGTGCTGAAAATTATTGTGTACAATTTTGGTTTCTTCAGTTTTACTCGATTTCACAGTTTTAAAAGTGAAGTGAATTTTTGTTATTTAGATCATTTATGAAACATTTAAGACTACAACCTGAGACCAGTAATACCCATAGCTGGTTTTCAAGACCAAACTGCTTAGAGAAGTTACATTCACTAACAGAATCATTTAGGGGAAGAAAAAAAAAAAGGAATTTTTTTCTGTTTTTTAGACGAAGCTGTGAAAGTGACAATAGACTAAATCCAAACTGAATTTTGACAAGTTGTTTGTTGGGCCGTTTGTGCTGATAACTTTAACATCCTTCAGACACAATGAAAAATGACTAGTTAGAAGCAGAAAAATGCACAAAAAGAGAAAGGACAGAACGTGGTTCTTGACAAGCCCTGGCAAAGAGAATGTCAGATGTGGTCTCAACAGAGGAGCGTACTTTCGAATGCAATAAAAGTGGCGGCTGAGGTTCTCCGAAAAGACAATGTCAGAGTTCTGAATGGTTGGTTCCATTGAAGGTCCAGAACACTGCAAATTAAAAATAAAGGAGAAAATAATTACTCTTTCAAACTACTTTTATCTAAAATCAACTTATATTCAAAGGATATGCTAATCAATTAGGAAAGGTGTAATGTGGAGAACTAAAAATGAGCTCCTCCAAGGAACGTGTGATGCATTTAAAAGCTGAGGGGAGCCTCCAGAGCACCTCTCACTCAGTGACAGCTCCATATTTCCTTGGGATTTGTCCCGAACTGCACGAGGTGCTACAGGCCCTTATGGGTTCCTTTCAGCACTGCATCTCCAAGAAATTTTTAGGAGCAGTGCTCAAAGCCCTACCAGCTTACCCCTTTGTCTTCTCTGTGACCCAGAATCATCACAGAAGCTGCAAGAGCAGCTCACAGCCAAACTGCCCCATGCCCAGCAGCAGTATCTGCCGGGTTAATGACCTGGGGAGGAGAGGCAGGCAGCATAGAACACCCAGAAATGTGGCCAGAGTGTCAAACAAAGGCATTTCCTATCTGTGAATCCAGTCCTTCTTAAAGGATGGACTCTGCAAAAGGCTTAATCAGAGCCTCCCATTCACTTCAGTGATGCCTCAAGCAATAACACATCAGAAAACGTGAATGCCTAAAGTACAAATAACTTTCATAAAGGCTGGACCTGCTTCCCATAAATTGAGTTAAATGCTTCGAAGAAAACTAGGAAACCTGAAATATTGCCATCTTCACATATAACAAAATTAGGAAACCTGAAATATTGCCATCTTCACATATAAAAAAATCAGTATTACAGTTTTATCTCCTTTTAATGTCACGAAAATGAAGAGTTACCACAACAATTCCTCCAAGGTACTCAAAGGCACAGTGTGCTATGCAGCCATATTGCACCGTGTAGCCCAGAAATCGGAAGGTGTTTCCTAGGGCATTGCGAAGCATCCTACAGTGGGATGGGGCTCAGCTGGTTCTACAGCAAAACAGAAGAGGATCATTCATTGGAGAACAATCAATCTAACACTTAAAAACCCATCTTTTGTGTGCAACAGATGGACAAGATTAAAAAAACCCAACAGTGTCATGCAACCAACAAATAATCAGATAGGCCTGAAGAGGTGGATACAGAAATAAGAGATGGCTACAGAAATAAGAGATGGATACAGAAATAAGGCATTAGGTCTTGCTGTTCTCAGCTGCAGCACAGTGCCATAACCTCTGCAGCACATTAGCCTGTAAATATTTTCTGACCGCCTTCCCCAAATATTCAAGTCCAACTCTGATTAGGAGATCCAATTCCTGCAATGCTAATCGAAATCAAATGTTTCCTTACCACATTTTGATGGTTACACTTAAGGAAGTGGAAAACAGACATACTGAAGTAATTCAAGCAAGTTCTGCATTCTGCCAGAAACCTGTTCCCCTTAAACTCAGTGTTGCCTTAAATCACTGCACGATTTCCCTCTTTTACTAAGATGGGTCAATACAGTTTGCTAAGCAAATACAGAATGTTGAAAAGAAAAAAAGGAAAAACGCAGTGTAAAATACATCCACTTCAAAATGAAATAGAGACATCATCTTCTACATTTCATTGCATTTCACTAATTAAAGACAGGAATTTAAAAGTGCATAGCTTTATTTTCACAACACTCACTAGAAGCTAGTGGGAATTTTGCCTGAATATATTCAAAAGGCAACCATTATTGGGAGCAAATATTGTCTACCAAGTTCATTTCCATGTTCCAAAAAAGACGTGTTTTTTTCTTTACATAAACTTCTCTGGACTAGTGCAGCTTAAACCAAGCTGTGATTCATCATTCACATGAATATCTGACCATTTTCCTAGCAATGACCTGAAATACAATGGAGAACAGAAAAGTCTTGAATTGTGTCACTGGCAGATGCAGCACCCAGCACGCTGCAGGAGCTGAAACAGCTCCCCTGGAAGGGGAATGCACTTTCAACAGAGAGTTCATCCTGCTGAGGCAGAGAAGTGGTTGGCTCTTTTCAGTTCAGTGCACCATGAAAAGCACCAACCACTGCCTTACTCCTAGGGCCAGACACACTGTGAGCCCAGAAATGTGGCACAGGTGATAAAGGGAAGGTGGAAGCAAAAAAGATGAATTCAAGTTGCAGAACTACTGTGAATGCACGACCACAACTATGTTTTGAGACAAGTCCATCACCAATACTTCTTAACAGCACCTGCTAGAAAGGCAGCCTCACATTACTTCTCAATTCAGGAGAAAGAAAAATACTGCACGAGCATCCTCTGTTTTGCTCCATGCTATTCAGAAACCTTATATTAACATACTAAGATAGCAGAGAATTTAGGCACCTGTGGGTACTGCAGGTACAAAGGCATTTACAAACAATGCATTACAATGCCCAGAGTACAAAGATCAAATTGGGACAAATAAACAGTAACAACAGTAAGAGAGAGTGCAGACCCCCCGTGCCAACAGCTGTCAGGTTGTAACTAAAATATTTTTATTATTTATTATTTATTTATATGCAAATATATTTATTATTTGCAACTCCAAACAACTGCTATACATCTCAGAAAATGAGTTTCAAAGTGATTTCAAGCGATTTCCTTTTGGATTTTGGATGACACAAACCTAGGGGTAGTTACCCTGGACACAAGTTTCCCTGTGATGCTTGTGAGTAGATTTGGGAGCTATCCAGGGAAACCCAGGGCTCAGAGTGAGCTTTGCCTGCTGCTAGAGCTGCCATGGTAAAAAAATGAACCACAAGGACAGAACATGAGTGAAGAGCTCTCAGATTTTGTTCCCAGTTCTCTTGAAATAAATTCTTAACTCCTGAGACATGGATTTCACCAACCCTCATTTATAAATATAGTACAAAGGATTTTTTTAAATGCTCAAGCTTATCAGATTTATGATAACGATCAAAAAATTTCTAGCTTTATATAAAAGCTTTTGACTGCTACCCAAGAAAGCTAATTTCAAATGAAGGCACATATATAGCTGGACTATACAGTCTAACCCTGGCAAGGTACCTCCTGAGGATGGGAGGGTGTTTTAAATGTTAAGGTTCATCTTTAGACATCTATTAATCATTCCAAATAACTAAAATCCTACCGGATTGCATGTAGTTTTGAGTAACAACTTCTAGTTAATAAGTAGTTGTAGCAAGTCCAGTAAAAAACCCACCAGAACAAACTAGTTTATTTAAAAAGCCACACAGAAATAATTAACTTGAGCATCATTAAAATATAATTGTTTCCTCTGAGAACTTCCTGTCAGTACATTTTTGAAACGATGTCATATTGTTGATCACAAGAAAGTAAACAGCTGAACAGTTTTCCACATCACACAATTTTAATACAAAGTACCATCAGCAGGCAACTCCACCAGATCAAGCATAAGACCATTAAGCACAATAAAACAAATTATTTAAGTCACAGGCCCGTTGAAAACTGAATGGCTCTGTAGTATAAACATCCTTATTGCAGAACTAATGGCCTAAAACCTGTTGTAATTACTTCCAGGTACTACCTACTATCATATAGCAGGTAGCTGAAAAATTTATACTGAAATCGACATTGGTTAAAAAAGGTCACACATCCATATTTATCACAGAGAACACAATTTGGTTATTTTACCACAACGGTATAGTTTATCCCCCAGAGCAAATAAAATGCAAAATGTAATTACTATTGTCTTCTGTTCCCTTTTCCTTCCATAGCCTATGCTTTCATCACCCGGGTTTTGTTTGTTTGTTTATAAAATTAATCACAGCTAGCAGGGTAGGACTCACTTGGAGCCTCATGAATGACATCCAAGAGATGGGAAAGGATTAGTTCTCAGTTGCTGCCAGTTATAGCGCCAGGTGGCTTTTTCTGCAGTGAAGGTGTTACCGATAATCCCATTACATTGGTACTAAATCTTGCAGACATCAAAATTATCACCAAGGTTCCTTTTCATCCCATCCTTTCCAAATGACTGGAAGTCGCTTCACCTGAAAGAAGTCAAATCCACATGCAGCTGCTGTTTTAGCAGCCAGCGGACTCCCTGAGAATGCCAATTGTGATCCAATTTCGCTGTGCTGGTGGCCCCCTATTCCCTGTCCAATAATACATCTGTTAAAAAATCCTACAGCTACAAATCAAGTTTAATCCTACCAGGGACCTCATGTTGGTCTTGTCTTCCAAAAAGGCAGCAGGTTTTGCCGTCTATCTCTGCCAGTGTCTGGGGAATACTCTTTAAATCCCAGCTCTACTTAGAAGAATAAGCTAAGGATCACAAAACATGACCTCAAAAACCCTGATATGACTATATTCTGACCCAGAGGCATTCATTCTAGGTGAAGATTAGAACTTTGCATAATAAGATTACACAGCAAGTGAATGATATCAAGGGACTATCCATATGCAGCCGCCTGGTTTTCTATAGACAGCCTGTGCTCTGCAATATGCAGTGCAGACGAAACAGAGCTTGGGCTTTCTAGCTGAAATAAAATAGATTCACATAAATTAGTTGGCCATTTCCAGATTCCTAAATCCCCTATTACATCTTTTATTGACAGCTCCTGTGAGGATAGCACAAATGGTATTCTCTTTGTACTCCTTGCTTCTGTAACACTCACACTCTGAGGGAAATGTGCATACGTTGTCTAGAAATTAACATCCTGTTTGCTGTAATCCTGGATTACAATTAGCTGTGTACATAATAAAGTTAGAAATTCAATCAGCAGATTTATCATTTCCAGAAAACCAATGGCATTGTGTAAGACAGTTTAAGATACGGTGCTGAATTTTCAAATACAGGAAAATCAAAGTTGCAGGCACTGAAAGTGTGACTAAACAAATCACTGGACTTGAGACTAAATAGATTTTTCACTTTCATAAAAAATTTCCAGTCATATTTGCTTTATTTAATGTTTCCCAATTCTGGAATTTCACTGAGTATGTAGTGAGAGGTTATCAGTTTTTCCTTCCATAACAGAAACTCCTCTCCTAACATTCTCCACTTCTAACCTGACACCTTTCTCTACACATAACCTGCACCATCTCTTTCCCACAGAATTACTCTGAGATTACTTTAAAAAAAAAAAATCCAAAAACCCAAACCAACGAGAAAACTGCACGCTGACTAGGCCATTTAAAGATTTATGTTTGAGCTGTTATTTATATTAACTATTATTTTAAAACTTCTGCATGAAATTGACATTACACGTGCTAGAAAAGCGAAGGGTGTATATTTTGTTTATTTGGATGCTTCCCATATTAGATACACAATACAAAAAATGCTTTAAATATTCTAATTACAATCTGAGGATTCCAAACATCCAAAGCAAAACAAAGAACAATTTTCAGAAGGTCCCTCTGTGCTGGGGAACAGACAGAATTGCTTTTTATTTCCAGCTGTTGCTTTACTTTGGAAGAAACACTGGACTTGGTCTGGCAAATGTGAGCAAGCTTGGGGATATTTTGGAAGAGATTGCTTTTTTTACACATGATCTCTACTAGGCACTGCCAGTTTGTCTCCAATGAGGGCTCCTTCAGCCACTGATCTGGAACTGACAAGGAGTTTAATCCTGTAAACATAACGCAGGTAACACAAATCGCTGGTGTTAAATAACCAGAGACTTCCCACAAGAATGAGCAATTTTTCAACACAGATTTCAGGTAGTTCTCACAGGTTCCATTTACCTTTGGGAAGCAGCTCCTAACACTCGCACAATGCTGAATGAAACGCTGTTTTAATGGCCAGATGCATTCCAAAGCTTCTCCTCCTCTGCAGCTCCATACACTCCTCTTTGCTGAGAAGTGAAATCCAGACAGCTGAGCCAAGGCATGGTCATACACGGCAAGCCTGCGCCTCTGAGGGATGCCAAAATACTCACTTGACAGTCTTCTGCAACAAGCTCCAAGGCAGGACAAACACCAAAGTTCTGGCAGACACCACAGTCACCTGTGAGGGTAACTGGGAAAAATGGGCCGTGCCTACTCACAATGGTCAAATATCTACACGTGTTTATCTTAAATTTCAATACATTCACTTTCTTGAGACACAGACATATAAACATTGAAAATTCATTTCAGTTCAGTAAGACAAAGAGTTACAAGCCTAATTTTCACGTTAGGCACTGAAAATCGATAACCCTACAGAATCTGAAGTTGCCCATGGCTCAATGTGTCCCCTGCACTTCCCAGATGACACATCTTGTGGAAACGTGATTTTGGAAGTACTGCTCAAAGCAGTGAACAGAGGAGGGGTAAACAACTCCCCTAAGCACTGAGAACTAAAAAGGCTGTTTACTTTAAATATTTTGTCATTACAAAGGGGATGGTTTGCTGGTAAAAACCAGCAAACTCAACGAAAACAACACAAACAAAAACACCACAAACAAAAACCCCAACCCCCTCCACATCAAACAACCTTTCCACATTTCAGGACACCATCAGCAAGAGTATTTAGAAAAAATACTGACCAATTTTGGTCTCAGAGAGAATGCCATCATTGAAGAGTGCTCCACAGTAGTTCAGGAACACAGAAGTCACAAAGTATCAAATCTTTAAACAAAGAGCAAATCAAACCTGACAGACAATTAAACCATAAACAAACCATGAAACATCTGAAAAATACAAAAGCAAAAAACAAAACCAGTTTTTAGCACTGTCAGAAAACAGCAGAGAAGAATCCTTCTGTTTATCAATACTCCTCAGTTATGAGCATCACCTTCTAATGAAATAGCTTATGCACACTCTGCATTAAAAAACGTGTTAAAGAACAGGAGAAAAGCAACACAGTCAGACAAGAGAGCTCAGTATTTACATTTTCAAATTACCTGAATAGAAGAAAAATGCAAATCAAGTGCTTATCACTGCTATTATTCCACAAAAATGTTGACCGCTTTCCCAAACTGCTTTTTAGTTACAAAGTTCTAAATACACACATGTACATGGATTCAAGGATTTTTCAGAGCAAAATGGTACTTCAGGAGAGTTCATACAGTAAAATAAACTATAATCAGTATTTTTTCTCATTGCTCAATAACATTTTATTAGTTATTTCTGAGCTGTTTTATGTGTAAAACACAAGTTCTGTAAGGTCTTCTCCACTTAGAGATACAAGTATAAAAAAGTTGCAAACATCAATAGATGAGTGCAATGATATTCAGTCTAAGTTAATCCCCAGACATCCAAATCCATGAATAAAAATTCATCAGTTTTAAATACACTGAGCCTATTAAGCAAGAACAAAAGCATATGCACAAAAGAGCTTTTAATGTATTTCAAAGCCCACAAGAGCCGTGGTCTCATTAAAATTATAAATTACACAAACATGGAATAAAGATTCAAACTGCAGTGCAGCTAAGCAGATTACAGCAAACCCCGCGTTCCATATGATAACACACCATGGCCCTCCCAGATGGGGGCTTGGAACAAAAAGGCCATCACTGCAGCTAGGGAAAACCTCCTTGTGATCTCTGGTTTCTGTTCAGCAGATGACAGCCAAATAATATGTTGATTATTCTGTTTGTGCTGCTAAGCTTGTAAGATGGAATAAAAGCGATATGATCTATTGTGAACTCCATGCTAATGTGTTGCTCCACTCATAAATAATATACTGAGTTTATTCTGAAACTATCTTTTTATCTGACTTCCAGGTTTTAAATGCATGAACTAAAATAGAAAGGGAGCATAAGCTATTATTTAATTTGGTGGGTTTAAGTACAAGGTACAGCTGACACAATAATAAATGTGAAAACTGACTACTTAATGAATCAAATAAGTAGAGGTGCCTTTCTCCAATTTAGCAAATGATTCTAAGCTGAGGTGCAGAGCACCTGCAAGACATGAGCACCTCCAGCCCCACAAACTGCACTCTCACTAATCCCAAACACACCACCAAGCAGGGCCTCTATGGCTCATTTTAGCACAGACATCCACCCCAAACAGCAGTTTCAAATGAGGACACAAGTACTTGTAAAACAGAAAAGTAGTTCAGAAGCAATCACTGTATAACTTCACTAGTATTGTGTCTCCCTGAATTGCCGCCTTAAAAACTATTTAGGTTTTTAACAAGTGATCAGATTTTTATCTCATCTAAATTTGCTCAGCTGGTTTGTTCCAAAAGTACAGAAGTGGCTTGCCCTTTCTTCCATAACGCATTGCTTTTCTAAAAGGAAAATCAGTGACTGGTCATACAGCTCCTTTCACGGATATTTGGTGTGTGCTAAGAAGATTGAAGATATTCCTACAACTTAATGTTTGTGAATTTCAGTTCCTTTGTGCCAGAAATGTTAAAAATGATATTAAAAAATCACTGTGGCTTGGCAAGAGCATAAGAACACCAAGATCAAACAGTGCTTCACACTTCTTGGACTAATGGAAGCACAATCGAGAAAAGGTGGAAGCATGAGGCTCCAAGAATGAGCAACAGTTTTCTCAGAAATATAAGAGATGGGTGTTTAAAAAAAAAAAAAAAAAAGCTCCATTCCTTTGCTTCCTCTGCTAGGGACACAGTCACAGCTGTTAATCCTGATCAGAAATATTGAAAACATGGCTACTGAAGAGACCCAGGTATTCTAATAAACCTTAGGGCTCAAACTTCAGGTGAATTACCCCCTCATTGCAATGAAATAACACACATCTATTCTTTCCAAACCCAAGACAGGACTTTGAAACAATTAGTGAAGCTCACATTTCCAGCAGCACCCACAAGCTCAGGTGTGTCCCATTTGCAATACACTGAGTTATTCTGCAGTAACCAGTTACAGGATTGTTATTGTTAGGACCTTGGTAACGCTTTGGTTTCCCTCAATCTGTTTCAGTATGTACAGTTTTAAATGTTAAGTCATTTTTATTCCTCTTACATATATTATCTCACACAAAATGCAATTTAGTACGTGGGTGGGGGGGAAAATGGCAGCCCTGCTCCCAGAAACAAGTTCCTGAAATGGGATTCCCACAAATGCAGCACTTCTGGCATGGAATTGGAAGGCTCAGTGTAGGAGATGGAAGAAGCTGAATCAACTGATATAAAGAATAACAATGGTTTGCTAAAATACAGCCTGGATACAAAAAAAAACCCAGATATTCAAGTGCTTCCTGATGTTTTTTTCCACCAAAACATTACTCCAAATTTGCAACAATTAAAGTTTCCCTAAGTAGACAGTTATGAATCTGGCTTTACAATGAGTTTTTCTAGGTTGCTTGCTTGTCTTTTATTTTACTTTAGAACTCACACCAAAAAATCAAAGTTTTACTTGCTGACTACTTAAAGGCCAAAATGACTATTTTCTTCATCTGCCTCTCAGTTACCAAATTACTTTACCACTCCAGTCAAATTTTTTGAAGAGCAAGCAAGGCTTTGTGTTCAGCCCAGGTAGAGTTACACATCTCTACAGAATTATTTACTGCAGCACACCCTGGCTCAAGCCCCACTCTGTGGATGGCCACAGTGCTGTGAAAGTTGGTGGCAGCTGAAAAGTCAAGTTAGCATACCTGTCTGGAATATCTAGGGGAAACAATAACCAGAAAACATCACTGGCCTGTACACTGGAAACCTGCAGTTCCATGTTTGTGGGTCTCACCAGCAAGCACGAGAAATACAAGGAAAATAATCTCTATTAAATACAGCACTAATCTGTATGATGCTTATTAAGACACTAAATTAAACTCACAATTCATTTTCAAGATAATTGTTCTGCAGGTTTCAG
The DNA here is from genome assembly GCA_013400495.1 of Nicator chloris. Lineage (NCBI taxonomy): Eukaryota > Metazoa > Chordata > Aves > Passeriformes > Pycnonotidae > Nicator > Nicator chloris. The sequence continues at coordinate 90,897 of WAAE01015263.1, forward strand.
TAATATTATACTGTACAGTTCTGAAATTACAGGAAAAAAAGTAACTTTAAAAATAATTTCTTGTCTTCAGCACATACTACTTTAACTCATGTCTCCTCATTTATTTCTATTTCAAAAGAGCTGTTTAAATTTGACACAGTTTTGATTTTTTTCCCCTGTTGCTCAGGATACCCATGAGGATGAATTTAGGTACAATTCAGAGGCTTTCTGAGTAAGATCATATCATGTTTTATATAATATCATACAACTGGCAAGTCCTAAACACTCCAACTAATTCTTTCATTTGCCACAGACTGACTGGATAAGCAGTCTTTAAGCTTTTTCACACTGAAGAAAACAGGTCTTTTGGTGTCAGAGCTTCCAGGATTAAACATTCTTTCCAGTTGTTGGCTCATGGCCTGAAGATCCTGCACTTTCAAACTTATCCCATTCCAGCTAGTTCAAAGATCAGGAAAATGAAGCCATCTTCTGTGCAGCCATAATCCACGACCCATGCTGTTTGATACTTAAGAACATCTCAAAAGCAAACTACCTTGTTTCAGCTCNGCGCCAAAAATGAGCAACAGTTTTCTAAGAAATATAAGAGAGGGGTGTTTAAAAAAAAAAAAAAAAAAAGCTCCATTCCTTTGCTTCCTCTGCTAGGGACACAGTCACAGCTGTTAATCCTGATCAGAAATATTGAAAACATGGCTACTGAAGAGACCCAGGTATTCTAATAAACCTTAGGGCTCAAACTTCAGGTGAATTACCCCCTCATTGCAATGAAATAACACACATCTATTCTTTCCAAACCCAAGACAGGACTTTGAAACAATTAGTGAAGCTCACATTTCCAGCAGCACCCACAAGCTCAGGTGTGTCCCATTTGCAATACACTGAGTTATTCTGCAGTAACCAGTTACAGGATTGTTATTGTTAGGACCTTGGTAACGCTTTGGTTTCCCTCAATCTGTTTCAGTATGTACAGTTTTAAATGTTAAGTCATTTTTATTCCTCTTACATATATTATCTCACACAAAATGCAATTTAGTACGTGGGTGGGGGGGAAAATGGCAGCCCTGCTCCCAGAAACAAGTTCCTGAAATGGGATTCCCACAAATGCAGCACTTCTGGCATGGAATTGGAAGGCTCAGTGTAGGAGATGGAAGAAGCTGAATCAACTGATATAAAGAATAACAATGGTTTGCTAAAATACAGCCTGGATACAAAAAAAAACCCAGATATTCAAGTGCTTCCTGATGTTTTTTTCCACCAAAACATTACTCCAAATTTGCAACAATTAAAGTTTCCCTAAGTAGACAGTTATGAATCTGGCTTTACAATGAGTTTTTCTAGGTTGCTTGCTTGTCTTTTATTTTACTTTAGAACTCACACCAAAAAATCAAAGTTTTACTTGCTGACTACTTAAAGGCCAAAATGACTATTTTCTTCATCTGCCTCTCAGTTACCAAATTACTTTACCACTCCAGTCAAATTTTTTGAAGAGCAAGCAAGGCTTTGTGTTCAGCCCAGGTAGAGTTACACATCTCTACAGAATTATTTACTGCAGCACACCCTGGCTCAAGCCCCACTCTGTGGATGGCCACAGTGCTGTGAAAGTTGGTGGCAGCTGAAAAGTCAAGTTAGCATACCTGTCTGGAATATCTAGGGGAAACAATAACCAGAAAACATCACTGGCCTGTACACTGGAAACCTGCAGTTCCATGTTTGTGGGTCTCACCAGCAAGCACGAGAAATACAAGGAAAATAATCTCTATTAAATACAGCACTAATCTGTATGATGCTTATTAAGACACTAAATTAAACTCACAATTCATTTTCAAGATAATTGTTCTGCAGGTTTCAGTAATATTATACTGTACAGTTCTGAAATTACAGGAAAAAAAGTAACTTTAAAAATAATTTCTTGTCTTCAGCACATACTACTTTAACTCATGTCTCCTCATTTATTTCTATTTCAAAAGAGCTGTTTAAATTTGACACAGTTTTGATTTTTTTCCCCTGTTGCTCAGGATACCCATGAGGATGAATTTAGGTACAATTCAGAGGCTTTCTGAGTAAGATCATATCATGTTTTATATAATATCATACAACTGGCAAGTCCTAAACACTCCAACTAATTCTTTCATTTGCCACAGACTGACTGGATAAGCAGTCTTTAAGCTTTTTCACACTGAAGAAAACAGGTCTTTTGGTGTCAGAGCTTCCAGGATTAAACATTCTTTCCAGTTGTTGGCTCATGGCCTGAAGATCCTGCACTTTCAAACTTATCCCATTCCAGCTAGTTCAAAGATCAGGAAAATGAAGCCATCTTCTGTGCAGCCATAATCCACGACCCATGCTGTTTGATACTTAAGAACATCTCAAAAGCAAACTACCTTGTTTCAGCTCCCAGCGGGAGCTCAGCAGGGCGCTGGGTCACATGACTGCAAACCCAGCCTGGTCAGGTGACTCAGTGGCTAATCTGATTTGGTGACTATAAAACTTTAATCAGTACAGTCTAATACCAGCACATTCCACAATTGATGAGCGAAGCAGCCTGGCGATGGAACAGCAAACACTAATAAGATTATGAATTAAAACTGCCACTAGGATGTGGTTTTCTGGTTCTCTGTCCCACACGTAAACCCAACAGGAAAATATCACTGAAAACTGGTGGGGCAGACAAAAGGTTTGAAATAAAATGGGCTGGTGTTTTACTAAAAAATGAGCAGCATTTTGTTCAAAGACAAGAGCATACATGAATCTTATGCAGCACAATTAAAACCGAGCAAAACCATTCATCTGAAAGCAAAGACAACAGAGCACACATGAATCTTATGCAGCACAATTAAAACCGAGCAAAACCATTCATCTGAAAGCAAAGACCACAGAGCACACCCATCCATACCACCCTGCTGTTGAGGAGCACTGCCCACACAATGCTGCTGGTGTGAACTGGGACCCTATGAGCCTACATGGGCAACCCACGTGGTAAAGAGAGGTCACAACAACTGTGCTTCCTCTTATCAACCACTAAGACCCAAAGTACACTTCAAGGGCTGCTATTTTGGGGACACCAGGATTGTCCCCAAATCCGTAGGCTACGGATTTTGAAGAGAAACGTCAAACGTACTTGCAGATCAAATTCCAAGCATAACTTTTTCCCAAATGTTCTGATTGCTGTCTTGCTCACCATTGCATTTCCTCCATTTTTTTTTCCTCTTAGGGAAGTCTCACCCAAAATCCTCTTTATCCATCTTAGAATCTGCATTTCGCACAGACAAGTAGCTGAATTGGACCAGCAAGAAGAGGAAAACAGAGAGCTTGATTTCTCCACAGCACAGATAGGATTTGCAGCTAAAATTGACATCCCCATTTGACCAGGTCTACGTGACAACATGTGAGCTGCAATGAAGGAAAGCTGATTATTCTACAGTTTAAGGCATCCCAAAATAGACAAAAATGTTTAAACCTTTCCATTCTCCAATGAGCTATGGCCACTGTCCACTACCATAGCTCAGCTGACAAGAAATAACTTCCTAAGGCACTTCCTGAGCACTGGAAATCATTTCCATGTTCCTGAGTTTCTCTGCATTTCCATTCCATTCCTAGAGCGGGAATAGTAGGAATTATCTACCTCATAATGTGCATTTGAGGATTAAGGTAATATCTAGAATTACAATTCCTGTGGTTTGCTTTCTGCCAGACAGCAGATCCTGGTGGCATCTTCTACAATGACTGAAAATTCACCTTTTCAAAACTGGACATGTGAATTTAAGCAAACCTTCAGTATCATTCAAAAAGAGTGAAAAAAGTATTGTTATTCCTCAAAATGAAACATCATTGATTTAAAAATAATTAACTAAAAATAGACATGAAATTAAACTTCCATTAAATTAGTTCCTTCTCTGAAATTTGTCTGAAATACAGGTAAAGTCAGATATTGTAAGCAGTATTTTCACAAGCACTTATGCAGTTGGAAAGCTTTATTGCATTAAAATGTTAAAATTAAAAAAAAAAAAAAAAAAAAAACAAAAAACCACCTATTGACAAATAGCTTGTTTCCACTCGCTTTCTAAACCAGCAGGACTTTAAGTGCACCCATCAGGTTAAAATGTGACTGGGGAAAAATGAACATCACAAACAGAACTACTGCCATATTTTAAAAGTTCGGTTCTCCTACTGAAAAAGTTGTATCTACTTCTCCATTATTTTTGTTATATATGAAACTGTCCCTCCTGCTGTAAGTTACAATGTAAGACACCATTTCTCTATATTTGGAAGGGTGTTTACAAAAAAAAAAAAATTGTAACAAAAGTATCACTTTATGTAAAAATCCATGGGATTCTGAAGTAAGGACAAAGTTCACAGCTAGCAAGAGCTGGGAGGCTGGGCTGCCTCTCCCCACCGTGTGTGTGAGCCCTGTTCCATACAGCACCAGCTCAGCAGGATGGCACAAATAAAATATCAGCAAAGTCAATCCATAGTTCCAAGTCAGGTCAGTGAGCTCAATCAGCTCAAGGAGGGAACTGATAAGCACCAGGGTTTGCTAGATTGGAATCAGAGGAGGAGAAGGGAGACTTCCTCTTTTGCAACCCTGACCCACTGGATCAGCTCCTGAGCCACTGAGATTTCCAGTAAATGTGCAGTTTATCCAAGAAACACTAAAACTGGTAGGAGCATTGCACAAGCATTCCCATTTGCAAAATACATTCATTATTTGGGCTCCAACAGGAAAGAGAAGGAAAAAAAAAAAAGAGAGAGAGAGGAAGAATTATTTAGCCTCCAATTTTAATTGCCCTGTAGGCAAATGAGGTTTAAAAAGTATAAAGCAAACCTTACATGTTAGGCAAGCAGTAATGAGAAAAGAGAGAAGAGAGGGCTCAGCCCTGCATGTATGTTTACACCTATCCTGTGAAGTTAAGACAACCTATAATAGTGTATTTTAATTAAAGCAAGGAAATACTTTGTGTTAATGAAGTAAGAAAAGAAACTGTACTGCTTGGAACAGGAAAAAACCCATCGCAGAGGTTGAGTACATGCAGTTTATCACTTGATTCTCTTTCTGACAGCTAAGCAGTGACTTACCAAAGATATCCTTACCACTGGGTTACCAGCTTCTGTAACAAAGTTCCCCCACAGATATCCTGCAGTTGTTGTTTACACACACCTGCAAGCACTCACACCTGAATAGTCAGGGATTTGGGCTCCAGGATGACAGTACAGTAAGAGATGACAGAGTTACTGAGACTTAAGAGGGGAGAACTCTCTCTACCTTTCAGCCTCCTCTTCAGTTAGGCAGAATTTACACCACAGTATCCCACTCACAGAAACAGATGCCCAAACCTTTCAAAAGAATTGTGAATTATGCTTTGGGTCTTCTTTTTGTTGGCCTTTTCTATTCCAGATATTCACACCTCATTGGTCACATATTACAGAAGTGAAATTAAACAGCTACATTTATTTCTTGCCATGGTTTCCACTCTCCTTTGCTTTTCTCCTCTACAGACAGATACTTCTAACTTTCACTAAACAATAATCTATACTTAAAAATTAAATATTATGCAGTATTTCACAGTTTAGTAGAGAATACAAAACATGAAGACTATCTCTTGATACTCCTGATAAAAGATCTTGAACTGTCCACTGCTCAGCATGTGAAGAAGCTTGGCCAGCAGCAAAAAGAACATCATTTCCCCAGCTAGGGAGACATTACACTGAAGTTTCACACTCCTCAATTTGAACTGGATACAAAAAACTCTGAGGTTCAAGACTGCCCACATATTGTTGCTCTTTCGTGTTGCTCATATTTAACACGAGGATTTTTTCCCCCTCAATTAAAAGAGACTCAAGAACCACAGGTGTTCAAATATTTGGCTTGGAACGACAGTAAACGTTATTCATTGGAATTGAAGAGGGAGAGTGAGGCATTATAGCATTAAAGCTTCGTTTTTATATTCTGCTGCGTACAAGTGTCTTCAAGCAGCTTAGGATGCATCCAAACCACCAAGAGATGAAAAACAAATAAAAAAAATACTTGTGATAGTGGCTGTTCTATATACTGACAGGAGCTTCCCTTGCTTTCAGAGTACCAGAACATAAAGCGTTGACCGACAAAGCAAACATACTAGAATTTGTCAAAGCATTTTAATGTCTTTTAACTTTTTCTACCACACATCTTGGTCCAGGGCCATCACGCTGCTGCAAGATCTTGCTCCCAAGTTAAAGCATTAAACCACACGCTTGCTACAGGTCCATGGCTAAGTACAAACAAGCAGGGACCCCAACCATATTCCGCTACACGTAGTTACGCAAATACGTTTAACAAGTACTTTTCCCTTCCAGGCTCTTTTCGAAGGGGCTAAAGCCGCGCCAGGCGAGCCCGTCCGCTCACGGCCCGTTGTACGCCCGGCTCTACAGACACCTCTGGCAGCCGCGGGACAAGCGGCGTGTCCCCTCCACAGCACCCGTACCGCACTCCCCGCACCTCCCCACGCCGGTCCGTGCCCGCTGCCGGCCCCCTCAGCCCCAGACAAACGCCGGTGCCCCGACCCCGCTCTCACCTCCCCGCTCGCTGCCGGGCCCCTCAGCCCTTGCCCGCCCCCAGGCTCGCCACGTGCCAACAAGGGGGGCTCCCATTGGGCGGTGGTTCCCCGAGCCGATCTCCCATTGGTGGAGCGCGAGCCCGGCCGCCGTGGCTGCCCGGCCCCGACATGGCGGCGGCCGGCGGGGAGCGGGGCCGTAGCAGCTTCCAGCGCAGACCCGGGGCCGGGCCCCGGCCGTCCGCCCTCCCGGGCACTCGGCCCTCGGTGCGCCACGGGCAGCTGCTGCTCTCCAGCGGGCTGCCCTCCCTGGACTGTGTGCTAGGTTGGTGGGAGAGGGACTGGGACCCGGTGCTGTGCCCCCTCCGCCCCGCTGCCCTCCCCTTTGCCAGGCCCTGCCTGCCCTTCACCTCCCGGAACCCCGCGGCTGCTCCCGCAGGTTTTTCCTTCCTCCCCTCAGTCCCGGGGGTTGGGGGCAGGGCGGCAGGGGGAAAGAGGACGGGGCAGGACTTATTTCCCGCTTGAGCTTGGCGGAGGAGCGGATGGCCGTGCGCTGGCATCGCTCTGAGCAGCCTTGCCGGAGCGCAGATCTGCGCCGTAAATGGACTCAGCGGCGCATTGCTGCCGCGGTTCACGCTGTCACTGCGAGCGCTGGGAGGGTTTCGGCTGGGAAAGCCGTGTGTGCTGCATGAACGCTCGGGTTCTCCGGTGCGGCAGGTGTTGGAATGCGTTGGGATGCTCAGTGTGTCTCTTCTGCCTTGCTCGCCACGGCTACATCATTGAAGTGCCCCGCTTAGATAAATTGCGCTGGTGTGAGGCTGGTTTTGCTGTCTGTGGCTCTGCCTTTGCCTGCTGTCAGTGTCAGGGTGTGAGATGGTCCCGTTGCGACTGTTGCTGTATCATCCGTGTCGTGAACTGGCACTTTCCCTTGGATTGGGAACGAATTCATTTGCTGGTATAGGGAGCGTGGTTTCTCTGTGTGCAGCAGGACTGTGTGATCCTCTGACTCTTCACACAGTTGCAGTGCATCTTTAATGTACAGACATGGGACTTTTAGGTGATAGTGGCCTGATTTTAGCTTCGTTCATTCATCCTTGGAGTACACAGAATATGCCACTTTTCTCTCTAGGGATACTCTGTATGATTAATGGTAATATAAAAGTTGTATTCGTTGTATAAAAGACTTTTTGCAGCCTGTATGTAACTTTGTGTGTGTGTGTGTGTGTGTGTGTGCGCTTTCATCAGGGATTAGGATCATTGTGGAGGAAGCTCTTCCTGCTTGAGAGAGTATTTCATTAAGTGAGTGTAATTTGTGAAGCCTTTTAATTGCATGAAGAGCAGATTTGCATTGAATATTCCAGTTCATATTCCCTTTTATAAACAGTGGATTTTGCACAGCATGGCTCAGAAGATGCAGGCAGCTCCTGTGGTGGCAGTCTCCTAAAATTCTAGGCGCCTGCTAACACAATTAGTGATTTGTCCAATAAACCCAGGATCTCTTCTACATTTTCCTTCTCTTTTAAACATTTCATAATTTCCTGAGCATACTAATATTTATTCTTGAACGTCAAGGAAATTCCTTGCCCCTAGGAACGGCAACGTTGGAAAGTACTTTTAGATGGGTTTTTTTGGGTGGTGACATCTCTGGAAACCTGGTGTCTATGTTCCTATGTTAAACCTTGGGTAACCTCCTAGCCCTTAAATCCCTGATTTTTGGAGGCTGAGTGGATAGGCCAGGAAAGACTCATGCTAAGCATGCTGACTATAATAAAGTTTCCACTGATGCCAGGCATTGTTGGAACACACCTCCAGCTGGGTGAGCCTGTACAGAACCACTGATTTTGGAGACTGAGGAGGGACCTCAAGAATTTACCCTCTGCAGCCTTAAAGCAGCCTCAGCTCTGAATTCAGAGCTGATTGCTTAGGGCTGTGTCCAGTGGAGTCTTAAACTGCAGTGGCAGAGATTTTGCAGCACCTCAGGATAACCCAGTCCAATGCTTAATTATTTTTGTAGGGATTTTCTTTTTCCTTATATCCACTGGGAACCTCCCCTGTTTCAGCTCCTATTTGTTGCACTCCCACTGCACCTCAGTAAAGAGCTCAGCTGGGTGTCAGTAGCTTCTCTTGGGTACCACCTCAGAGCCTTCAGGTTTTCCTCTCTTCTCCAGGCTGAACAAGCCCACTTCCTTCAGCCACTTCTCTTGAATCAATTGCCCCATTTTCATTCCCTCCCTGGACTCACTTCAGTTTATTCTTTCTTGAGTGGAGGGACTCAAAGTCATCTGGGCCTCATGATCCAGGTGTGATCTGGTGAGTGCTGAGTAAAGGGGAACATCCTTTGAGCATCTGCCTGAGCCTCTGATGGTGCAGCCCACTGTGCTGGTGACTCGAGGGTTGACTTGGTCTGCTTTGTGTCCTTTTTTGGGGTGTGGAAATGCTTCATAAATTGCAGAATGCTGTTTATGTGTCCCTGAAAGAATATTGGTACTTTTCCTCTTTTGTCTTGCCCACTAGCAGTTAAATAATTGACTGTAAAAATGTTTAATTTTTATTGTCACCAGGGACTGAGGACAGTCTTTTTTTTTTTTTTCNGGGGGGGGAATTTTTTTTTTTTTTTTTTTTTTTTTTTTTTTTTTTTTTTTTTTTTTTTTTTTTTTTTTTTGTATAAATTCCCAATGGAAATTACTAGAAACTCTTTTAGTCTGGTACTTTCATAGACATACTTTGTAACAGTCACTAGGCAGTCTTGTACATCTCTGACTTGGGCTTGAATTTAAGTTTGCTGTGTTCAGAATCTGTAATCCAGATACAGAATTACTTGCCAGACGTGGAGGTACAGCTTGTGAGTAAGTGTGAGTGAAGGAGAGCATGGTGTTACCACACACAGCTCTAATGAGGAGCTTCTGAAGAGAGGAAAAGGCAAAGAATCCAAGGAGGGGTTTCTTTCACCCCACAGCTGCCAGCTGATTGTTGCATTCCAGACTTTATATTCAAGTTTACTTTCCAGGTTCATGGGCCATACATGCCTGATGTGTGCCAGAGCAATTCTCTGCAATGAGCTGCAACTGTTGTGTAGTGCAACCATCACATGCCTGGTATTGAATGGTTTGTTTCAGGCTGCTCCAAAAAAGGTCAGGGATATGCTTTGAAAACAATTTGGACACTTCTCAGCTTGCAAAGTGTGTTGTGCTTCTCTCCATAAGATCTTAAATCTCCCTGCTGTAAGTAGCAATGTGGAAAGTTACAAGTCTTGCTTAGATGCTTATGTATGCTGCTGCCTTAGATACTGGCAAAGAAAAATTTAAATAGTGAAATTGGGAAGAGTAACAAGTGCACAGCAGCTTTCTTGGGAAACTTAAAGATTTTACCTTTTCCTTTTGATTCCATCAGCATTCCTGCTATTTTTTCCTGTTGTCTTTTGTTTAATTTACTAGTAGTGTTGCTTGTTGTATTATGAAGATGTAACCATGGTAACTGCAGTAGTTTTGCCTTCCCTCTAATAGAAGACACTTGTTCAAACCATTCACTACATCTAATAACATAAAGACAATGCTCTGACCTGAGATTTCCTTTAGCAAGCAGAGTATATGCACATATGTTACAGCTCTGGCCTGTAGGAACAGTACCACTGATGATCTGAAAATACAGCTTGAGAGAATTTTGGCTGCAATGTTTGACAAACAAATTCACTGTAAAAGCAGAAGAGCCACTACTGCTGTGGCTACAAGAGAACTTTTTTCTAACCAAGGTTTTAAAGTCCTTATTGCCACAAGGTAATACATTACTTATGGCTGCTTTAATCATATTTTCTCTATCAACCTAAGACTTGGTAAAAATCTCAACATTTGGACCTTTTCTTTACTATGGGCTGTATAGGGCATGTGCTTATTTTAAACAGCTGGTGTAACCTGCGTGTTCTGTCTCCCTGAACAATTAAATGCAGTGAATATTGGAAGCATACTTTGTATCAAACATCAGTATGATTTCAAATTTGGGTCTTTTTTGTGCTTTCCCCTGTGGTACATCTTTTGGTTCATTTGCATTTATCTCCTGAACAAATAAATGGAGCAAAAATTGTTGGCTTAGAACTGGGGATTTCATGAGTGATTCTAACTTTCTGATAAATAGCAGTTAAATGGTTTGAGGTTTTTTGTTTTTATTTTGGGGGGGGGGGGGGGGTTGTGGCTTTTTTGGTTTTTTGGTTGGTTTTTTTTTGGTTTGGTTTGGTTTGGTTTTTTGTTGTTTTTTTTTTTTTTTTAAATATCTAGAAAATGCTTGATTACCTGGTCAGCTTGCTGTAGATATTGAAGCATTTGTACCTCTTGACTCAGGAGTTCAGCTGGAAACATCTGCTTCTGTGTAACTATGAAATCAGTAGCTGACTGAACACTTTCACTGCCAAGTACTGCTCGAATGGTGATGCATCACGGCATGATGGCAAAGTGATCCTGTTCTGGTTTTAATTCAGGTGCTGTTATGCAACAATATTAGCGCTTTTTGGCCTATGGGAGAGCAATTTGCTTTTTTCCTTCTGGGAATACAGCAAGATTTCAGATAAATTTGTAATTCCTGTAGCATTTGTAGCAGAGCTGAAGATTAAGAAGTTGATCCAACTCATACTGGAGTCAATTTCTAGTGGAGTTTATTGAGCTTTTACAAATGTATAAAATGAAGGATCCTGTTCACTGGAGTCCAACTGTGTAGTCCAGAATTGACTTCTGGAGCTTTGCACACTGTGCTGAAGGGATTCATCAATTAGTTTGCTCCTAACTTGCTTTTAAATCAGCACAGAATTGCAGACGACATCCTGCAGTTTCCATGCAAAACACTTCAGTAGGCTGATTACACATGGCCATCAGAACACTTCCAGGCACTTTTAGCTTTCCTGTCACAGTCTTATATAGTTGTTAAACAAAATAGTCTGATTCCAAGGTATTCCACTATAGTAATTCTTGGAATTCGGATTATTTATCAGTGTACTCTTTCCCTAAAATAAAGTACGAGTTCTTCTTTCACTGTCCCTGTAAAGGAATTCATGGGGTTGTTATGGCCAAGCCCTATTATAAAGGACTTTCATGTCTTCAATAGTGTATGTTTTTTCATAGTGTTTGTTGTGACATTTATGATGTCTCAGTCCGGGTTTCAGTGGGTTAAAGTCTTGCTGCCAGGTCACTTCTCAGCAGTAAGATAAGAAGCAGTGGAGCCAAGTTTTTGCCTCGAAGACTTGGGCAGGAATTTGCTAAAATCTACTTAAAATCTTAGTAGGTCATTTAGCTTACATCCTTCTTGAGACAAAGGAATATCACTTGACAGTGATTAATATTAATTCAGTTTGGTGAATGTTTACTCACTTGAGTCATGCCAGTAAAAACCTGCTGGCTCAGACCATACATCACCACCGTAGCACTTGAGCGTGGCTGCGTAGAGCTCTGCAGGATCTTTTTACCACAATGATGATAGTACAGTATATTGTGAAAGTAATTGTAATGTGCAGTATATAATTACATGTAATGTATCATTATTTCATAATAGAGAATTGTAGTAAGTATTGCAGAGGTAATTAAAATGTTGTTCACTTTTATATTTTTAAATTCCCCGTTATCACCTTTCTTTGACTTATAAACTAAGAAAAGTTAATTGTTCTCTAACATGGTATTAAAATGTAGTCTTACTTTATTCTTCATTTTGTTTTGTTTCCAGGTGGAGGCGTAGCTGTTGGAACCCTTCTTCTTATTGGTTAGTATAGAATATATAGATGCTTAAAGCTGTATTCTGAAGCTTTTCTCTCTTTAATGTGTTCATTAAACAGCCTCTCTTTTCACTGTTTTTTGAAGTCAGACTTTAAGAAAGTATAACTCTCAGGTTCCTTCACTTTGTGTAGCCTGCAGAATGGACTATTGTCTATCAAGAGTTACTAGAATCAAAACCTTCATTTTAGACAGGCTCAAGCACCCACAAAGAATACTCCAGAATTCTGTTTGAAAACAGGGTGTTTAGCACATTTCAGGGCTTATTAGCAAAGTACACAAATGAGTTAAGATTTTGGAAATTGCTATTAGATTCAAACTGTGGATCACCACAAAGGGGTTTGTTTAAGTTTGGCTATCTGAGGAAGACATCCAGTGCAGAACCTTTCAATCTTTTGGTTGCCAGAAGGAGCTGAGAGCAAAGTGATGGAAGGCAGCTTTCTGTCTTGAGGCACACTGAGATGATTCAAAAGGTTACACCAGAATTCCCTTTACAGACCACAGTGCAACTCTCTGGGACCACTGCAGCTGAGGTGTCCAGCTTTCCTTTCTGTTTGATTGAGTTGACACAAAACCAGCAGAAAAATTAAGAATTCTTGTATTAATCTCCACCCTGAAGGAGCCCTTGAATCTCATGACACTCATAATTGAGAACAGTGACTAGATTTCAGCCTTGCCTAGGGACAAAGCAGACTGGCACATGCCTGGGTGATTTGGGTGGTTTCAAAGAAGTTGTGCCTGTAGTGTTTTGAGAGCTGCTTGTCTCTAGTGATAGACACCAACAGAAGCTCTTCAGAGTGTGGCTTTTCAGCCTTGAGACAGACTTAATCACAAAGTTTCATTCATTTTCTAAAAGGGATGAAAACGTTGTGGTCCCAGTTTTTTATCTGTGTTGACTTTCCCTGTGGAAAGACAACCATTGCTTGGGAAACTGAATTTGTATCTAGAGTTTTGGTTACGTATTTTGAATTGTTACAATTTAAAAATTGGTCTTAACACTAAAGAACCAAACAGTGGGACTTGGGGAAAACTTATTTGAAATCTCTTTTAGCCACTGTTAGAATTACAGCATGTTCCTTTCTGTTGGTATGGGGTCATGTAAGCTGCACTAGAGACTGAGTAAAGTTTTCTGTTTGTCATTGAGCAAGGTAATTGCTCTCACTATGGCTTGTTGTTATTTCAAGGCTAGTCTTTATTTTATTTTTATCCATTTTCTCCATTAGGGACAATTATTGATATGTCACTGAGTCTTAGAAAATGTTGATTTTTACATGAAGTATGTAAATTAGTGTATGGTGTGGTGCAGATTAAGTAATTTGAATAGTTGCTTGCCAGAAAAAATAACTGACGTTACCAAATTCCAACCATTTTCAGTTTGAGAAGAGCTACAATCTTGCTGTGGTAAAGGAAGAAGAAAAGAAATTTAGAACCTATTAAATTTTACATAAATCAGAGAGTGGGAGACTAGATTAATTTTGTCTTCCCATTACAATCTTCACTGCCCCTTCCAGTAGACAGGCTGGGTGCCATCCAATGAACCTACTAGCAGGAAAATTGTCATTAAATGAAAGAAGTGGTGCAGTATTTCACCACAGGGTGTTGTGGATGTGAAGAACAATCATGTGGGTGCTGCTGGCTTGATGGAAGATTTTTCTTGAAAGGATTTTTACCTGAACTTTGTTTCCTCTCAGTGCATATCTGGTCATACTCAGTGGTAGGTTTTTAGGTTTTAATTTGCTTATCCCCTATGTTGGTTGTGTACTTGTGATCTGAAATGAAACAGCTTGACAGAAACCAAATTGAGAATGTCTCTTTTAGATCTGGAAACTAATTTTTTTCCCCAAATGAGACTTATCATATGTTACATTGAAACATATAATTATATAGAAAAAGTCTTAAAGCAGGAACTATATTTATTCATGACTCATTAGTCTAAAAATGTTGAGACTAATTTTTAAAGTTGGTGCGGGTAACATTGTAGTGGCATTGTTAGATTATCCTGTCAGCATACCAAGAAATTCTGTCATGAGATTAGTCTAGGCAAGCTTAATACTGTCAGGATTGAAGCTGTCAGTGATAAACCTCCTAGGAAGATCTTTCTGTGTTGTACTCCAAGTGTTATAAAAAGGTTAAATTCTTCCCTCTTCCTTCAACATTCTCTAAGGCGAGAATAAATTGCATTACTTTTAGCTTAGCTCCCTTTGCAAATTAAATGCTCATCTTCATTATTTGATGCATTATCTTGGTTAATTTAACCAAATAATAGTAGATTCGGGGTATTAAAATATTTATTTTAACTGTTGTGTTCTGAAGATGTAGTGATGGCACAGGTAACTTGGTGAGACTGTAAAATATTGTTTGAAATGTAAATGTACAAGTTTTTTAAACTCAATTCATAATAAAGAGCACTGTGATTTTCAGTTGAACTTAATTCTATCATATATTCTTTTGACAGTGTTTTAATTGTATGAAAAATAGAGAGTTGAAGCACATGGTATTCTCATGGAAGCTCCTACCTACCAGAGGAGCTTGAAACTTCCTGGGGCTTGTTCATCTAACAAGAATCAGCATTTTAACTAGTACTTTACAGTAGTGGGTTTGAAGCATTCTGCTGTGGAGCCCCATCAAGGCAGCTTGTTCAGTATGAATGTGAGACCACACGTTTGTGGTTTTACCTGAAGCTGCTGCAGAAGAGCAGCTTCCCAGAAGAGTCTCCCTTTTCAAAACAAGTAGAATAAGCACACTCCTTACCCTCTCCACTCCAATGTACTTCAAGCTGTTGCTTGTGTGTTTTGCCAGCCCAGGAAGAGTTTGCAGGAGGATGTTATTTTGGTTTTAAATGTAAGCTTTGTTTATATAAGACATTTTGCACAGTGAGCTACAGCACCCTCAACTAGATGTGTCCTGGGCACCGTGTAAGAACCTATTCCTGCTTACCTTTAAAAGCCCCAGTTTTGACAAGGTCACTGACAGCTAAATGTTTTAAAGATTATCAGTAGGAGGGGTTTTGTTGGTAGCTGAGGTCAGTTATTAAAAGTTAAAGTTGTCTGGTGAAAAACAGGTCTATACTTGTACATTCCAAGCCTTGAAGCAGCTTCAGCTACTTTCATTAGCTACTATTATTTTTGTTAGGCATGCTATTTAACATTACTGGTAAAAGCTCTCTTCACATGTCAATATAATTGAATTTATCATCTTTCTAAAGCTGCAAAAGATAATCTCATGAGAGGTACAAAACAGTGATTTGCTACATATAATTCTACAAAATACCAGTTAGCAGAATTCACCTTCCTGAGGTATGGCCAAACGCCAAATATTGTAACTTATATGTTTGACAACTCTGGTTTGGCATGTGCTAATTAAATGCAAGTGACACAAAGTATATCCCCTCAAGCTCAGTAAATGTGGACATTAGAAAAGTATCTTTTAAATGGAATTTCAGATTATTAAAATAATCTCATTTTATAACCTGCAGCAATTTAGAGAGACGTTTCATAGCTAGAGAAAGACACACCTTAGGTCACAGGACCACAATGTAGAACCATCTATCTGGTAAAAAAATTATCAATACTGATAGGCTATGACAGGCTTTTGGCAGCTTTAGGGCAACCTGTCTAGACTTTGTACAGGGAAAAAAAAATAAGCCATCTGTACATTACACTGTTGCAGGCTTATACTTTCCTCTTACAGCTCTCATAATTTTAAGCAATTATACTACAAATGACCACTGGAGTTTTTCAAAGACCTTCATGCTGTTTAATATAGTGATGTTTGAAAGTCAGGTATTATAGATACAGTATTTATAGATATGATATTTGTTACCTTACAGTGGATTTTGCTCCTGACTTTTTATTCCTCTTCCAGTTCTAGTGCTTATTCCACATCCCTCTCTTGGAACATGAATGCCTCTGTACAGAGGGAGTTTTTCCTCTAAGGTCACATGGTTACATATCAATGTCTATAATTAGATTTGTTTCCTTAATTTTTAAATAAATTCTATTTTTACAGTGCCTCACACATACCTGCTCTCCTTTGTTTTCTGTGCCCTAGATAAAAGCCTTAAGATTCTTCACCTAATTCTACAACCCGCGAATTTCTTTGAGTCGTAGCTCCAGACAGTCCGTGCACAAAGGTGTCGAGAGTGTCCCTGATGTATTTGGTAGCCTATACAGTGCAGTGCTGAAAAGACCCCTAAACAGGTCTTGGGCTTTATCCTTAGTGTTCAGCAAGGTTCTATGTTGGAATTCCCTGCGCTCGGGGTGACAATGCTGCTCTTTCTCCATGACTGTTTCAGCCATGAAAGCACGCTCATGTGGAAAGAGACCAGTGGGTAGCCATCACAATAGCCTATTTTATTTATGTCCTTATCTGTAGGATCAGAAGAGCTTTTGTCCTGGAGACAATATGCATAACTTCTAGGTAAATAATCTCTTTTCCTTGTGTAGTTTCACGCTTGGCTAGTTGCTCACCTGCTACTTAGCTGGGGAACACTCTTTGTTCCCAAAGAATCGGAGAGCTGCGCACTGCCGTGTGACTTGCGGTGACTGGACCCAGAAAAGAGGCTGCAGCTGCAAGAGTCTGGTTTGTTTATGTGCCTTAGGAGCTGGAAGTGAAGTTCACAATGAAGGCTGCAGACAGAAGGGGCAGCTCTTTAGTGTGGAGGCTGAGACTAAAGATTTGGGCCAGGCTTGTCCTAAGTGTTGACTGAAATGATCTGAAGTGTTAGTTCCTACAAGTACTGAGTGAAGGTAGCTCTTTTGGGTGTAGAGGGGTTTGGACAGATAAAGGTAACAGTTGAAAGTGTATCCTAGCCATTCAAATGCTAAGTCCAAGCATTATCAGGAAAGCATTTCATTCTGGGATTCTATGAAAGTCATCAGTGAGCTGCTGAAGTACCTGTGCTAAATGATTTGTTTGTTTATTTACAAGAAGAAAGCTGTACTCCTTTGGTTTTGAACAATAAGGTAACTATTGAAGCCAGGGTACAATGGATGCTATCAGAAAAGCCCCATATGGATGCACTTTAGATCTTTTGAATACCACAAAAGTTTAGTGACCTAGAAATGAATCAATAAAAAGCACCCTCTATCTGACAAATTGAAGAACTGAGGGATTCTTACAGATGCATTGACTTTAACAATTCCAGATACACTGTTTGTAAAGGCTTTCTGAGACACATCTAATCCTCAGAGTACTGTAGGAGACTGTGAGGTGGTTTATATTTAGATCACTCTCCAATTCTTCATTTACTTTTTTTACTGTAAGTTTACTCTTATGAAAATCAATTTAAGAAGGAAGGAAAGGCTTATGTTAAAATGATGCATCCTTACACTGAATGTGTTTTTAATTTACTAACTTGAACATTCCTTGTTGGTTTCCGGAGTATGTTTAGGAAAGGTATGGCAGTGTAAGAACTTCTCCAGCCCTGTTGTATTACAAATAAATCAATGAGAAACAAAATTAATTATCATCTTTGATAAGTCAGTTAAAAGGCTTATATCCCTGTTCTTCATTGCTTTATTTCTACAATATGTTTGAACATTTCAGCATTTCAAATAAGATTTGAGAAAAATCCTTTTTAACTATTACAGCCATATTTCTTCTTAGTTTAGTTAAATAATCAGCAACACATTGCATGATTTCTTGTATTTATCCATGGTTTATGGAGTTTCCATGTTCAGTTTGGCACAGAAAATTGAGTATGTTTTTTACTTTCTAAGGAATAATTAGTATCAAAAATGGTGATCCAGAAAGACTCTCTGTATAGTTGCACACACAGACTCAAGGCATAAAACACTTGGATTAAACGAGATATTTTCTTATATTCCATTAAATGTCAGTTAAGTACATGTCAACTCAGTGTTTCTGTGCCTCAGATGGTGAAGATGGTGAACTTTAACCTGTAGATAAAAATTGAGAACCCAAGATTTTTCATTCAGCAAGGATGATGTAAATGTTACACCTGGGGATCCTTCCAGGATGCCTGACAAGTGTTCCTTTTCCTCTTTTGTTCAAAAGCAGAGAGATCTAACAAAATTGTCTCCCTCCAGTGACATCTGCTGCAGTGATGTGATTACAGGGGAGCCTTGGTGGCTTCTTTCAGGTAGCTCAGACAATTTAAAAGAGAAGGAAAAAAAAAGTAGGTCTCATGCTGCCACTTTGATTTCTAGAGGTCTTTGGCTTCATAGATGGAGATTAGCACATGGAAATCAATATACTGTGAATAATATATTCCTGGTGATAATGCAGTAGGCAACCAAATCATTAATAACTGGAGAGAGCCAATGTTTGAGGGGGCAGGAGCTGTCTGTGTTCTGGACTGCAGTTATATGGACACTTACTCAACATAGGAAGGTTTCTTTTCCTCTTGAAACAGTTGAAGATTGAAGCAGGCTACAAAGACTGTACTTACAAAACAGGACAGTAACACTTCTTCAAAACCTGAGGTAGTGTCAGTTCTGCCTTTTGTTTCTGCAATGGTAGTGTTTGTTTCATCTGAGTCTTGTGTCCACCTGAGTCTCCTCCGTGGATCTGCATCCTCAGTCTCAGCACTGTGTTAGCAGGAAGGCAGTTCTTCAGTAACATTATTAATGGCTTTATAAGGATACAAGAGTAAACTGTATCTAATATTTCATTAAAAGCTCCAAATTCTCAAGTAAATTGCAGTTTGTAATTCTTTTGGAAATCCATCCTGATGAAATTTTGACAAGGAACCCGGTGCTGTCACCTGTAAGCTTTTGTAAGTCCTGTGGTTTTTATGATTGAGAACTGTCCATATTTGTCACAAGACCATTATTTTAGAGAAATCAAAGTGTTATTGCAAGTACATTGAAAGCTAAGCAGGTCAACAGTATCAAAGATAAGTTCTGTTACTACAGTCTGAATTCTTCAAACCCTGAGACTCTACAACAAACTACAGAGTGACTAGTACTAGTAGTAAGAGTGTTGTAATTATTGTATTCCCTTTGGCTTATTTGGCTATCCAGTTTTATGTAATTCCCTGTCTTAGTGACTGGATTATGAATATTTTTCTCTGTTTTGAGCTACTGCTTTAGAGTAACTTCCAGTGACTCTGCTATCCCAAATACTGAATTTAAAAGTGAAATTTTAAAAAGCAGGAAATAAATTCTGTTTTGCCTAATATCCCATGGAGGTTGGGGAATATCTCTTGGAGAACTGGGTTTTTTCCAGTAGTTTTGAATACTTATGGTTTGAATTCCTTGTTAATTTAAGCACGGAAAGTATCAGTACACGTGCAAAGTAATAGGAGTATAGCAGTGCAACAAAACTTTCCTCTGATTTGTTTCTTAGGTTTCCCCAATGCAATTAGTTTTCTTTTTCCTTTATGGATATAAACTTTCCTTCTTTCCTTTTCTCCTTCATTCCATTGACTTATTTTGATTCTGGTACATATCAAAGTTAGAGTATTTTTATTTTCCTCTTTACTGTTTTTTGCAAGTTGGATATGAATGACAATTTTTTTTTTATTTTCTCTGTCTGTTACTGGTTTTTTATTTTTAATTTTACTATTTCATATGTGTAGTTAGGAAATATTTTCCAAGTCACACAAGGAATGGACTGAGTCTTGTTGGTTCTGTATAAAGAAATCTCTCTCTGTATTTTTCTGTCTCAGCATCCCTGTGTGTTGTCCTCCAGCTGCCAGATTAAGAGATGAAAAATTGGAACCTAATGTAGCACATTTACTTTTCTCCCAAAAAACCATAAAA
Organism: Nicator chloris; assembly: GCA_013400495.1. Lineage (NCBI taxonomy): Eukaryota > Metazoa > Chordata > Aves > Passeriformes > Pycnonotidae > Nicator > Nicator chloris. The sequence goes on from WAAE01015263.1 coordinate 110,895, forward strand.
AGCATTAACACTGCTGTTGTTGGTATTTCCTACAAATAAAGAACATCAGATATGGTTCAGATTTCAGTTGTTATGCACGCACCCACTTCCCATATCTTGAAGTTGTGCTAAGTTTTAATTGTTTGAGTTCATTAAGACTTCCTAATTCTGGTGATTTCTGACACTTAACTTGCACCAGGGAAGCTGAAGGAAATGCTGGTCTTTCTGAATTGGAGTTTGTATTTTCATTTCAGTGGGCCAGTATTCACAGTGTCTCCTAACAAGTATTGTCTCACTGCTTAAACTGTAAATTCATGAGTCTTTTGAATTTGTTTTGATTTTGCTCTGGTTAGGTTTCAAAAACAGCATTGCTAATTGTTTGGTTTCTTCAATATATCCATTTGGTTTTTGTAGTTTTCACAACTTTGGAAGAAGTGCAGGTATAAGGATAGAATATCTCTATTCTGAATGTTACCTCAATATAGCTTTATCATGCCAAGTGTGGCTGAATTTTGAAAAGCATCAGGTAACAAATATTTTAAGCAAGTTTTAAGCACTAAGAACGTAAATATTAACATAGTTCTCCTAAATTAAGGACTCCTTTTCCACTAATCCATAAATTCAGCCATCTTAGTTTATACTTACAGGAAGCCTTGTAAGGAATATAACATTCTTGCTGTATCCCATCCATATCTTAGAATCTAATAATATTAGATTCTTAGAATCCTGATAATACTGTATTTCTAATTTTTCAAGCCTGATCGAGAACTGGCTTCAAAAATTAGAAATACACTATTATCAAGCATGATTTTAAAAGTTTTGGAGTCTTATTTTACCTTTGATCTCTGTTGTACATTAGATACTCCAGGAGATAGACCCAAAGAGGCCTTTTACAGTGTTGTGAACCTACAGGTGGGCAATTTATCTAACAAAAACCAAAAAATCCATTCTTGTTTTCACAGAGGAGGATAAATACGGCCTTTACTCCAATTTGTTGTTCAAGTATTTCCTCGCAGAGGGAATTGTCTGTGGACATGAGCTGTTTGTTGCTTCTGCCAAAGAGCATCCTGACAACATTTTGAAGGTAGGTAAGACCCATTGCTTTTGATAAATAAAGCTGTAATCTCTTGATGAATTAAATGCATTTTAAAGTGTATATATTGTGTAGCGACAAATGAATTAATCTTGGTGATTCATAAGAATGTGTTGGGAAGTACATCAGTATTTACACTAGCCAGATTTGGGAATTAAATTCAGGTCCCTGCCTCCCATCTATGGACAATGGAATAAGATCCTCCCAAGGCCAAATCAGGCTGAGAACCTGTTTATTCTTTTTTGGTTATGGATGAAAAGCAGACAGCCTGGCTGGCTTAGTGCAATGGTTTCAGTAAACCCAACTAACAGTTTCCTCCTGCCCAGGAGGAAGAGTAGTTAACTGCTTCCAGTAAGTTGAGGTAGAAACAGTGTACAGTTTGTGTGGATATTTATTGTGGTTTCCTATAGAAAATGAAAACATCATGTAGCATCTTTACGATTTCCTTTACACTTATATTTCATTCTGCCTCTTTTGTGCTAGGGAACGTGGTGAACTTTGCATCAGGTCACACAGAAAGGATCCCTTCAGCCTTCAGTGGACTCCCAATCAAACACTGATAGTTTCTGTTATGAGAAAATTACATAAGGGAAAAAGCCTGATCAACAGTGCAAAAAATGCTGAAGTGTGAGGATAATCTTACTAAATTTCATTAAATATTTTATGTCTTTCTGAGGCTGCATTTTCCTAAGATCAGAAGTAACATATAATTTACTGATTACTTCTGCATCAAGTGAAGTCTGGCTATTTTCTTAAGTGTCTTCAGAGACTGTTTCTGGACAAAATGATTACTCTTCTGTTTTCCTACCTAGGGATGGTAAATTCTATGCCTTACCTATTGAATATTATCTTCAGTATTCAGGAAAAAGTATATTCTTAATGTAATTAAATTATTGTAGTTGTGAAAATCAATTTTTTAATGCTCCTGAACCTAAAGAAGGTTCATTTAAGGGTGAATTTTTTTCTCACTTGTGGTTTAGAATAAAGGTTAAACAAATAGGTTAAAATTTGGTTTTCAACTATGAATTACATAAGAATGTGCTATATTTTTTTAATTAAGTGCTTTTAAATAACTGATAATCAAGTCGACTCCCTGATGATACCACACAATCGTTACAGTTGTTTTTCTCATTGAGATTGAATTATCCAAATTAGTATTTTTATTGCATTGCATTCAATTTTCTTACACTGGAGTAGCTAATGTACATTCTATATTTCTTTCATTCACCTTTGATTCAGTTGTTCATAGCCTGTCATGTTTTTTTCTGGCTCCTTTATGTGATAATCAACAGACATTGTTACAAATATCTGCCATACATCTTATACCACTTGGAGTTTGGGGTCAGTTAGTTTGATGTGCTTTATCCAGCTCTGTTGTCTGATATGGAATAATTTTCCTGCTTCATTTGCAGACACTAGGCAGGAATGCTGCATTCCTCTGTTGTAACTCCATGGTGGTGCTGCTATAAGAGACTATAATTGGAGAGACAATATTGCTGCAGGAAGGTTGAGGAAAACAATCTTGTCTTGATTTCTTCCTCCCTTTGTGTCCTTGTGTATCCAATATTCTTGTCTGTGCTGTTTACTCTCACCTTGGCTATTCAACACTTCCTTTGTTTAGCAGACAAGGCACAGTAGGGTTAATTTCTCTGATTTGTATTGTGTCAGTGAAGTAACCCTCACCTTCAGGTGCTTCAAGAACACCTGTCCTGTGATAAAAATGAACTGCTTGGGATTTGGATGACTCTACTGAGTTGGGATTTTAATATAGCATATCTGCCCATTGAATAACATGGCACTTTATTTAGTGAGATTAGTAATTAATTTATTTTCAGTATCTGATTGAACTGTATTCTTCACTGGAAAGGTACCACAGACATGGTAAATACCAACCTGAATTACATGTTATGCTTGGGTTTTGTAAAATTCAAGTATGGATTCAGTATATTCCTATATTAGCTACTATCTCATTAGCTGGTGTATTTCATAAAGACAGTTCATTAACTGTCCAGACTGTGTCCATATTAATTCTCCATTTTGTGTGGTCAGTCTCTTTGCATGTTCAGTTCTCTGCTGAGATGCCATAATTGCCCTATTCCAATTCTGTGATGTGATTGGAAGTTTCTTGAACCCATAACCAAGACAAATATTGCTGGTAGTAGGAAGGGGAAAAGACATTCTTATAGACCATAATTATCTTGAAATTGTGTATAACTAAAAGACAGGCAGAGGATAAAAAGCCCTGATCAGCTGCCTAAGATATATTATATTACCACCCACCAATTTATCCATCATCCTTTGAAAATATATTCATGCCTTTTGTAGTCAAAGCTCCTTCAGGAAACTGGCATTAAGACGTAATGCTGAAAAATTATACACCTCTGGTAAAACCTACAGAACTATATACATGCTGGATTTTAGAAAGTATTTTAAACATTTGAGAGCATTTCTGTTCAGTCTATGTTCTTCAAAAAAAAGGCAACTTTTTACTCTAAGGGCATAAATACTGGGAATAATATATAATATGAGAAATTATATGGTAACTTCTATGACTGTTCATAAAATAAAACTGCTTGCACTGGTGAACGGAAAATTTATTTGATAGTAAAATTACTTCAGGTTCGGCATTAAAATTCTACAACTGCCTGAACTGCCTATAAAAGAATTTCTTTACCTTTATTCCTGATTATTTAAGGTGGGGGGGTAGAAGAAATTCTCACAAGTTTTAATGAGAAACAGAAATTATTTATAGCTTACCTTGACAGCAAAGATTGCTCTGTTATGTTGCTTTTCCTGTGGAGCCTGTGCAGAGTGGGATGGAGGACACCAAGGTGGCAACACCGAGCTGTGTGCTGCAGTGGGCACGCTGGAGGGCAGGGATGCCACCCAGAGGGACACTGACAGCCTGGAGTGCCTCGGGAGAACCTCATGGAGCTCAGCAGGGCCAAGAGCAAGGTCCTGCACCTGGGCTGGGGCAAGGCCCAGCACAAACCCAGGCTGGGCTGAGAATGGATTGAGAAGAGCCCTGAGGAGCAGGAGTTGGGGGTGTTGGCTGACAGGAAGCTCAACAGGACCCAGCAATGTGCACTCCCAGCCCAGGAAGCCAAATGTGCCCTGGGCTGCATCCAGAGCCCCGTGGGCAGCAGGGCAAGGTCAAGATCCTGCTCTGCTCTGCTCTGCTCTGGGGAGATCCCACCTGGAGCTCTGCATCCAGCTCTGGGGCACCCAACCAAAAAAGGGCACAGACCTGCTGGACTGAGTCCAGAGGAGGCCATAACGATGCTCAGAGGGCTGGAGCACCTCTTCACCTCTCCTGTGAAGACAGGCTGAGAATTGGGGTTATTCAGCCTGGAGAAGAGAAGGGGCTGGGGGGAACCTTCCAGCAGCTTTCTGGTGCCTAAAGGGGCTACAAGGGAGCTGGAAAGGGGCTTTTCACAAGGGCACTGCAGTGACAGGATAAGGGGAAATTACTTTAAATTGGCAAAGGGCAGACTTAAATTGGATATTGGGGAGATGTCATACTTCCCTGTCAAGGTGCTGAGGGCCTGGCACAGGGTGCCCAGAGAAGCTGTGGCTGCCCCATCCCTGGAAGTGTCAAAGGCTGGGTTGGGTGGGGCTCTGAGCAACGTGGGACAGTGGAAGGTGTCCCTGCCCATGGCAGGGAGGTTGGAATGGGATGGTCTTTAAGGTCCCTTCCAACACAAAACATTCTGTGAGTCTGTGATTTGTCTTGTAAGGAAGACTTACAGGTGGTTTTTGTGCTAGAAGACAAACCAGCATCCCCTGTAGCACTACATTTAACCCGTGGGACCCTGTGTCAGTGACCATCCCATTTGGTACCTGGAAGCCTGAGCTGGAAGAGTGGGAGGTGCAGAACTGCTTTCTACAACTGTCTTGTCATCTCCTGTGGAAATGATTATCGCCTTTCAATGGAATTCCTGGTTTCAAGTGGGAGTTTTGTTACAGGATACTGCTGCACTCAGCTGAGATTGCCTTGTGGAGGTTCTCTTACAAGAAGAGAGGATAAAGGGTGACACAGTGAAAGGGGAAGATGCAGCTTCCCATGGTGGTGAAGCTGGGAGGGGCATGTGGGCAACTGTAATGGCTATTAAGAAAAAAAAACCAATAGGGACAACATAAAAAAAAAAACCTTCCAGGAACACTATATTTGAAAGTTCCTAAGCTGAAAAGATCTCTAAAGCAAAAGTATATTTTAAAGAGCATTTTGCTTAAGTATGTAATTTGGAGAAGACTAAAATAGTTCTACCTTCAACAAACTGGGCAGGCCTGAAGAACAGAAAGTGCTCGTTTACTCTTCTCCTGCTGAAAAAGTGAATGCAGGCAGAACCTAGCATAAAATGGAAATAATAGAAGTTCATTTTTTTATTCTTTCCGTTTTATTTTATTATTTGTTTAAAAAAAAAAACCAAAAACAATAAAACCCACAGAATTGCTGTATTATTGTGTGTGCAAACAATGCCTTGAAAGAAAACATAGCTGTCTACATGGACTGTTTGTGCTTCAGCAAAGTACATTTAGCCATGATGCTTATATTTTTCCCTCATGGATATGATTCTAAACCATTGTTTTGTCAAAAGGAAAAATGCAAACCTGGAAGAAATTACCAGGCTGGTGGCTGGGCTGTCCATTTTCAAAGAGTGCTGTTGTAATTATTTGCTGTCTCTTTGCTATCCAGTGTTGGGAGAGAAGTTCTGTATCAATGCTAGAGGTGTTTTTTCAGTCGTCTGACATTTTTAGATGCTCATAAATTAAAAGCAACATACCTCAAAAGGTAAAAATACATGTGCAAATAGGGCTATGTTCCTGTTCTTTTTTCTAATTATATTTTCAAAATGCAGGAACTTGCTGCAGTGATTCAGCTGCTGCATGCTGTTAAATGGTGTCACTTAATGCACAGAAATGCAATTACAGCAGAAATGAACTTTCTTACTACCTACCTCTCTTTCTAAAGACTTGTGGTAGCACAAAGATGAGGGTTGAGGCTAAGCCTGATGGATGAGTTGAAAAATTTAATTTCTATGTTGTGTAGCTCTTGCTCATCTGTTCACATTTCTTACTTGCATGTTGGCTAAATCTGTTTTACGTTTTTCTTTGTTAAAATGCAAATATATTTATTATACCGTAATGTACGATTTTCTCCATTATGAACTGTGTTCTAGTCTTGACATAGAAGTTGTAGAGGTGTGAAAGAGGCACTTGAAAAAAACATTTCTGCTGCTTAAAAAGAATTAAATCTTTTTAAGCAGTACCCTCCCTGGGAACTTTAAAGCATAAAGCTTCGTCTTCGTTAAAAGTTTAGGCCAATCTAATAAAAAGATTTTTTAGGACCAGAGAAAATGAATGTTTGGCTTGAATTTCTGATTTCTTATTTGCTAATCCTTGCCTATTCATTGAGGAAGTTTTCTTTCATCACCTTAGTTCTGAACTCACAGGTCTTTTAAGTACACATCTTACTTGGCCTTTTAAATGTATCATAAAAGTGATAAAATCTAAATATTTGGGTTCAGTGTCCACAAATATCAGTTTCACAAATCTAGCTGGTAATTTTGTAGAGTTGCTTTGCTCAGATAATGAACTGTTGCTTCCAGTGCTCATCTCTGAAGGTTTTCATGAATAATGCTGTTATCATCCACTCTGTTTAGGCTTGGGCTAGTGCATTCTGCACTGCAGCAGAGTTTACAGAGTTTGGGACAAGGACACTCAGTTCCTTTAGGTAATTTTCCTTTCTCATTCTCTGCTGCATTTATCTGTCCCATACTTAAGCATTCATGAACTGATTGAGAAAAAGATGAAGTTAAAAAAAACCAAACTGATTGTCTGGTAGGCATTCCTGGGATTAAATGTGAAATGCAGCCACAGGGCAAGGGAGTTCCAGCAAAAGAGTTCTGTGACTTGACTGTAGGGTTTACTTCTGTCTATGTGAAGTACAGAATATAATCTCATGGATTAAAAATGCACCACTTAGACTACTTGCAATTGACTTATTTCCTAACTAGAGGAATATTGCTTCCTGTTTCTCTTCAATTCTCCTTTCCCCTGGGCTGACACCCATGAGGTCTTTCTGAATGTCAAAGAAAAATTTATTTGGACCAGCCTTACCTGGAGATGGAAATAAGTTGTTGTATAAGGGCTGCTGAAAGAAGAAAAATTCTGTATCCATTCATTTATGTTCTTTAACAATACACCTTGCATTCACAAGTATTTACAATCAAAATAGAATCCTCTCCCTCTTTTGGGAGTAGGGCCCTTTGAATTGACATTTATATATTACACTGTTGAAAAGAAAATATTTACCCTTCCTGACTTCCCATCTGGTGTCCTTTAAAGACTAAAAATTAACATGGTGAAAAAGAGCCTTAAATTCATGTGAATTTCAGCTGTTTAAATATCGTTGTTACAGATCAACAGTGAATTGTACTCTCCTTAGTATTTTTTTATTTCATGTTTTTCATCGTACTTGTGATCATAACTGCACTTCAAAATAGTTCCAACAAACTTGTGTGAAAAACATATTTATTGATACATAAATAGATGATGTTTTAAATTCTTAAGTACTGTTAATTATACAGTTATTGAAACCCCTAAGGATCAAAGGATTTTATAGAAGAGGGATTTCACATACAGCTTGGATTATGTTGCTAAATAATAGCACAGTAGTACTTCTTTAGAATTGTAAAATAGCCTAGAGAGGAGTATGATGCCTATAGTTGGTGTAATGCATTGGTAATTAAGAGGGTGTGAGGTTAAGCTTCATTAACTGCTGTGGGATTGTATCTTGGATTTTATTATCCCCTGGAGAACATAAGAAGTGAGAGAGGTCAAACTGTTAGGATCTGATTTTGCTTCGCGCATCTGCCAAAACAAGGCAGGCAGAGTGCTGTGGCAGCAAACACAGAGGGACCTGGATTGCTGGCAGATACAGGTCATCCACCAGTTTATTGCAAAGGTAAAAGGTTTATTAGTGAAATAAATTATTCCATCCTTGCAGTAAAACCTTCATAGCTTGGTTTGCAGGGAAGGAAATTATTTTAATGGCATTGTCATTTACTGCGACCGCGTCAGAAAATCATTTTTTTCTCCCAAACTTTTTTTTTTCATTTTTTAAATTTTAAAGCAGCAACAAACTTCTTTCTCTCCAGCCAAACTGCCCTTAATAACTTTAGCACTTGTCTGCCTTTTTGTGTGTTTGTGCTGTATAGCAAAGACTTGTATTTTAGTTGACCCCAGGAAATGCTGTGTGGGGTTTTTTTTCATTTTAACTAATGCACTGCTACATGCTTTGTTTTTTTATATACCTTCTGAAAGATTTGTCTTTTTTTAGCCTGGGAGAATGTAACAGTTCTCAGAAGATGACACACTGATGCCACAAAATTGTCAGTCCCAAAGCTTTCAAAGCTCTATGATGTGGGAGCTGAGATATTTTTCAGCAAAAATAGATTAAATAGAGAGGTTATGAGCTGATAGCCCAACTCTCCTTTTCTTGGTCCATTGCTTAAATAACTCTTGAATTTCCAAATTCGGGGTGAAGTTTTGTAAATAAATTCTACATATTTTGGTAATACCGCGTTCTTCTGAAATTCTGATTTTGGTTCTAAGAACATGAATTTATTAAATCCTAAATTATGTAATTCTTGGACAGTAACAAAGCCTTTCATGATGCTGAGGACTTGAGAAGTATGAATGCAACCACCCAGGCTTTATTTTTGAGGATATATCCGTGTAATGACAACTGGAAACTCACATGGAGGTGCTCTGTGTCACTCAGGCATGGTCAGGATTGGAAACAGTTACTTTCTTGAAAGAAAGAACTGCATTTAATTACCAGTGTCAGAAGAGGGGAAAGCCTTTTATTCCAATTCTAGTTCTTGTGAAGAATAAAAGCAGATTTGAAGAAAAGAAGAAATGTGTGGATCATTTCAGTACTGCCCATAAAGCAAGTTTATAGACCATTTCTGTGGCTGTATTTCTCCCCAGTCCCAAGCCTACTACACAATTTTAAACTCTCTCCCTTTCCAAACGTGCTTATACAAAGTTCTAGTTAAAAAGTACGTTTGTTTGGTTTTAATTAAGGACTGAGATACATGAATCAGGACATCCTAAGGAAAACCAGTGACCACACAGGTATTCTGTGGAGTCTTCAGGCAGGCTGATGAAGGCATGTTGGCTTCTAGTGAACACAGACATACCTTCAAACAGCACCTGCATGTTCTGCTTCTCTCATACAGTTTGATGTAAATGGAGTTGAGGGTATCTGAAGCTGGGATAACAGTGATTAAGTTGGGATGCAAATCTGGAGGTAAACTATCTTTATTAGCTCTGCTGATTATTCTTTATCTAGGATGTGATGAAATTACAGGTATACTCTGACCTTGAATAGGATTGGAATTTTTTTCCCCCTACTTGTGCTCAAGTACATCTTGGACTGTATTGAACCAACTTAATAAAACAGGTTGAGCTCAGGCAGCTGGTCTTCAAAACATCCAAAGGCAGAGCACCTCCTCCAGACTGCAGCTTATTATGTACAGAGCCTCCTCAGAGGCCAGGTAGTTCACACCACCACATTCAAGAGTATGACTCTGGATATGTTTGCTTTAGAACAGAGTGTTGGTGTAGAAAATTGCATGGTCGTGAGATGAGTAGCCCCAGAAATGTCTCAAATCTCAGTGTCCCTTGCTTCTCGCATAGGGACAAGAACGTGGTACATGTAAGAAACATTCTTCAGCTAAGCCTGGTAGTTATTAGGTGAAGGCATTTTGGAAAAGCAGCTTAGGATGTAAGAGCTGTTCTTGGTCTGAGAGAGTTCTTTGGGTGCTGCTGGTCCTTTCTGTGGAGCAGCAAGGGACAAGACCAAGCATAAACCAGACCTGAGGTGATGCACGTGCTCACTGCTCAGTACGGAGTCACGGCTTCCTCGTGGTGCTTCGTGTGAATTTTGGCATGTTTAAATCATTTCCTCTTGTCAGAGGGTTTTTATTGTGTCAAAAACTCTCTACTGCTGTAGAAATTAAAAGCAAGCTATATTGGCAACAAAAACAAACAAACAAAAAGGCTGTTTCAGATGGACACTTAGATGGATTTTCATCTCTGGCAGCCAAAAATCTTTTGTCAGCTTCAGGTGAAACCATTTTTCCTTGATCTCTTAATCTGCTTCATTCTTAGCAGCAGTTAAGACACACCACAGTGCCTAATTGTGTTGCACTGATACTGTGTCTGTCCCTGATTGTTTTGGACTGAGTTTCTGGGGTGTCAGCAGCTGGGATTTGTGGTGTCCCCCTGCCACACAGGGCCGTGTAAGAAGGTTTTGTTCTCTCACTGGAAGGCAGGAACTTTTTCTCAGTGTTACATGAGGTTATTTCAGCAGCTTGTACTTTATCAATAATGCTTGGAGAACCTCTCACCCTTGTTGTCTTGACCTCTGTTCTTTTTTCAGCATCAAATTTTACACATTTTATGTGTAAAATACACATATTTATCTCGTTGATGTCCCTGTCTCAAACTTGACTTTCCCAATTACTTTATAACAGCAATGAACCAGCAGCACAAATGATAGGCATTTGCAGGGATTCTAGAGGAGAAAAATATTAAATAGCTTTAAGAAATATTGCTGCTGTTTTCCTCTTTGCCTCCAGGGAGGAGAATTGTACAATATGCCATTTCCTGGCTTTTGGCTTTGCAGATGATGTGAAAGCTGCCCCATGACGTTACAGCAGGGTGAGGTGGCAAATTCTCCTCTCAGTGGTAGTGTCTGAAACAGGGGCAAGCTCAAGGAGTTGGATGAAATGTTTAAGCAAGATTTCAGGATCTCTGGCAGGCAATGGTTGTCAGAAAAATACAGAAATTACCCACCACTACAAAAAGTTACCTGAGAGCAAGTTGATCTGGAAGTGTTGTTTGGACCTCCAAATTACTTCTTTGCAGAACTCAGTTTTTTAAATGAAAGTTGGTTTGGGTTTTGTTTGGGTTTTTTTTTTTAATTACTATTAATGGAGGAATATTTTCAGATGGCCAAGTGTCAGCAGCTCTTCACTGAAAAAGACCTTCTTCTGATAGGAAGTTTAAATCAATGAATAACTGTATGAGGAAATTAAATCTGCACAATAGTTTAACTGTTCAGTGTGTGTTTTCAAAATAACAGCTCAATTGGAAAATAAAATTGATTAACTCTCTGTTGAGGATAGCTGAGTTATAAAATTAACAATTCAAAGTAACTTTTTTTTTTTTAGAAAAATACTTTATATAGTGCTCTTAGAAGTAAATGCAAATGATTTGTATTTGCATAGATGTGAAATGCATCGGGGTGCTTGTCAGCTCTAGTTTGTACTTACACTTTCTCAGAACCTTTCAGGACAGTGTTCCATTTTTATTTTGTCCTATCTGTCAGAAATCTTTGATTTGAAAGCTTGCCTGCTTTCTTGCTGGGTAGATGTAATGGAATTCTGACTAAAGTAATGTTTTCTTTCTTTTTTTTTTTTTTTTACTGAAACAGCTGTTATAAACCTGTAAATTTAATGAAAACTGTAAATACTAAATCAAAATTTTCATCTTTGTGATTTTTTCATCTTACCCAGAAAGCCCAGTTTTTACTACATAGTAATGACTTTATTGTATGCAAGTGTATTTTTTTAAACAAGCTGTAAGAACTCTGAAAATAGAACTCTCTACATAGTCATTACCAGGCTTTTGCAGTTCATTTGTAAAAGCAAAAGAAAGAAAATAACTTGCTCAAAGGTGTGCTCCGTGTCTTTTGCTGCGCTGTGAAACACATAGATACAGCTGTTCCATTTCTGCAACTTTATTAAGTTATAAAGTTTACAGAAGTTTTCATAACTTCCATTGCCTGGTACCTCAGAGAGTGTAGTGGCCAACACCTGAAAGAGACAGAAGCAACTGTCTGAAATCTCTCTTTTTTTCAATAATTATAGATGCTATGTTAATTAATGCAAAAAACCAAGGTGTTTGTAAGGTTATGTGTAGAGCTATATACAAGTTTTCTCTCCTAAAGTGTTCTTTAATATTAAACAAGTGTAGCACTTACCCATCCTTCAGTCCAGATTCTTCTTCTAAAGTTTTCAGATTTGCTTTTTCTATGTCTCCACAGCCAATACCTTGTAACAGAGATGTGGGCTAGCTCTGTGTGGGTTTAACCCTTGAGGTATATCACAGTTCTTCCTCAAAAGTCTTTGCTGAATTAAAACACAGTTTCCACCTAAGTCTTGTTCTGTTTTGAGCAGACAGAGATTCTGTGCCCTCCAGCTTACAGGGATGGGTGTGATAAAGCTGGGTCAGAAAACTTCATTGCACTTTATTTCTCCAGGAGGTGTAGAAGCCCATTGCATAAATCCTGAATTCATCATGTGTTGTTTGCTCTTCCAGCAATGCAGCAAAGGCAGAAAGTGTACAGTAGAAACTTCTTAAAAATCCAGAATTAAACATTTCCTCTTCCTTTCCTGTGTTTGTTTCCATGAAATATCCACCATCAGTAGTTACCATGCCTGATGGTTAGCAGCAGAGAAAATTCAAACCATCCTGTTACAGTGGCTTTCAGCTGGTGTCTGGAGGCTGTTGTGGTCTGTTGGATACTTCTGAAAGATTTACAGGAGCTACCAAAGATCTTCTGTTCAAATGGGCTTAAATTTGCTATGCAGGGAACTTGTCCACCCTCAGAAATGGAGTACTTGAGATCAACCTTTTTAAGAATGATTACAAAAAAAAGGAATATGGGTCCTACTTGAGATGAAGTAGGGCATAAAATGTGGTATTTGCATTCTGCCTTCCTTCTTTTACTTCTATAACTCATTTTTTCCCAATAACAATTACATGGGGGTTTTTCCTGCTCAGTATTAATAGGAGCCAGTCTTTCAGAGGAGTTGTTTTAATTAGGCTTTGTAACAGATTTTACAGCTGCCCATTATACTCAGATAACTGTATTATCTAGCTGGAGAGGGGTGTGGATAAAAATCTGAACTGCCATTTCTGCTGGAGATAGCTGACATTCTTTTGCTCTCTACCTGTAGGAACTTCCAGCCCCTTTGCTTGATGATGCCCATGGGAAGGAATTGGGAGATGAAGCAGCAGCTCTTAAGTCTGAGGATTTTCAGGATTCTATGAAAATAGCCTGGCGCTACCAAAATTTACCAAAAATGGAGGTAACAGCTATTTCCTACTTCTTTCCTCTTGCACTCAAAAGGAATTTGAAAAGCAAATGCTTTTCAGTAGAGTCTAGACAACAGAACTGCTAATGGGCAGTGTTACAGGGAGGGAAAACTGTTATACACCACTGAATGTTTTAATTACTAGAGTTACAAAAAGAAAGGGAATTTGAGAGTTTGCAGGTACTCTAAAACTCAATACAGACAATAGAATTTTAAAATTACAAAAAAAACACTTAAGTTCCATGAGATTTTTTTTAATGAGTATTATTAAATTGAGACAGCTGTTTATGAAAGTTTGGATAATGTGCTTGCTTACAAACTTGGCCCAAATCTAGTTGTACACAAATTACTTAAGTAGCTTTAATCAACACGACTTACTAGGTGTCTGCAGTGAAAGTACTGTGTTCAAGCAAGCTGTTGACCTGCTTATCCATGTGCATAACAACTAAAGCAAGCACTTGAGATTATATCAGCTTCACTGTCACTGGAAACTAATCACTGTGCAGGGACAATGTAAGAAACAAGCTCAGTGGTCAGTCTTTCAGAGTTTACAGTTGTTAGTGTTTTGTGAATAATCAATCTCCCATGGCTGGTGACTTTCTTATTTAATCCGGTGGCACAATCAATCTTTTAACAAAATTACAGCATTTCTGACTATCCAGAATAAAATCCTGGGTTTGTCCATACATTTTAGTCTACATTTGTAAATTCTGGTTTCGATGTAGTCATACCTGCCTAGTAAGTTCAGTTGTATTCTTAAAAACATAATTGGAATGTGACAAAATGATCTTACAAGGCTTGGCATGTTTGGTTTTCTGTGAAATTGCACAGACATGGCTATATAGTTGTGTCAGAAAAGACTTATATATGGTGACATGCCAAATCCAACAGCCTCCAGGGTAATCATATAATCTCATCAATTTTATTATTGTGGAGCTTGCTGTGCCACTCTGAACCATCCCCAAAATAATTTGTCCCTTTTAAAATCTAGCAGAGTTCCTTGCACATTGATATGAAAACAATTCCATGTTGTTAACAAATCGTGTTCGGATGTTCTAACAAAATAGAAAAATTATTTAAAAATTCAGTTGGGTGTGAATAATCAATCTCACTCATACTCTTTAACTTCAGAGCAGTAAACACTTCTTCCACTAAGGCAATATTTCTTGAAAATGCGTGCTGTACATGCCCTTGATTATTGCAAATTGATTATGCAAGACAGAATCATATGGTCAGTCGTTTCGGGGGAGTTTCCCTTGTTATTGTTGCGTTTTGAATTGGATCTTGATCATTCTCAACAGTTGAGGTACAATATTTTTATGTGTATGTTAAATTTATTCAAAAATTAGAACACAAATAAAAGTATCGATCTCAAACTATCTGTACTTAAAATTCCTCAGGACACTTTAATTGGTGAAAAATTGGTTTGAAATTGATATTTCTTTGATGATTTTTATGGCAGTTATCATTAAGTTTTGGCTCTGTTCTATATTAATTGGACTGGTGATTATACTCCATTGAGGAAAAATCTGATACTGCCTTGCTACCCATAACGATACATTTAGTTCAATAATTTAATGAACAACTTTGGTTGTGATTCCTCCTTTAAATGTTCCTTTGCTGGTAAAAACCAATGTTGAATAAAATTTCAAGGCATATTTTCCAAACTGATTGAACTAATATGCCAGTGCATTTTCAAAAACTACTGTCAAATAATTTCAACTGTGAAAGAGAAAAGTGAGCTTTGCTTCTAGCTAGAACTCTAAACTTGATAACAGAAACTTTTCTGTCTGTTATCTGGGTAAATACAGAGCAAGAATGCTGAGTAAAAGATGTCTTTCTGGTATTTTTGATGATTAATTTGGTTTCCTGTTTCTGAGTAATAATAGATTTCGATTAGTAGTTCAGATATTCCCTTTCCATTCATTACACCCTGTTTAGACTGGCCAGGTACCTCGTTTTTCTTCTTATGCATGGTATTTGTATTAGTGCCCTTCACAGCTGTCAGTTTCTCTCCACATATTGCACATCCCTTGCATCAGAAAAAACCAGAAGATTTATAAGAAATCTATCGGAGTGAAAGGCCTTGTTATGCTTGATGTGCCTTTGCCAGTTTGTTGCTTGCATCTGTATCAGAGGTGAATTTAATTTAAACTTTTGAGTATATGGAGAGCCTATTTTACAATGCAAGACAGTGTGGTTTTTCCTTTTTTTTTTTTTTTTTCTTGAATGAGCTGCTTATGTTCTTGGGGCAATATATAAACTGTCACAGCATGAAATCAATTTTCTGCCTTGATTCATCCTAAATCTGAGATTTCTAGCACATTAGTATTGCAATTAGAAACATTAACAGCAGACGGTAGCACGAAAGCGCGCTCTGCTCGCTGACAATTCCGCGTATTTCTCCTGGTGCAAAGCAGGAATCCGGGCAAGAGCTGGCCTGAGCCTCCAGCCCGCTAATAAAAGTGTCAGCTCGGCCTGGGGAGGGATGGCAGAGCGTGCTGGGCGCTCTGCTAAAGGCAGATTATTCCTGCTTGCCTGATTCAGGTAGGCTTTCCGCGAGCTTCCCGCTAAGCCTGGGAACGCGGGACACTGAGGCCCATTCAGGGCCCCGTGACATGGACCCAGCTTTTCTTGCTTTTATGGGGGTTTAGGAGCGCCAAATCCCAGGCTCCACCCAGTTTGTGGGCGCCGTGCTCATTCTTTGGAAGCAAGAGAGGTTATCACCTACCTTAATCCATGCAGCGGGGTGGATTAAGGACACCAATGTGCCTCAGGATTCTCAAAGAGGATCCTGGAAACTTCTTGTTTCTTCTTTTTCGCCGTCTTTACTAAACTCTCTTGGGCCTCAGGAGGGATTTGCATCTGAAATGGGCAACCTGGAGCTTTCCTCAATGAAGACATCAGATCAAAGTTCAGTTAGTCAAGGCCTTTCTAAAACATTAAGGGGGCTTGGAAGTACACAATAAAAAGATGAGCTCTGGCAGAGATTGCAGTAAAAACATTCTGATCTGTAATCCGGATAAAGAATAGATTATAGGCCAAAGAACAGCCCCTGTTTAAATTGCTTTCAGGATCCTCGTTTTGAATAAAGTTACATTTTACAATAAAAATATTTAAATTTTGGTGGAATGTTATGTTTTATTGAACTGCCTCCTTTAAAAATCAGATACCAATAAATAAATTGGTACACTGATTTAGAGAACATGCTTTTCTATTTTTTATTTTTTTAGTAAAACTGGTTTGCCTCTAATGACTAGATATTCATAAGCAATTCCATGGGTTTTTTAACTTAAAAACAAATTATTTCTTTTATTAAAAGTTGGGGTTTCATTGGTTATTCTAGGAAAAGTATTGCATTATTGTTACTGTAGATATTCTCTGATAACTGACCAGGCCTGACAACTATTAGTCAAATAATTTCAAGATATTTACCCTAAATCAAATCATTCTAATTAAACTTCACCGTTTAATAAATTTTGGTAAAATAATATCTACTTGAATATTATATATTATAAAAATCGGGAGGGGGGGTTAACTTTACATATATAATTCAAATAATGTTGCAGGTTCTATTCTGAATTCCATTAATGTGGAACAAACAGATGCATTTGTTGCCTTTATTCACTAGCACAGCATGTTCAAAATGTGTAATTCCTGCCCAGGTATATGTTAAATTGGGTTGATGGTGTTTTATATACCAAAATTAGGATCTGAGGAAAATGTATCTTCATTATGGCAAATCGTAGTTATTGCATGTAATGCTCAACCTACTGTTTATTCAATTTTCAAGAAATTAAAAATAGGTTTAAACTATTTCCTGTTTTTCTATTAAAATCACTTACATGAAGATGCCATGGTTTGGTTTTTCACTGGTCACAGATAATGGGAAACATTTTCCAAGTCAGCTGAAAATATTTCTGTAGCACCATATAATTGTCAGAGATTGAAAAATCAAAGAGGCAGAACACATGATGTCCTGCACATTTCACAGATCTGGCCTTTGCAAACTTGTGATTGTCTGTCTAGAACTTGTGCAAAACTATATTCTTTTAATTATCTAACTGCACTTTGGTGCTGCAACTTGGAATAGTAAAGGTTGAACTCTGCATTAAAAATTCACATTCAAGTATGACAAGGGGGGAACGAAAACTTAGTTGTAAACATAATGTTTTTCTACTTGAAGCTTTTATTTAGGCTGAATGGGGAAAACCCAGAGGCTTGAAGTGTATTGCTAGTTAATTACTTTCTTTTGACAGATAACAGTTTAAAACTGTAATCAGTGTTGTTGTTTCCACAGGCCAGCCCAACAACATACACAAAGTTTGGCCATTATTATGACATTTCTAAAAAAATGTCTCCAGAACTGTGTCAGTCCGTAAAGTGGCACAGCTTTTACCTCCATGAAGAGTTGCCTTTCGAGCCTAAGATGAAAACATGGTAAGTTTTGATGCCGTGGTTCTGCTGTGTGTTTGGATTTTGCACACACGTTGGCAGGAAAGGAGATTTCTGCGTCCTCACCTGCTGTGACGAGCGCGGTGGTGACGGAGGGGGGTCGGGAGCAGTGCGTGGGTCCCACTCAGTGCCACACGCCTGGAGGGGCACGGAGACAGCTCAGAGCTCTGCTCCCAGCTGGGGGAGGGAGCACGGTGACAATTAAGGCAGACATTACTAGGACAGCCCAGGCCACAGCTGCACGTTCAGCCCAGCCCCAGTGACAGTGTGGGGACTGGGGAGAGCTGTTGCTGTCTGGTGAGAATCCTGCCTGAGCACCGTGCCCCAGCAGCTCGGAGATGGGCTTGTCAGGTGGCTATCAGGCTTAAAAGGATGTCTGCAGTTTGTAGGGCTTAGGAGACAGGCCATCCTTGACCTACATAGCTCAGAGTGCTAGATCACATTAGTTTATCATGTGCTTTTACTCCTTACATCCTCCAGCTTCACCTAAGGAAAGTACAACATACTGTGAATAAAATTACAATCACTAATTATGTCTTACAAAACATTTCCTATTCAAACTCTTCTCGGAATGAATAACTTATTATGTTTATGTCTGTCAGTAGTGAATTAAGGGAGAGCGAGAGACAATGAGTGACAGTAGCAAAGACTCATATTAGCCTGTAGACACACGTCCATTGTATCTTTCTTGGAGACACTTCAAGTCAAGGCAAACATCAAGGCTGGGCCAGCAATTTCTTTGTCTAGCCCAGTCACTGAATTTATATAATAGTATAATTTATATAATTTATATAATACCTAGCTTTATAGATCCCAGTGTATAGGGCCAGCTCCTGGAGGCAGTGTGGGATTCATTTGGATTGATTTGCTCTGCAGTGCACTTATTTAAACCTCAGATTTATGAAAGAAGTGCAGTATGAACCACCTTTCTCAGAGCTGTAGCAAAGCCAAAACCAAGTCTCTCTCTAATTTATTCTGTGTTACGTGGTCAGATGTCACTGCTTTGTGCAGCAAATTCTTGTGATAATGTAAGAAAACCCCACTTTTAGGACAAAGCAGAGAACTTTCTATAGTAAATGTTTGAACCAACTCTGTTTATATGTTGATGTTATAGTTTCTAATTTTTAGTAGCAGAACAATAGAGGATGGACACAAAAATATCTGACAGGTTGCAAGTGCTGTTACAGTTATTGAGCCATTTATCTCACTTTCTCTTCTCTAGCTAATGTGAATGTCATGACTCATTCCACTAACTCTATGGCTGTCAAGTATTAGCTCATTTTACATTAAAATCAAATTAATTCATCAGTATAGTGTAAGAAATGGACTTCATGCATTTGATTTTATAAGCCTTGTTTAATGCTGATATTGTCCTTGTGTGCTAGCCTGATAAAAAAGCATCATTCTTACTATGTGAGCACTATTCTTTTTTTGTTGTTGTTGTTGTTTCAATCTAACAGATAGATTGGATTTATGTAATTTTCTTGGTATATTGGTAGAGCAGGGAGTGATAAGGTGAGGAATGGGATCAAATCAAGCTGGTCTTTGGAAGGCTTATCTCCTTTTCCTCTCCCTGTCACCTCGATGTGGGTCTCCTTCAAGAAGCCTCTCCTGAGGGAATGAAGGAATTGTGGTGTTGGGAGTAAAGGCAGGTACCAAAGTAACAGCCAGCCACCATTCTAAACATTGTCATGCAGTCCAAAAACGATGTGATAAGGGACAGGGAGGAGTAAAGACCACACTGGGAGCAGCACACTCTCAGAAATCTGTGGGAAACGTAGAGTTGTGTAAGTCTCTTTCTTTACTCTTTCTTTTCTTTATTGTCATTTCTGACCACAAACATAGTTGGTTTTGGATTCCCTGTTTTTAAAAAGTTGTATTAGGTCAGTGTTAAGACAAGGTGGGAAGGAAGAATTTTTCAAAATTACAGTCCCTGATATAAAGCTTCAAAAGAAGAATGGAAGTTCTTGGAAAAATCAAAGCAGAGATAAAAGCTGACATACAGAGGAGGTAACTCCATCTTCTGCAGCCATGGGCTACAGTAAATTGTAGTGGTAGAAATACAGGCTGGAAATCTGGAGATGTTTTCCTTATGATTTGCACAAGAAGTTGCCTTGCAGACACAAGTTGGGAGTATTGTAGAATCTTTATCACTAAAAATTTCTAAGGACAAGCTAGATAAACATCTGTCAGACTTATTGAGGTCTTTTTCATCCCTGTATTTGTGATCCTTTATTATTAATTTATTACTAATTCACATTAGTCATGATGTGTTCAATCCAGGACTATGTATGAATGTTAGCAGTTACTTCACTGCTCTCAATGAGGTCATGCTTTTACAGAAACTCAGCAGATTGTACTGCATTTTTTACAAATACTGTGATGAAATTCTGAAGGAAGCATTCTGTTCTCAAGGAATGAAAACAAGCTCACAGCCCTCTCAGCATGATTTCGTTTTAGAAAGTTTCTAAAAAGAAGAGGGAAAGGATATTATTTTGCTGGCTCTGCTGTTTGTAAAATCAGTTGAATGCTTTGGGCTTTGAAATCTAACTTCAATATATTGTAAAATAGTAAAACTTTCTGTTCTCTTGGTTAACTAGACAATGATTTTAAAGCAAGTAGTCACATGGTAGTCACCTTCCAGTTGAAATCACCAATTTGTATTAGGTCTTATTTTGGATTTCCTGAAAGTCCTTCTGGGAGCCTGGGCTCTTGCTCTGAGTTACAGTGAATGAGGAGCACAGCCATGGCTGGTTAGAGTATCTCCACTTAGAGCAAGTAATTTCTTAAACATATGATTCTCAGGCTGTGGTTAGAGCCATACCCCAAAAAATCCCTGTTGTTATAATGCTGATTGCCTGCCTAGCATTGCAAAATCTCTGCAATCCATCATGCTGATGGTAGCTCAAAAAAGTACTGACAGTCTGAAAGGAAATCTTTGAAAAATTACAAAAATTACTTGAAGTTCAGAAAATCTCTAAAAATATTTTTTTCTTTCAATTTTTTCTTTCTTTTAATTTATCAAAAGAAGATTGACAGAAACTTAATAGTGGAAGCTGACAAATCCTTCAAAAATAAGGAAGCATTTTTTAAAAAGGGGATAGTTCGTTATTGAAATAATTCACATTAATAGGCTCTATATTATGAGATGTTTGCAGAAGATTTAATGAGTTCTAAAAGATATACTTTGCAAGGTATCTTTATCAGTAAAGATATTTCTGAATGAAATTTTCTCTTAAAGTGTAGGAGTGCAGACCAAAAGCAGTGGTGTGTTGTGGGGTTTTTAAATCCAAGAATGCTTGGCTTTTGTCACTAATGCTGAGGTTGAGGAGGAAGTGGAAACTAATAGTTTTGTCTAGTCTACAGCTTTCCATAAGAATGGTATTGTTGTTGAGACATGATGCTCCTTTATAGGACTAAAAGTTGCAAAAGTTAGGAATTAGCTGAACAAAAGAACTTTTCCATCTTCTCTAAATGTTTCCATGTTGTTTCATCTTGAGTGTCCCATTCTAAATATTTATAATGTTGCAGAGCACAGCATGGTTTGAGCTCAGGCTGAAATAAATTGTTCTTTTCCTGTAACTACAGCCACTGCAGAGGCACCTTCTGTCAGGTACTCACCATGGAAAGTGCACCTCACCCAGTGCACACATCCCACATGAAGGTCATGAGCACTGACAACCTCATCCTTCTAAAGACAGATTTTAGAAGCTCAGGAGGTTGTTTTGTTTTTTTTAATTGCACCTTTTTGGTTAAATTATCATACATACTGATGTGAGCAAGGTGTTCCTTAGGTGGGGTCCTGTTTGGGTGGGGTTTATTTCTCTTTTCCTGACAGAGACCTGCTACTTTTTGGATGTCATTAATGTTCCTCAAAGAATGTACTTCATCCATAGCTTGTTTAGATGCCCCTAAAATTCACCTTGTTGACCAGCCTTACTCTTCCCTTTATTTTTTAGTTTTGGAGGACCTTCAGTTTCACTTTTTCTCCTTGAAATCTGGAACATCTCTTTCCCCACCCTTCTTTCCTTTGGGAAGAGATGGGGAGCAAGAAGAACAATTCTTTGCTCTGTTTTCATTTCACCACCCCAGGATGTAGCAACAGATTATGCATTTATAGCAGAAAATATACAAGAAAATTAATGTACCACCTTTTCTTATACAGCTTATACTCTCCTCTCAGAAACATGAGTATACTGAACATATATTTTACAAGCCTTGGAAAAACAATGCTGCATCCTTTAATAAGAAAGATCCTTTGTCATAATGTTTTGTGACATGTAAAAACCATGTATTTATAAAAAGGACCAGATCATCCTCATGCTTCTAAGTCTCCAGCACCACGTTAAGAAACCCATTTTATTTCACCTGTTCTTCAGTGAGTGAACTGTCTCTGTAATTGTAGCTAATATCTTTTTTGACATAATTACAGAATTTCCCTTGCAGGATCAGAGATGTAGGGACTTTATATGGGCCAGAAACTCTTGGCCCTTTAGAGAAATCATGTATATTTATAAATATGTCCTTCTCTGGCTATCCACACAAACATTTGGTTTCTGTATGGGCTAGGAAAGAAAAGTGATTTTTTGAGTGATTAAATAAAAACTGACCTTTTACTTTGCAATTCAAAATGAGTTTTGGAGGTTATCAACATCACTTGTTCACCTTAAGGTTTGGATCTGTCCTCCTTTTCTTTCCTGTGTTTTCATGTGTGTATATATCTGTTTTTTGATGGAAGGAGGGGCAAAATGTTACCCTGTGAAGTGGCACCTGCCAAACAGTGTAGCTGTAACATTCAATAGCCATGTTTGCTCTCCTTTCTGCAGTTCTGGGGCCTGATGGCTAAATTGGACTACAGGGTTCCCTTTGGATAATCACTCAAGATGGATAAAAGTTCATTTCCCCATTGTGGGAAATGGATTTGTAGAGAATTCTCAAGGCCTGACAGAAGGCATTTATCTAACGGTTCAGAGTCCATCCACAAACAGCTTCAAAAACAGAGAGATTTGCCAAATCAAATTAAAACAGACCATGGATCATGGTTAGACAACTTGTTTAGAGGATGGAGCTTTGCACCTTGGCCAAAGGAGCTTTGTAAAATAGGTTTATATGTATTGATTGTTATAGTAGCAATGTTGGTGCCTTGTGTTCTTCACTGTGTACAGCAAATGATGAATAAGGCCATCAAAGAAGTTTTTTCCATTCAAGAAAGAGGGGGAGATGTGGGAAATGGATTTGTAGTGGATTCTCAAAGCCTGACACAAGGCTCACAGTCTTGTACATCTGTGTGCAAACTCTGAGATAAAATATGCTGACTTAGAAAGGCCATGGAGTAGGACAGACATGGTTGAGAGAGAAATGGAACTGGAAACAAGTTTCAAAAGATGGCCTTGCAAATAGACTGGATATTTTGGAGAAATAGAACTATGAAAGATGTATTGTAGTAAGACCCACATGGGGTATTTTAATAGATGATTGGCTTAGAAGCATGAACAGCATTGTGTGGCAAAAGCTGATAGGCCAAAACCACTTATAGTGTCTTGTAATTAGGAAATAGTTTGGCTTCTGACTTTGATGGCACGAGTTGTAACATCTGTACTGTCTCACTCTCCTCATGAGACTGAAAATGGAATAAAAGACTTCAAAATGCCTCTCAGGAGCTCCACCTCTGGGTCAGAAAAGGGTTTTTCTGACACCCCATGTGTAGTGGTTTTGGTTCACCAATCTGAGGTTTCTCAGCCAATGCACCAGTTTGTGTGGCGGGTTTAGTGCTGGCCAAATGCCAGTGCACTACTAGAATTACTCATTTTTCTGCTGTGAGATAAGGTTTAGGAAGAGAGGAAAGCAGGCTCAAAACCTTAAAGGGTATAAAGCACACTTTATTAACAAAACTAAAAGAATAATAAGAATCAGAATAAAACCTTCAGAACACTTCTCCTCCCCCCACACCTTCTTTTCTTTCCCACTGATGACATAAAGAGACAAAACTTGGGATTTTCAGTCAGTTTAATAAAAATGAATGGAAGACAGATTGCAAAGCCAGTCCTCCTAAAGGAAGTAGGGAATGATCCTGGGTGTTTGGTGCCAAAAGAAGGCATAAACCTTCTCTGTCTTATCTCATTTTTGTGTTGGGGAAGGGCAGTTGTGTCCTGGTGCTAATGCTGGCCCCAGGTTTACAGGGGTGTGTGGCTGACAGCAGATGTTCTCCAGTGGTTGTTGCCAGGATATTCTGGTGTCCTGGCTGCTGCTGGAGCTGTACCTAGCAGGAAGGCAGGGATATCCTCTCTGGTGACTCTGGGCACTGCAGGCAACCCTTATTTTCTATCTCTGCTTCCAGTCTCGTTCTTCAGGGCAAGTACCAAACCAGAAGGTTTGCTAATCAAAGGAACCAAAATCAGTTGTAGTTGTTCAGTAATATTTGTAAATCTTACCTTAAGAATGTATGGGCTTTTAAAAAAGAATAAATTGATCTAGAGACTAGATTTACCAATAAATTTAGATAAAACAGGTTTGACTGTCTTGCCTAATGGAGTCTCCTTTTCCATAACAAGGCTATTTGTCATACCCTTGACAACCTAACCTTTGTTAACTGCTTGGAAACTATCAGCAGAGAAGTCAGAGCCTTTGTTGTAACCAGGATACCTTCTTGCTTTATCCATTACTAAAGTGCTAAACAAAAAAAGAGTAAAGAAGGAATTGTTTACACTCATTATCGAAATCAAATCATGTTTAGTAACAAAACCAAAAAGAGACTGGAAATTGGAAAATAAGAAATATCTTATTTCCTTCCTTGAATATTGTGACAAACATTCCCAGAAGGGTAATGCAACTTGCTTTTATAAATAGTGTTTCTACAGTATTTTTTATGTTCTTATTTACGTAAGATGGGTCAAACCCAAGGAAACCATGAGTATTTTACAAAGAGGTAGAACACCTGTTTTGACATTTTTAAAAATCTACACACATTACTTTTTCTTTTAAATTCTTTCTTTGCTGCAAGTATCTTTCTGGTAGATTAATTGAAGATCTATTTTATTTCTTTGTTTTAAATTTTGGGCCCTTTAATACTGCTAGTGCTTTGCAGGACATTTTACTCTTTTATCCGCTAACTTTGAAAACCAAGTTAGTCATGACTCCGAAATCAGCAAATATTTTGATTGCAGTCTATTCTCTGGCAAAACAAAAAAATTATCTGTTGTGATACTGCAAAGACACAGAGAGAGAATTTTGGCTACTGTGGGGGGCTAAAGTTCACCCTGTAAACTGACAGCTACCAGGCAGTGTAGGTAGAACATTTAATAGCAATTCCTTTTGCAGCTAAGCACTGGGGAAGGGATGGACTTCAGAAATTGAACTTCCCCATTTGCAGTGCTCCTTTTTTTGTGTAGCAAGGCAGGCTTTACCCATGGAATATCACGTCGAGATTATATACTGCCAGTTAATTTTCAGCTCTGAATTTCATAAAGGGTATTAAATTATTGAGTTTAATCAGTTTAATCAGTAGCCTTCTAAGGTACTTAATCTGCAACAAAAACGAATAGAGTTTAATTTGGAAACTCTCCCTTCTGTTCATATCAGAGAAAGGTCATCTCTTAACATTTTTTGACGTTGATTATTTCAAAACTCAAATTTATTGGGACCACATGACTTTTTTGATTGTAGATGTTTATAACTCAAGTATATTTGAGGGTTGGGGTTCTGTGGATACTGTTTTCTTAAAGGAAACATAGATTTTTGAGATGAAGCAATGGTGCAAAAGACAGATCGTTGCAATTCTTACATGCTTCTCAGAAAAGTCAAGTTCTCTCCTGTGCCAAGGGATGAAAGCGAGTTTATTTGGGTTTATTCATTAGTAAAATGCATTTGGATAACAGCCTGGGTTCTTAGTAAAGTAATGGGAATAATTTCATTAATACTTGAGCCAGGTGGTCTCTCGAGGTGCCTTCCAACCTGAGCTGTTGCCAGACCAGACCTACATAAATTATGGAGCAAATGAAAATAATTTTAGAGGCAAAATTTTCAAAATGACCTGTGGTATTTCCCCAAGAAGTACAGCAAGAGGTTTGAATCCTCAACCCTTGATGGTAGTTAGTGAGACTGGAAGGAAATGTTGAAACCAGAAAAGACAGAAGGGTTTAAGCGGCAGTGGGGAACCTGCATCAGGGCCAGACACCCAACCCAGTGTGGTCCATGGGATTCAGGAAAACAATGTCTCTTTTGAAAGTGAGCAACTGAAATGCTCTTTGAAAGTAACGAGCTTCTAAGTCTGACAAGATCATTTGCTGAACTTTCATCTTGTTTTGAGTCTGCTTGAATCCACTTTTAGCCATCAGTTTGCTTTTGTTTGTTTTCCTGAAGGTTATATTTTCTAAACAATACATAGAATAAATGCTACCTCGCAATTTTGCTGTCATGCAAATAAAGCAGTGAAAATGTATGAAAATTTTCATAGGAAGTCAACTCTGTTCATCAGGGCATTGATCAGGTCTACTTGTAATGACAACTGGGTAGATCTTTGTCAGCTACAGAAGATTAGTACTGGGCTGTAATGGTTTCAAATTTGGGTTGATACATTAAATCATTAATCTTCTCGATGTAAGTGAGCCTGACATAATTAAGTTATCTTAATCCCTAGAGATTTTAGCTTTCACTGAATGTCTGAGCACTGAACTAGTTAATATGAAGCAATCACAACTGCTTATAATGTCAACTTTATTCAAAGAGTTTGGGGGTTTTTTTCTTCCCTGACGCTTCTTTTCTATGTGACACTTGCCCTGAAAACTGCACCTGCTCGTATTTATTTTTTATACAGCTGTTAGAGACATACAGGAGAGTATTAAAATGTGTAGCTGAAATATTTCTTCTTACCAACAGGAATATGAACAGTGGTTATGCAAGGCTGCTTCAGTCCATTCAGAGGATCATTTCCCAGGAAGGCTTTGATGGCTCTGATCCCCAGGTACTGAAAACCCTCACACTCCTCTTTAATCCTGTAACTACTCTTTTCTTGCTGTTCAAAGATGGCACAAGGTCTTGGGCAAATTATTAAGGAACAAATTGTTTCTAAGCACTGCTAAAGTAAACAAGTGAAATAAATAGCATTGTTCAAAACGTTTTAAAGGGGTTTTTTTGAGTTTTTACCTGTTAAAGATATGCAGGGCCATTCAAGAAAGAAATGTAAGACAGCATTAGTAAAATGTCTTTTCTGTCCAATTAGCTAATAAGTGGATGGCCAAATATAATGTATATAAGCAAAACACATTTTCACCTACAATATTTGTTTTTCAAATTATTGCTTTAGCATGATCTGTTCAAGATTCTTGAGGTTAAACATCTACCCTTAAACTTTCAGATTTTTTTTTGTTGTTTTAACTGTGTGACTTTTTAAATTAATTAAATGGTGGTATCTTTATGTGGTGAGCATAGAAAGAAAAATAAAGAAATAAGAACGCTATTTGGATTTACAAATCAAAACAGCTTATTAGCCTTTCAAAAATCTCTGTACTCTTCATAAAGCATAATGTGGGTAATCAAAAACATTTTATTGTAACAACATAGGCTGAAAGACCTTTTCTAACTTGAGGAGTGCCCTATCAGTTGTTCTTTGTCATATTCAGGAACATGGCAGTCCTTTGGAGCTGATGGAAATAATATAATAAATTGTATATATTGATGCTTAATTGAAAGGTAATTATAGCTGTACAACAGAAACGTTACTGCAGTAGAAGCCAGTTAGCATAGACACTGGAGAGCCTGAAATGATTTAACACAAGACTGTGTACCAGTCCAGTATCTTAGGAATCATTTTTGCAGGGGAGATGATGCTGGAAAGGATGTTTTCCTGTCCACCAGTGTGGTTTAGAGACATCACCTGCGCCGAGCACTTGTGTGTAAATGTCGGTGCTTGTGCTCGGCGCTGTCCCTGCCGAGATGTCTGGGAGGGTTTTGCCTTCCCTTCGGTGGCATTGCCAGTCTGGAGAAGGCCATTGGTCCCTGCCAGGCCCCTCTCCCCGTGGTAGCCATGGCAACGGGGATGTGTGTCATCCTCCTGTGCACGGGGACGCTCCTCCTGCCTCAGAGCCCTGGGTGACACAGACACCCTGCCAGCCTCCAGCCAGCCAGCAGCCTCCTGCCCAAGACATCAGCCTCTTACTCCTTAGTTTTCTTTATATATACATGCATATAAAAGAAAATGAAGGTTTTTCAGTGGCAGCATTTGGGTGTTTTTTTTGCCTTCAAGTAGGGAAAAATTAAACATGACCGATCATTATTTTCTCTACTTTTTGTCGATCTTTTCAAAATGTCTTACTAGTGTCAATAAAACAAAACCAGAACTTTAACTGAGATGACTGTAACAGTATATGTTTGCTAAATAATACATGTAAGTGTCTAAAGTGAAGCTTTAAAAGTTAGAGAAGTCCTTTCTCAGGCCAGTTTATTGATCTAGAAAGCCATTAGCACTATGTAGTTCTTTCTGTTTCGTGGGAGGTAAGGCATCTGATTTCCTGGAGTGGTTTCTATGACTTTCTTTTAATATTCCGCTTTTCCCCTTGCGTCATCTTTCTTTGTACATTTAAATTTTGTGCATTTAGAAGCCTTGTATACTACACACTTCTTAAAAATATGGCCAGACTTGAATGTAGCAGTGGCCCAGTGCACACCTTGGATCTTTTATTTGCCAAATCTCTGAGCAATTCTCTGCTATTTCATATCCTCTTCTGTTTCCTGAGCCCTCAGAAGTGCTGGTTAAGTAGGCAGGTGTGAAGATTGTAGAGTAAGGAGCAGCCTATATTCTTCTGCACCTGTGCATAGCTGCCATAAATAATCATAAAAGCTTCTGAGAAGTTTGTGCATGTATGCCCCCCATCCCCAAATAATCCTCTACCTGACTGGTAAACCTTTCAGGTATTTTTGGCTACTTTCCCATCAATATGCCAATGATACTTAGATTTACTCCTTGAGTTGAAGAGGGGCGTGAAGAGAAGTGAGCAGGATGTGACTCACTCCAGCTGAGAGATGGTTTGGCACGATTAGGAAGGTTAGTGAAAACTGCTATTAGAGGTTTAGTAGGCCTTTGGTAAAATGGTCAGGCACCTCTAGGACCTAGTACAGTTAGTTAACATTCGTTTTACAGAACCATCTGCAGGTGGCCGTTGTAGGTTAATTTTTTTTTTACTGTCTTGCTTGGCTTTGTGGGCCTTTGTGGGCCTGACATTTCTGGGTCTGAGACATTTTAGCCTGCTAGCAGCTGCTAACTCTTTCCCAAGGAAAAGGTTCTCAAGAAAGCTTCTTCTCAAAACAACTCTTCTTTCTCAAAACAATCTTTCTCCAGGTGGTGTTTTGCTTTTCTAGTTCTCAAAACATTTTAACTGTTTCTCTGGTTTAACCAATGGGATTAGAGAGGTGTCGTTCCTATTCACCAACCATGTTAATTCTGTATCAGAACACCTTATAAAAGTAGTAAGGATTAGACAATAAAGCCTTTTTTCTATGCTCTTTGCCTTCTGAAATATTTGGAGTCTCTCATCTTTTTTTTGTGTCCTACAACAACAGGCCTTAGGACAACAATTTCTGTTTGAGGAATGAGGATACAGAAAAGTTTGGTTGAAGTTGACCTAAGCAATAACTTACTTGTTCCCACTGGCTGGACCACCTTTACCAAGGTCTAATTGGGAAATCAGAGTTTGAATTACCTGTAAGCCCCAAATACAAGCATCAGGTTTACAACCTTCCCTCCCAGGCACTCTTTGCTGCTGATCATTAAGTGGGAATCCTCCATAAATTGATCATGGTATTAAGTTATATGGAATAGTACCTGTTTGTTTCAGACTATCTTGGGGTTTTCATGTTGGACAGCAGAGCTTTAATAGGCAACTATTTCCTTAACATTTCTTTTATATACTTCAGAGGCTTTCAGGGTAGTTTTTGGATTTGTTGGGGGTTTTTTGGTTGGCTTGGAATTGGGTTTTCTGAATTCTTCATTATCAGAATTTCTGCTGCCAAATCAAGCACCATTACAAAAATTACATGGAAAAAAAAAAAAAAGAAAAATTGGAAAAATCCAAACTTCCAGACTAACACGAATGTAAAAGATCTAGTGGTATATCTAAAAAAAAACCCATTATCCTGCTCTTTACAGCAGGCTGGTTGTGGGAGAACATTAGACTTACACTTTTCTTAGATTTCAGTTTTGGAATAAACTGTCAGGGCTGTGTAGACCTGACAGAATTATGCTGGTAGAAGTTCTATTGCTGGCCAAATAAATACATCTGATATTATCTGGAGTTTGAATAGCTTTATCTTTTACTTCTCTTATGATTTGATGTTGTGAAATAAGCATCTGTCATCCTCTCTCCAGTAAGAGAACAGCTTTTTCCTCTGTATGTTGTTCTTATGGATGCTCCTCATGAGAAAAAATATTTTTCTCGTTTAAAAAGTTTCTGTAAGTTTTATGTATGTTTGTGTTGAAATTTTGTAATACTGTAACACTTTCTCTGCCTGGTTAATATCAATGATATCTGGATTAAATAGTTTCCTTAAATCCCTGTTTTTTTCCTGTTGCTGAAGTGCACCTCAAGAATTGCCTGAAACTGCTCTGATCAGAAGTAATTCAAGAATATTAGACAAAAACTTCTCTTTTGGCTATTCTTTTTAAAATTGAATGTCTGATCCCAGGGGAGACCATGCAGAGAAGTCAGATTGTGTTGCATTATCCTGTGCTGTTGCCTTGATCTTCATACAGCAGTGTAAAAAGTTAATTTTTTATAACTAAAGCCTAAAAGGCTGCAAAGCCCGAGCCTCAAGAATCTGCCCGAGTTGGAACATGGATTGCTTCCCCAGAGACTGGCAGTGAATTGGCAGATCAGCTCCCTGTGTAAGACACACAAGGGGATAAATGCAGAGCCATGTGGGGCTAACTGTGTCTCACAAGCCAGGCTCTGTCTTCCCAGTATGGATAGGGAAACATTTGGAAGAGGAGCCTCTTGTCTTGTCAGAACCTTTCCTCTGGATTTCCGAAGCAGCTGGGCAATGTTTTGAGCTTGATAGTTGCTGTTTATTCCAGCTGTTGGAAATTATTATCTACAGTTTATCGAAACACTTTTCTGTGGTGAAAAGTACCTGCAAGCTTTTACTTATCAAAACTAGTATTTATATATGTGTGTGTGTATAAATAAAGAAAACTGGTCTTTAAGTATGAACCCTGAACTCTAGAAATGTTTCTTTGATCACCTTGTGCAGGAAGTCTTTCAACAAGGGAGTTCATTGTCTCTCTCTCTCAGCTATTGATAGCAAGTATATCTAAAATCCTTTCCAAAGATCACCAGGAAAGGTCACATCAAATAGGCTGAAATGAGAGCTGTCATCACGAGAGATAACGTTTTATTTTGCATAAACAAATTACAACTTTGACCTCATCACCTGGCCCTTCAGAAAAGGAGCTTTATCTTAGCCACTGCCTCTAAAGCAGACCAGAAACTCTCATGTCAAGGTGTGGTAAGAGACAATCTGCTCATGTCCCCATCAGACTCTCTGTTTCCACTTCTTATTAGTGGGAAGGAGCTGAAAGGAACGTAAATGATTCTTGGAGACTTCTGAGACAGTGACAGGCCCATGTGTTGGTGAGCTGAGGCACTGACCTTGTTCACTCAGAAGGAGCAGAAAAAGTGGAACTGAAGCAAACGGTCGGAATAGTCGGGTTATGAAAGTGACACAGCGGAAAGGTGAAAATAGAGGGAGAAGTTGTGGTTGATTACTCCCAGGCACTTCCAGCAGACTGTCTTACAGCTGGCAGAAAATTCTCTTCTACATGTTTTTTAAGGCAGTGATGGAGGAGAGAAAGGACATAATAGGTCCTAGTGTTACTGGATTTTATCAGAATATACTTATATTACATTTAGCTGGTTAAAAAATACAAATTAGTAGTTCTCAGCATTTCCATGTGTCCATTACATTTGTACTTGCTTATCCATGATATCTAAGCAGTGAAAAATATCCCAGTCCATTTGCAATTTTTATAAGATCAACTGAGATTACTATGATTACATAAAATACACAATTATTGTGGATTTGCATTCTAGAAATTGTCTTCCTCCTAGCATTTAAAAAAATAACGATTTTTCTTCCCAACAGAAAAAACAAAGGAATGTTTTACGGATAGGAATTCAGAGCCTGGGTTCAGTACTGTGGGGTGATGATGTTTGTTGCAGTGATGCTCCTGAAGATCCTCACAGCCTGACAAAATTTCTGTATGTCCTCCGTGGCCTGCTGAGGAAATCCTTGTCAGCCTGCATCATCACGGTGCCTGCTCACCTCATCCAGGTAGGAATGCTGCTTTTGCTGGATTTCAGAGCTCACACATCACTTAGCAACAGTTTAAAGCTTTTGGGAAGAAAACAAGTGCAATTCTGGACATTTTCAAAAGTCTTTTTGTTCAAAGTGTGAGCTTAAAACTTGACTATATGTTATGCTTTATACTTCTGTGGGAGAGTCATGCTGCAAAATCTACAGAGACCTAAGTATAAAATTATTTTAGAAACAGTTATGCCAAATGTGGGTCTTACCCCTTTTTTGAAAAACTGAAAATTTCAGAAACTGTAGAAAAGCAAAGAAAATACCTATATTAATCTCTTTTTCAATTATTTTTACAACATCTGTATGCACTTTCCCAGTGCTTTCAAAATGCTTTTTGGAGTATCAATACAAGGCTTTTCAGTCCAATATCTTTATCTAAAATGCTCATTATGATGATATCTGATCTTGTTTTTAAAGCCAGGCATTGAAAGGTACAGGTTTGCTCTGTAAGTCTAATATCCCTTTTTATTGGGGCTAGGAACAAACCAGTCATGGCATCAGTCATCTTCCCAACTGCAAAATCAGAAGCAATTAACAGCGTTGGTCCTGATGGTATATGGAGACTTAAATATATCTTCTGAAAATAAACTTTTTTAGCCAAAGGAAAAATACAGATAGTCTTCTGCTCTGAGATTGGTACCGTACCTTACAAAAGCAAAATTATTCTTCACAATGAACAGAGAACCTATCATTTTAGATATTTGATTTTAGTAAAAAAAGCACTTGATAATGCCTCATATCATGCAAAATATTTTCCTAGTAGGTGAGTTTATCAATAGATTAAATCCTGGCTGGGGTAGGTACATGACTCACATGTACTGCATTTTGTTAAAGGTCTTTGAACACCTGCAAATGTTATTTAGGTACCAGTGCAATTACTGCTTCAAAAATAAAGGTGGATTTTCTAGTTTTGCCATTGTAGTCAAAAGTGTGTGAATATTTCTCCTGCAGTACATACCTCCATCTCCTTACTTATTGTTTTTAAGTGTTAGGTGGCAGTCTGCTTTCAGAAAGAGGGACAGTGAAATTTAATGCAAGAAATAGAATTTGTAAATGTAAAACTATCATCCTACTCCCTACACACTGGACTTGCCTGTCCATAATTGGGACATACAACCCTTTCCTTTGTAGTCTTCTTTATATATCATGCCAATAAAAAGTATGTTTGTATTTTAGAGAAGTACAGAAGTGTCCCTGAGAAAGAAACTGAAGTTTGTTTCCAACTTGCTTGAGAAGTTGATTATTGGTTTGTGTTTATAAATTCCAGGGAGTTAGGATTGAAATTATACCTCATTTTTTAAATAACTGAGTTTTTAATTTTAACAGTAAGCACTAGAACGTTCTGAATCTAAAAAAAAAAAAAAAGGAACATTATGTACAGAATCTTTGCTTGGCTGTCTTAAACAAACAAAGGCATTAATTTTTTTTTTTTAATTGCGAAACTTGGCGTATCCTTCTTTAAGCACCGCGCTGCGGAGAGAGCTGTCACGAGGAGGAGCAAAGCTGCTGAGGCTTCCTCCTAGCCCACATTACTGAGTTCCCAGAGCCCTGCTGTGTAGCTGCTGCCCTCTCCAAGAAGCCTGTTAAAGAGCCCCTGGGAGCATGTGTCCAGCCTCCCTGGCACTGCTTAATTGGCGAGGCTGGCGCGATGAGCGCTCAGCCCAACATGTGCTCGCGCCGCAGACGGACCAGCCTCACAACAACAGCAGCTGCTCACATTCTCACTGCACAGCCCCTCTCCATTCTGTTGCTGAGGGCTCTTGCTGCACTCCAAAAGTGCAGGGAATAGCTCTTCTTTCCAGCAGAGTGAGAGAGGGATTGGGGTTTTGTTGTTTGGTTTTTTTTTCCGAGTGTATATGTGTTTAATTTGATCAGGCACTTCTGGCGTATGCTTTATCTGTTGGATCTTCAAGTCAGTGCACTGAAGGCATAGAGAATAGAGAATTCACACTGTTTTTCTGAAGATGCAGGAAATTCCCCATTTTTTTTCCCCTGAACTACTGTTCCTGTATGCCCAGTTTGTAGTTTGGCCCCTAACTATATTAATTGAGTGGCCTCCAAGTAAATCCTTCACATGTGTGATTTCCGTGAAGGACATGTAAGTTCAAAATCACATTTAATCAGAGTTTTGTCTGGAAGACATATACAAAAAAAGTAGTTTCATCTTTACCTTCTTTGTCATGAAAAAGTAGATCTGTGGTAGTGACATAACTTATCTTTTCTCTGTCAGACTCCAGTACTAGTTACTCCAGTGAAGAAGAAATAAAACAAGTGATAGTAGAGATTTTTGACAGGGATAATGTCTTTTCAACCCAGACTAGTTCTGGTTTTTATATGAATTATATGAATAATGCATATACATATATATATATATATGTATGTATGTATGTATGTGTATATATTTTTTGAAATGGTTTTCTTTTATGGATTTTGCATGTTGTACTGTGACAGGGAGTTCACAAATTAAATCTACCTGGTTTCTTTCTTTTTCAGAAAGTTTAATTTTGCCTTTACTTTTCATATATTATCCTTTCTTTTTGGCTGGTGAGACGTTAAAATGATCCTCCCTATTTCATATTTTCTGTATTCTGGTTTGTAATTTCTCTCATGCTGCCTCCTTAATCTGTTCCTAAACAGTCACTTTACCTTATTACAGTAACATAATACAGTAATGCTATTATTGTTTGTTCACTTTCCCTACATTCTCATGTCTGGTTTGACTCCTCAGTGATTACAGAGCATTAAACAGTGATTTTGTTCTTGATGTTTTTCCCTCTGTGATACACATGCACCAGTGTGGCTCTTGCATTATTCCAGCAATTCATTGTCTTTGATTTAATAACTTGGAATTGCATTTATCCAAAGAGAATGTTCATTAATCCAGCCTGATGGGACACTTCTGTAAGGCTATATTTTGGTAAAAGACACAAGTTTGCAAAAAAAGCCTGTTTGTGTGTGGAGTTTTTCCAGAGTAATTGGAAGAAATTGTAGTCCACTAAAGCACACAGATTTTGGGGGTTTTATTGATGAAACTTCCAGGGCAAACAGTGCATGAAGAAAAAAGAAAATTCTCTTTTCTCAACCACAAAACTAGGAATACATTATTCTGGAAGAGGGTTTCAAGAAAACGGCACAAAAAACTTATCCAATTATGAATTTTATTCAGGTGATGTGTGACAAGTTTTACTTGATTGATATTTTCTACCAATTGAACATACTCTTATCTTACACTGTCTGTCAGGTAATAAATATTGAGCTACTTACAAGTGTGATTAAAAGACTTGATGGAAGGTTATTTTTCAAGTCTTCCTACTGCTTCCTGAAAATGCATTGTGCCTAAGAAATCATATGGTACATTTGAAAAGGGAAAATTACTTCCATTTTTAAAATCCAGCATTGATCAAGGAGGGCAGGTTGAAGAGGGATTTCATTTGCTGTTGCAATTTCCAAGTTTAAGGAATATTTTAAAAGTAAGTAAGGATTCATTTTCTGTGGTTTGATAATCAGTTTCAGCATTTAAATCCCTAAATTTAGGAAAAGAATTGTTGTGCAAATGTGTGACTGAAAGGACTTTAACGTCACTGGTCCATAATGGCAAAGTCTTGAATTTAAAATATTTTCCCATTGTATTTTTTTCTTTAATTACTAGAATCATTGGTTAATCTAAGAACATCTTTCCCTCGAAATACTAAATAATGTTTTTAATTCTATTCCTGTTCTGCCCAATTTTGTATCACTTAAGCAGTAGTAGATTTTTGGAGTAGATTATTATATTCAATGGGGAGAGCAGAGCACTTGTTAAAGCCATCCTTTATTTTGAACTCAAAGCTGGTATTACTGGTAAGGACTAAAAACCATATTAGTCAGCAGGTACCAAGGGAAATTAATTGACTAATGAAGAGTCAGTATGAATAAGTCTTCTTACAGAACCTGTCCTCAGAGTCTGGAGTTCTGTTTAGCAAGGTATTTTCATTATTTCATCCAGTATGTTAAAAAATTAATTTCCTACAATATTAATGCTTTGATGTTTTGAACTCACCAAAGTGCATGAGTTACTGTACGTTTCAGTGTAGAAAAATTCAGAAACAAACCTTTTCACATCCAAAGCCTTTTGTGCTCACACTCAGTGATTTAGCAGCTAAACTCAAAGTCAAGCAGCGGAGTGCTTTCAAATCCATTGCTAATTTAAGATTATAAGATGTGAACTCCTATAGCTGGTGAATTTCTCCCAGTCAGAAACCTTTACTCCTATGGCAAGAACTAACAGAGTGATTGCCTGCCTTAGAGCCCTAACTTCTGAGAGTTCACTGATGTAAAGTGCTGAATAACCTCCAAATGTATTTGATGAGGGAGCTGCACGAAGATTTGTGTTGAGATCCAACGTCGTGTGGTTTCTGCATCATGATGAAGGAAGCTTTCAAATTTCTCTGCCAGATAGAAGCCATGAAGATGAAATGGTCGTCATATTTTTCTGCACTGGGTTTTTCTCACTTGCTTTTCAATGTTGCATGTTGCTTTTTGTTGTGTGCAAGGCATAGATTTGAACAACTGTACAAATAAATATCAAGAGTCGTAAGTTTATGACAGGCATTTTGGGTTATCCACATGGTTTTAGGATATGAGTATTTTGGTTTTTAGACATTCATAAAAACACCTTTAAAATTCTGACTGAGTAGGAAGCTCAGGAGGGTATCCTATTCAAAATTTAATTTGGGAAAGAGTATTTTTTTTCATTTCCCTTATTGCTGCTGTATTTGCTAATCAAGCTGTAGAAGAAATAAAAGCATTTTGTGGTTTCACAGAATCAGATTTTGGTTGCTAACAAGCTGTGTTGTACCACAACCACTTCTGGTTTGGTAACAACTCCCCATTTGAAAAGAAACACAAATCTACAAAAGAAATACAATCTACATCTGCAGCATGTTTTTGCCCCCACATATTAGCTGTCTGTTAACCAAATTAACTGTATTATGATGAACACTCACACTGCATGCTAAAGTGGAGTGCCTAAAACACCCTCGTCATTTTAATAAATTTTACTTTTTAGAAGGGCACTATATACACATCCTCACCATCTCTCCTTAATTTAAAAAAAAAATCTCTTGCCCAAAATGCACGTGTTAAACTGGAGAAGTGCACGAGTGCACCCAACGTGGCCATTTCCTTTTACATTTTATGTATTCCAGCTGAAAATACACCCATGAAAACCGGGTAAGATTTAGAAGCAGATCTTTGAACTACAGCATTAGACCTAAACAGTTAAATATCCCATCACAGTATGGAGATAGTCATCTGTTCAAGCATATGGAATCTTTTGGCTACTGGACTAAGTAGTTAATATAATGCCCAGTGTCCAGACATGGACACAACTGTTATGGAAGCAGAAGGGAAGAGCCTCATGTACTGAGCCCATTTGGACACTGATAAGTAAAGATTAGAAGAGTGACTTTAAATAACACAAGGCAAAGTAGTTATTTCTTTAAGCAAGTAATTCTTATAGAAAATGGAAGGTGACACGTTTTTTCCAAAGCAGTGGTTTTATTTTTTTTTTCTTTTTTTGCTTAAGCAGAAGTTCAGAAGTTCAGGTTCATGAGGGGAAAAAAAAAAAAAAAGCCCTATGACTCGGGCATTAAATATAGGGTTTATCTGTTCTATTTCAGAATCAGAACAAAGAGCAATAATTTCGTGTAAAACTCTTTTACATTTAAATCCTTGCATGTGTATTTTCCAAGTTATTTTCACAGAACTGAATACTGAACTTCTATGCAACGTGTGCTTAGAAACCTTTTGATGAGAACTTTTGGTGTTGTTTAAAAATCCTGAAATTTCAGAATCCAATTCTACCTCTTTTTGTTTAGACATTCTCTATTAATTAGAATATAATCATAATAAAAAGGAATACTGCATCTTTAATGATGTTTTTGTGCCTGTGTAGTTAAGCTTTAATGCTAGGGGGGGAAAAAAAAAAGATTAAATTAGCCTTGTAACCTCTTTCTCTTCCAGACTGATGATGGAAAATAAAAGCTCTTAGCCACAGAATGTAACACTTAGAATTAATATTTAATTAGACCAGCAAATTGTACACCGTGGCTGAAAGCTTCCAAAGAGTTGTTAGTGCCACAATTGACCTACAAGTTTAATAATAACTCACTTCTAGGAGCAAGTGCCAGTTCAGCATAGTGGAGCCACTGTAAGAAAGTCCTGTGAGATTAAAATCAGCAAACCAAATGGCAGGCGAGGATTCCTGGGATGGAGCCTTCTGGAAAGCTGGGAGCTGGAGTAGCTTTTCAGCCAGGATTCAGATGAGAACAGTGGGCAAAAAAAGCTGATCCCTCCTGTTCTGGGAGCTTCTGGTTGTAGGCCAAAATCTTAGAACAGATTTTTTCCTAAATGTTCTTCCTGCAGCTATTAATTTATATCACAAATCAAGGAATGAATGGCTCATCTTCATCTTTTAATTAAGTTTTAATACAAACATTGTCACTGAATTCAGTGGTCGTGAATTTTACTCGTGGAAGAAGGATACATTTTCGGTATGATGTGTCATTTAGTATGTTTGTATTGCAGAATGTTTAATTTTATAGTATCTTACTGCTACATAAAGGGGTCCTTGTTAGAGTAAGATATGACAAGCATTCTGATGACAAAATGAAATATTACATATTATGAAATGTGTAAATTCAATACCAAATGACTAGACATTGTAAAATACAATATTTTGAAGGTTAAATAGCTTAATCTTGCTTTTCATTGTACGAAGAATTGAAATATAAAGCCAGTAGCTCTCCATTAGACACCCATCTGAGCCTTAATTCCATGGCAAATTATTCTAGTGAAATAGGGCACCATAAGTTCAAAAATGTGCAAACACACAGCAACAGACTGAGGAAGGAGCGTTCTGCATTATTTATTGGCTAGATCCTAAATAATTAAAGAAATGCCTACTCATTAGTTAAAAATTAAAGCAGGGGAGGACCTTGCCAGCAGAGGGAGCAGTCATGTCTTTCCTTGGGTTCCCATCGTTTCCAGCCCACCCATCATTTCCACCCTACCTCTTCTTATTGCCCAGCCAGTTTCCCATCTGGACCCGGCTTTGCCAGCCTGCTCCTGATGACAGCCTATAATTTTATACTGGATAAGGGATTAGTTTTTTAAATGATTTTATATTTCAGAATCTTGCCACTTGATTGTCGGCATCAGTTAGGTGTTCCTTTTGATACTCGTGTGCTATGAATTGAAATAATAGTGCAGGTTCTTTTTGGTCACCTGGCAATAAAATGAGATTGACTGTTTAAGGAATTAAAGTTGCAGTGAGTGTTAGCTTTTCTAAATTGGTAAGCAAACTGCAATGACTTTTTTTTTCAGGCAAAATGGCAAGAAAAGGAACTCCTGAACCTTTTTCTTATAATTAATGATTCCCAGCAAAGTCATAGCATTTTAGTTAAGCAAGTTGGTTTCAAATATGTAATTTTGGCAGTTTTGTTGTGGCTGTTTTGTAATATGCCTCACTCTTCAGTCTGCTTTTGCATCTCTGTTTTATACTGCACTATGACCAACTTGTAGCACGGCATATTTTGTGAGTTCAGATTTCTAGAGGAGTCTGTTCAAATGATCAGTTCATTTTTGTAAGGAGAATAAGACATTTAATGATTTTTGTAATAATTAAAGGCAAGCAATAACCTACAGATTTCTAACTGTATGCTTTTATAACAGTGAGACAGTCTCATTGGTGAAAACCAGATAATGTTCAGGGGAGGTGCTGGGCTCATCTTAGCCCAGATCTTTCCTGATTTCTTCCCAGCCACTCACCCTTCACTGGAGAAGAGCTCAGTCAGAATTATTTCATCTCCTCAGTGCAGTGGGACTTGTGCAGGAGCCCCATGCCCCAGAACCATTCACAGTCACCTGCAGCCTGTGCTTGCAGTCCCCAAATGCTCAGGAAAGAGAAAAGCACTGGACAGGATTCAGCTCAAAAAGTGTCACCCTTTAACACACTGTGCATCTGTCACCTCTTTCAGCCAGATAATAACAGGATTTTCAGCACCCAGCTTTCTGGGCTTCCACTCCCACACCATCTTCACGACACCAAGTGTTTTGCTGATCCCCCAAAACCATGGCTGCAGCCTCCTAAAGCAAGCCTGGAATAGAGGGGGGCAGACAGAGCGACAGTGAAAGGCTGAGCTGGGATCCCAGCTCACTGTTGACTGGCTTTTGCCTTTGGACAGCTCACATGACACCTTTGTGCTTGTTCCTGACTTGTCAATGAGGAATGCAGCACTTGCCTGTCTTTTGTGAAGCACTTGGAGATCAACAGATGGAACATTTCATTTAAACTACTGGGCTTGCTTCATTCTTTTTAGGCTGCAGCAGCAACTGTTGTTGACTTGTTTAATTTATTTCTGTTTAGTGATCTCTCATTTAGCTGTTGGCCTTTAGGTCTGCCTTTCAATGGCAGAGTAGACATACTTCTTATTTTGTAAGGTGCCAAGGTTTGCTGGCCTTAGATGCTTTCATAGCTCAAGTAATACACAAGTCTGTCTTCAGTGAAGATCCAAAGGTTTTGGGGTTTTTTTGTTTGTTGTTGGTTTTGGGTTTTGTTTTTGGTTTGGTTTTTTTGTGTTTTTTTTGTGTGTGTGTGATTTAGTTTTTATTTCCTGGCTTGTTATTCTTCCTGAAAATTTATCAAAATTAATTGTATACAGTGTCACCCACCTTCACCTGACATTTTATGATAATATGCAAAAACATTGCAGAGCTCCGACAGCAGAGACAACTCTCAAGACAAATGTTACTAAAAGCAACCTTAAGAGAACAATCAAAATCTGGAATTAACATGTTGTGTAGCATATTGACCAATGCTTTGCTACTCTCTTCCCATTTTTATGAGTATCCTGCTTCTAATTGCCTGCTCTTGTCTTCACTACATGTCCTTTCTTTGCTTCTGCAGCTTGTATAAAATTTTTCAAAGATATTATTTACTGCTTTAAATTAGCCTGTGTAATTAGCTAATCTTATTGTGCCTATAAACAAGCCAACCAAAATCAGTGCTTCTCTGGTTTCAGCCATACAGAAGGAAATTATACCTAAGTTCTATTATAGCCAGGAAGGTTCTTCAAAGGTAAAAGAAGATTCCTAATCACTCAGAATCCCCAGGTGTGGATTTCTCATCACTGAAGGCATTGCAGTTTGCAGCAAATCCCCTAAGTTCGTTTCTTGAGTATCTGTCTTCCAGCAAAGACATCACATTTGTGTTCAGTTTTCTTGGGAGATTTCTGCACACCAAAATTTGGTAATGGTCATCTTATACTGCAGTGGCCTGAGCACTGTGCATTCATCACAGAGCCAAAAGGCAACATTCAGTTGTAGATTAGCACTGTAAACTGTGCTAATCAGTTTGGAGTTAGAAGATGTACAGAATTTTGTAGTTTACACTCTTTGTTAATTATCAAATAAGCCTTTTTGGCAGAGCAGTTGTTAATCATTTATTTGGGGGATTTGTGAATAATCGAGAAATGCACAAACTGGATGTCCCTATAAAATCAGTACAAGGGGCCATTACCTAACTTGTTTTACCAAAAGAAAATGTATGGGTAATTCTACAGGTTTTTGAGCAATAATTATTAGCAAATGCTCATAAATATTTAAGCCATGTTTCTTAATAATTTCTATTTCCAATGTAAAATCCTTTGGAGATTAAGTAGTAACGACAAGTGGTAAATATTTGTGTATTGTGAAGTCATTGCCACATCATTGTGTGATAATCCCTCAGAAATATCAAGGATTATTTCATTTATTGAATATCCAACCACTGTCTCATTTTAGTCCAGCGTGGCTGTCTCCATTAGGGTGCTAAGGTTACTTCAGCTTTATGACAGTATGTGACAGAATTTTTTTTTAAAAATACAACCAATTTTTGGGCTTTTCTTGAAAATTCACACACCAAAATTTGCTTAAAGTTCGTAAGATTCATATTATTTGTCATAAACTTGCTTGATGTTAATTACTGAGACCTTCTTTCAAATGAAGTGTCAGGATTTCTGGACTCACCTGTTGGTCACAGCAGAGATTGTTGCCTCCAATTACATTTTTGCCTGGACTTGGGAAAAGTATCTGAGTTCCTCTTTGAATACTTTGCTGTCACATGAAATACTTAAGCTGGGTTTTGTCCCAGTACAAACAATATTTGTAAGTAGTGTTTTAGGTGATGAAATTGAAGTAGGATTCAGTGTATTAATTCTGAATTAAATGTTTTAAAATAAAAGCAGTGATGGGATTATATTACCAGAATGTAAAGATACAGAAGTAGCCCTCTACCAAAATACAGGCTTAATGTCTCTCTGAAAAAAGATGTGGTCCTAAAAGACCTTATTTTCAATGCAGTATGTAAGTCCATATTAAAATTACACTAATGTGCTGATCAGAATAAAAATGCAAAAATATGCAAAAAGTCTATGTAATTCAAGTATTTGTATAGGTGGTAATTTTATCTCATTGTAGATCTTTAATATGTCTTATTCTCCTTTTAAATTTTGAGATTGTTTATATGTACTATGTAGAAAAGTCGAGGCTGTTCTAAGAAAAATTTCCATTCTCTGACTTTTCTTTACTTATGCAGTGCAAGGACTGAGAATTTAAATATTTTCATTGCCTAAATTTTGTGAGGTTTTTTAATTTTTTAGAAACTGACAAAACGAGAGGACGGATTTTTGAGCGTTAGAAAAATTGTGACAGGAAATCAGAGGAGAACTAGAAATTAGAGCAGAGTAGAAAAGACAGATTTTTTTCCTAATACGGAATCCAGGTGAACCAAGATTGATTTGATTAATAGTAGTAATGATAAAATTGTGCTACGTTAAGAACTCGATCCAGTAGAAACACACAACGTTAATTTCAGTGTGTAAGTTGGAGCATACAGGCTAGGCATGAATTTGTGTTGGTAGAGTACCATGCTTTATACTCAAACACAGAACACGATACATTTTAAACCGCTTTTGTTGTAAATAAATATTTTTTAAACATGCAGAAATAATTACTGAATGATGTGTACCTTCTGAAAATAAATTAGTAAGACAAAGGAATCTTTTTCCATAATTGCCCTTCCCCAAAGCTGCTTAAACACGTGTACAGTTCCCATTTCCACAGCCAGCCTGCTACATGGATTTTCTTGACATGTTTTGAAAGTACACTTTGGTTGAACCCAAATATTGCAAGTTTGCACTTAAAAGAAAATGTCTGTCTGAAACAGTAGCACAAAGTAAGATATAGAATGGATGCCCAGCCCAGCCTGCACAACAGGATTGCTACCATGTTGTTAGAATAATTATATTTTGGCTGAACTAACTAATTTAGAAAAACTGCAATACACCTAGGAAGACTGAAAACTTTCCAAGACTGGATTGGTTTGGGTTTTTCTATTTTTTTTTCATTTTTAATATAGTTTAAAACAATACCTCTTCTAGCTGCCAACAAACTCTTCCCCTGAATCTCACCATTCCTGGCTTCCCTCCTAACCATGTCCTGGCTCACCTCCAGAGCTGCCAAGTTTATGCCAGAAGCAGGAGGTATATTTGTATGGGGCTGGAGGAAGATCTGGAGCTCTGTTAAATTTTCAAGCCCAGATGGGGCAAGATGATTTGTGTGTTTATGTCAGTGTGCCATACATCACAACTATCTGTGTGCTGACGTCAGCTTTGATTGGACATTAATGTGCTGAACACTGCAAACTGGAAAATACATGGTAGATACAGATCTATGGCAACAATGCCACATAAGCAAATGTCTGTTTGGGGTGGCCACTCGCTGTGCAAAATATTTCCCGAGATACGCCGCATGAAGCCAGGGGAATATTTTGACACACTTCAGAAACAAAACCAAAATCACCATGGGCAAAGAGAGCACCATTTAAGAAAGCAAACCCTTTCAGAGGAAGAGCTGAAACCAGCGCATTAACTTGTGTATCATCAGGCAAATATCGAGGTGCTGTCCCTCGCTTGAATCTTTGCAGAATGAAAACCAAGTAGGAGGATGCTGTTCTGATGATTTGCAGGGCTGTCAGTGATGGGGAGATGTAGCTGATGGTTGAGCACCTTTCTTTGCACAGTTTTTGTAACCCATTGTTACCAAAACTGGCAAGCAAAAACGTCAGCGGACAGCAAATGTTTTTTTTCAAAGGATAGGATATTTCTTCTGTATCAGGGGTTCAGCTTTGTTTCCAGGAATCATCTGTGTTTGTTTGTTTATTTATATAAAAGTTTTGTGTTTCTTGCTTGCACAAATACCACCCAGCAGCCTCCTGAAGAACTGACAAAAAATGGTCTGTGGGTTTATAGAGGTCA
Organism: Nicator chloris; assembly: GCA_013400495.1. Classification (NCBI taxonomy): domain Eukaryota; kingdom Metazoa; phylum Chordata; class Aves; order Passeriformes; family Pycnonotidae; genus Nicator; species Nicator chloris. The sequence goes on from WAAE01015263.1 coordinate 155,282, forward strand.
CTGCCTACTTTAGGTTTAGATTTAGATTTATACCATCTTTGTGATTGCCCCTGTAGAACAATGTGACTAAAAGATTCCATTAAAATACAGTATGTTGTCTCTCTCTTCTTAGAAGAGGAAATGATTTGCAAGTCAGCTTTACTATTTCAGGGGCAGATACAACAGCAAAGTTGTATGGTGTGTGGGCAGTGCTCTTTTACCTCACAACACTTAGGTTATTCCTTCAGAAAGGAAATTCTGTAGGATGACACCACTTTATCATTAGCCATCATTAGACCTTGTGGGGAAAATGGAAGTTCCCTGATTCCACAGGGATGGATGCTCTTGGCCTGTGCACAAGTAGCAGCTTTGAAAAGAGACCCCTGCCCAGGATTTGATGCCATCTGGCCCAGAAGGCGGGGAAGGGAGGGGGTGTCAAGGTGCCATGGGATCTGTGGGTTTGGGCCTGCTAACTGGAGCAGATTGGGCTGCTCCAGACAGGCCACAACTTCATGTCGAGGTCAGAAAACAGAATTCACTTTATTCATTGACAGGAGCAGGAAATTTTCACCTTTCGTGTCCGCTTTGTAAGCTTCTCTGTGGCTAAAACATGATGGTTATTGAAAAGTGGGGATGTTAATCACCATTTTAATAAACCTGAAAGTGCAATGCGTGGGCCGTTCTAACGTGTCTGGGGATGGATGTTTTAGTCTGTCTGCTCCTAACTGAGAAATTGGTATTATGAAATAGTTTACCAGTGTTTGAATCGACCTTTCAGGATAAGCATCAGTCATATCGTCTATGAAAGAATTGCAAAGTGTACAGAATATTTTAAAATTAATAAAAAATACAAAACTGTGACCAGGAGCTGCAGAGCTAACTCCTTACAATTGTAATGGGTCTTTTGAGGTGATTAGTCTTGCTACCCCTGAAGGTTTGATGAATGTAGCACCCACAACCACCAAGAACAAGAGTATTATCCCACCTGTCCAGGTACCTTTAAGATAACTGTTTCTTATCTTAAAGAAATATTTCTCTTTTTACCACAGATGTGTTTCTCTTTTTTTTTCCTCATTAAATGTTGACATCATCAAAGCATTTAAGAACATTTTTTCTGACTTACCTCTGAAGATCTCTGTTGTGACCTTTGAATGTCTCCTTCTGCTACATAAAATTAAGTAAAGAAAACCATGTGGAAAACAGCTTATTTAAGGCATATGACAGTACACTGTGGCACAAGACATGAGGCAGCACTTAAAAATCCCAAATATATTGAGAAATGGTAGTGCTGCCTGAAGCTTTAGAGTCACATGTCATGCAGAGAGAAACTTTTAGAGGGAAAAATGCTAAGATGTTACTTGAGTTTTCCATGTTCCACTGACAGCCAAAGTGAATAATTGTGTGAGTCCTACTTGCTCAAAATATTAGGGATGATATGCCTAAGTGTATTAAAAACCAAGGTTTTCAGAACCCAAACAAAAACTGGGCATCAGATTCACAGTAGAAATCAATGAGAGAGAAGATTAACACATGGCTTGTAAATATCACTGATGGGGGAAAATGCTTGTTACAAAGATTTAGGGAAATATTAATTTAGTGCTAAGTTAGCCCTTTTATGGTTCATCCTTGTCAAATGTATGTTTTCTTTAGACAGATATTTCAAGTTTGGTTTTTGGGTTTTTTTTTTTAAGAAAAAAGCCTTCTAACATAATTTCTAAGTATTGATAACCTATTTTTCCACCACAGTTTGTCATTGAGAAGACCAAGGCTTATTCTATGAACATTAATTACCTTTTTCATCACATAGGATGCATATTTTGTTTCCATGTCTTACAGAACAAAGCAATTATGGAACGTGTAACAAACTTGTCAGATTCTGTAGTTGGTCTTGAATCATTTATTGGCTCTGAGAGAGAAACCAATCCATTGTACAAGGATTACCACGGTAAGTTCCATCTTTAGCAAAGCAAAAACTCTGCCCTGAGTGTTTCTAGGGCACTTAGCAGCTCACCCTCCAATTGGGTATCTGCTATGAAGCAGCATTAGATTTCATTTTGGAATATATCTCTTAAATGTTTCGCCTTGCCTAACCAGTCTGGAGTTAGGGAAATTTTCAGCCAAGTGCATTAAGGCTGCAAAGGAAACATGGCAACTCCTTGCATGTTGTCAAGCCACATTACTGAGGCATGGCTCAATCAGATGCACATCTCAACAGGCAGGCTTTGGGGAATTCACATGCAGGGGAGGCTTGGCAATCATCTGACCAGCAAGCTGAACTTGTCATGAAATCAATACTTTTTGATCCGCCAAGTTTTAAATTGAGAACAGGGGAAAACATATATTATAGTAAGGTGGAGAAACTGCGAAATTATGTGCTCGGTAAACTTGGCCTAAAAAATAATGGTCTGTTTTTTCAGCTATAGGTTACGGCACTTGCACACTTAAGGAAATGAATGTGGGTTTATGTGGCATGTAAAATATGAAACTGATTTTGGTAAAAAGTCATGTAGCCCCTCAAGTGTTTAATCTTCAAAATGTGTCATGCTGCTTAATCTTGCGTTTTGATTCCCAGGGATTTTTGTTAGCTGTTGCAGCAGAACTATTTAAATTCCAAAAATTATACTAGAAGTTATGCACAGCCAAAGCAGTGAATAACAGTTTTAGCTAATCCAGAGCAGTGCTCAGACTGTGCATAAATTACAGCTCTTATTATTGTGATACTACTGTAGTTCCATGGAAACCTTGAGCTGAAAGTAAACTGCTTATCTGAAACCTGCTGTAAACATATGACAGTGGCAGTGTTTTCCCTAGCAGAATGTATGGAGTATGTAGGAAAGAAGCAAAGATGGTCTTGAGACACCACTGTGTGTATGCAAGCTGTAATTAATAAATCAGAGAAAAATCTTTCTGACTGTGAAAGTAGTGCACATTTCATTATCTGAAAAAAAAAAGGTGAATGAAAAAGAAACCGTGAACAAAAGCTGGAATAATTTGCCTGATTATTTTTCCAACTGTATAATCGTGATATGGCCTTTGTTTTATGCTAACATAATTCTGTCAATTTAATACTCCTTTTCTCACTACTGAAGAGATCCTTTAAGACAATGTGTGTTTTAGCAGTTATTTCCTGGTTTCCTATAAAAATGTATGCTAAATCATTTCTGGTGCCATTTAAGAAAAATTATGTGCCAATACACATAGCTTTTGAGATCTGCACAACCTCAGTTTGGCAGTCTGAAAAGAGGCATTTCTAATGGTTTTAACTTCGTGGATTCTTTTTGCCTAAGAACGTATTTTAAGGTATTTATTTACTGCAGATGATAAAAGATTTTGACATTACTCAGGAGAAGTTTGATTATATTATTGCATTATTTAATGAATCCTCCTTAATAATTTTATCAAGCTGCCTGCAAATTTAAATGTTTGAAAAGCCACAAAATAACGAAAGAATTGTATAGATGGCCCCTAAATAAAATTTCTAGGATCCTGTATATAAGCAACCCTGTGTTATACCTGCTGTTCCTATATGCAATAATTAGATTTTGTACTCAAAAGGCTAACAAATAATTCTTCTAATTCACTGGACGGGAAGCAAGGATTAAACTGTAGGGTTTAAAACTGTAATAACACTGTCCTAATATTATTGAGAATTTTTGTAATTAGTGCCACAAAAACTATGCTTTTTAAAGTACTTCAGTTTTAGGAAACCTCCTTAAAAAAAAAAACAAATTAATGTCTGGAAAAATACTTGCCTTATTTTAAATAAGGGGTTTAATGTTTGGGGATTTTCTCACAGCTGCCGTTTCGAAGTCAGATACCTTTTCTAAATGTTCAGTATTTCCATTTGGACGCTGGCTTTATGAGTAGCAAATATAGGCCAGTAACTGAGAAGCCCTGTAGAATTTTCCTGGTTTTCAGATGTAGAAAATCACCCTTAGGTTGTTCAGAGACTATATTAGGCTGCACAAAAACCATCCAGCGTCCTTGTCAGAAAAAATCAGCTTGACTTGCAGCTGACAGAATGCAGAGCTTGCAGTGCACCTAGTACTGTTAAAAACATCTGAACAGCTATAGAAGCCTCCTGCAGGAGGAAAACGAATTTCTTCTGGGGTGGCACAGGGGTTAAAATTTATTCAAAAGCGCCATCTAAATCGGGATTTCCCAGAAACTTTTTTTCCAGTCGTTTTCAGGGCACAAAACGAAGGAGTTCTCATTAGAGCTTCAGTGGTTATCAGTAACCCATAAGCCTTGTTTTGCTGGCTGCTTACTGGTGCATTTAATAAAATAAAGATCACTCAGTGGTGCCGTGGGCAGCATGCAAGGTGATAGCCATATTTGCTTACTGTAAATACAAGAGAAAATCGCACACAAGCCGGCTGTAGTTTTGACAAGTATTAAGCTCGCTCTTTACATCTGTACTTCTGTACCAAAGTGCAATTAGTTTTCCTCGCACAAGGATTTCTGTTTATCTTATTCTGCTTGATTACTTGAGCATAATCGCACCGTTTGCTTCATTGCTCCTGGTAGTAGGCTCCAGTTTAAAAAGGGGAGGATGAGTGTGTGTAAATATACAGAATTCTGCTCTAAGGCTCTAATTTATGCATCTGGATGTCAGCGTTTTCCTAATTTTTTTCCCCTCCTTTACTCTTTCTTTCCACAAGGTTTGGTTCATGTACATCAGATTCCTCGGCTTAATAGCTTGATGTGTGATGTGTCAGACACGAAGGACCTTGCTTTTAGATTAAAAAGGAAGCTGTTCACCATCGAGGTAAGAGAAACGTCGTTTCGCTATTTAGAACCCAAAAGGTGGAGCTAATCCCATCTCTTCTGTTCCGTTTTGTGAAATGCATAAAATATGCATCAGATGATGCAAATTCGTTTCATTCTGGTTTTGCTGTTCAGAAGGGGTTTGATAAAATACTGTTAGTATGCCTTCTAATTAAAAATGTCTCGTTTGCCGCACTAAATCGGTCCGTTATAAATACTTTATTTTGGTTGAAAATGTACATGGAAAGTAGGCCACAACCTTCAATAACAAAGCATGACATGTTTCTGAGGATGTCAGGAGCATATTTAATTAAATGTTAATGACTTGCTCTTACTTGTGTTAGTGGGTGGGAAAGTAGCTACATGTTATTACCCCGGTAGAGGGATTTTAATGTATAATGTTGCCTAAAATTGTGTGTGGTATGGGGGATAAGTGTCCTTATCAGTATTCAGAAACCATTTTCTTTGCATTACTGAAATCACCTTTCGCTCTTTTATGTCATTTTAAACACAGTATCATTTACACTAATGTCCTTAAGTAAATTTCCTACTAAATTTAAACTTTTTTCTGTGACCTTTATGCAGACAGTCCTGATAGAAGGCAGTAATACAAAAGATGTATTTCATTTTAATCTTGCTAAAGAGCAAATGAACATAGCACTATTAAGCAATTAGAGCTGATGTATTTATTAACCAAGTAATGCTTAGAGATGGAAGATGGCTTTCAGGGTGATGCAATAGTCATCGGTACAGTCTGAGCAAATTTTCTTTTTTTTAACAAAGACATAAAACAGCCAGGCATCCCTGACAAACCATTTTGTTTAATCTCTTTTCAAATGAAAAGCTCTTAAGCAGGCCACTTGTCTTAACTGCTTGAAACCATAAAAAGAGAGAATTGCCACCAATAAATTAGCATATTTTTTACTCCATCACCAAATGCTGGTCAATGTGGCTTGGCACTGCTTTGGTGTTTGGGACTTCACCCTTAAGTGACCACTTTGGCCCTTATTTGACCCTCTGCCCTTTTTAGCTGGCCACTTGATAAGGTAACTTAAGGGTTCTCTCTCTTCACTGCCCCCTCCCCTTCACAATTGCAAGTAGCCCTAACCTATAAATCATTGAAAGGGCCCTATCAAGTGACAAATTAAGGTGCCCTCCTCCTAATTAATGGTCATCAATGTCTTTAATTATCTAATCCTATTGAGAGTAGTTAATAGTTAATCAGGCAGCCAGTTCTTCGTGCAGGTCATCTCTGCGTGAGTGCTAGAAGTTTCTCAACTAGAGGTATCCTCTTCAGAAGCCACTTAAAGGCAAATACATGAAGGAGGGCTTTTTTCCCCAAAGACAATTCCTTTTTAACGTTTGTCACTTTGCAGAGAATGCAGTTAGTGAAACCAGGCACTGTGAGGTATTAAAGCCTTTGAGCAACCGCTTTGGAACGGTACAGTAGAAACAAAACCCTTGATAGTCTGTGTTTGGTTTTAAAGCACAACTGTTCTCTCTGTTTTCAGAGGTGTAGAGGAGCCTGCACCCTCCTTTCACAAGGAAAGGGGGAAACTTTTCATAGGAAATTCTCATTTATTATAGCTATGAATTAGAATATTTGGGGGGTTTCTCATCACTGAGTCCTGTCTCAGAACACAATTTTTTCGGGGGGTTTCTCATCACTGAGTCCTGTCTCAGAACACAATTTTTTCTTTCAGACGAATTTGAGATTCTAATCTATAATGTAGTTTGGAAGGAAAGAAAACCCTTAGCAGGAAAAAGAATTGAATTAGCCATGGGACACTGGAAACGAGAGTGAAGTGCAACTCTTGAAACAACCTGTTGCCTTAGACATGCGTAGATGACCCACTTGGATAATTTCTCCCTTCGCTGCTCAGCTGCAGCCCCTTTTGAACAACTTCAGGTTTTGTTAGAGATGTGCTTTCTGTAAGCTGAACTGACACAAACTATCCCTCTCTGAACATGTTGGATCGCTGTCCTACTGTGATGTTGCTGTACACGTTTCACTAATCTATAATACATATGTTTGTCTTCCTCATCCTGTTGGGGAAAGACTACAGCGAGGCTGGCTGGAGCAGTGAGGGCAATCAGAAAATGGGAGCAAGGGGAAACTGAATTAAGAAAGGGTGTGAATAAGGTGTTCTCAAATGGGTTTCTGCAGCTAGAATGTGATGTGTCAGCAGGCAGTCAGTGCTGGTTCTGGGGGGAGAAGCAAAAAGCAGCACAACAGTGTGCATTGCAAGCAACAGTATGCTTTCTACAGAATGCAGTTGCGTTTAGGACTTCTTCAGTGTGTGGTTTAAATATGAAATGAAAATGCGTGTTGAGTACCTTGCAGTTTTTTGGAAAGATTCTGCATACTTGTGTACACAATTTAGGATAAAAAAATATTGACCTCTAGTTGAAATGCCGCTCTAAAATCAAATTAGGTAAGAAAAGTTAGAAACATAGAATCTGTGTGTATTATGGTGAAATTTCTTCAAAAAGGCTTTTCATCACTACATCATTCTCTTTTTTACAGTTTAAAATAAGAGCATGGGACGTGGATTTTCTCATCTCTGGATTGCTCACCAGTTAAATAACTCCTTGTAGTTTGGCCCTCATAGGTGAAAAACCTTGAATGTCAGATCTATTTTATTAGATTGCAGTTTTGTGGGAGGGACTCTGCCTCTTTATAGCCTGCAGAACCTTTTAACCGTTTCAGTTTTCCTTGTGTCTTCTTCATCAAATAAGATTGGCCAAAATGTTTTCTGAAGAGATTTTTTTTTTTTTAAATTCAGGATGAAAATGGTTTTTTAATGAATATTAATGAGTGCTCATTGTCCATTTATAAATTATGAAGAGGCACCTTTCCAGGAAAACTTCCATGTTTATCTGAAAGGGGCAGTAGCTATTTCGAGCTTTCCCAAATCTTCACACGTTAGTTAATAGCAATATACTCTTATATGCAGTATTATCAGAGATCTATCTTATGTGCATGCCACTTTAAAGGACACAATTTTGAAGTTAGCCTGTCTAATCCTATTTCTTCCCACTTTGGAATCTTAATTAGAAGGAGATAAAAACCATCATTTGACTAAATTATTGTCTTGAATCTGTAGCAAAAGGTATAATCCGCAATTGGGCCAATTAGTGTACCCCATAGTTAGCTATGCTGAGGCAGGAAACTTGATTAGATCTGACACCAGCCTAGTTCCCACTGTTGTTTTGCCAGGTATGATGGTCAGACTTCAAAGGGCTTGAGGCATCAGCAGGGCAAGGTTTGGAGGCCAGCTTAGGTCCGGTCGTTAATCTCTCTGCTAAAACCACAGCAGCCCTCGCACAAAACAAGCTTACACGACACAATCATGCGGTATTAAAGTTTGGGTTGAGTCATGCCAATTTGCCTTTGATTTTCTGATGATTGACTAAAAGATGGCTACATGACTAGACACATACTGAACGTTTACTGATTAGGTAAGTTCCCCAAATATTTGAAATATTTTTTGATTTCGCAGTTAAATGATATGACAACCCGTTCGTCTTAATGCGACCGTTCAGTGGAGTTGTTCTTCAAGTGCTTTTTTTGCTTTCTTTGTAGCTCCGAGTGTAACTTTTATCAACATTTCAGAAATTTTGTAGGGTCATTATGTCCATAGTTTTATTTGACAGAACTTTATCTTTGTTGTTCCAAAGCCTCCTGTGTCAAGACTTAAGGAATCTGTGCTTAAATTTGGTTTTTTCGGTGCTCCAAATTTCTTTGGGAACATTGTTTGTCTTTCTTAATTAGGTAGATTTATAATTACTCTCCAAAAGGACATTTTCCCTTAATTATTTTCCACCTCACCATCGAGTAAAGCGCTGTTCCACGGCTGTGATTACATAAGTGTTCCTTTCTTTTGCAGTCTGATTTGTTCAAATATTGCAGTAACAGTGACATGTTTCCATTCTGAGAAAAGCCTAAGGCAGCTTTAGTATTATTCCAAATGATTGAAATTGCCATCTTGCTGACTTTCCCTTGGGCAGCTTAGGGCCTGTTTACTTTTGTATTTGTTTCACATGTTCCCTCTGAGTTTGGCTGGCAGGACATCATTACCTGGTTTGACAAGACAGTTGGAGAAGATTCATATTTGATTAACTCCCTTTGTTATTGTCTGGACAACACAGACCTCTGAAATTATCTATTTAAAGTTAAAGCTCCTGATAAATACAGATAAACGCTTGCAAATGGGAAAGTCTGTGAGGGTTTTTTTTTCAATTCCCTAGTTTTGCTTAGTTTTTAAGACTTCAAGTAACTGTCAATTATTAGAAGTATAGAGACTAAGCTTTTTCCTACAAGTTTTTGTATTATACTTTGTCTAGCAAATAGTTGTTATGCAATACATTTTTAATCAAAATACAAATCACAGCAGCCAATATTTTCTTTTAAATGGCTACAACACCTGTGCTGCCCACGATAAAAATCTTTAGAAGCCAGCTCAGTTTGAAGCCAAATGTCATATATGGTTTAAAGTGTTGCCACACAGCAAAAAACAAGATTCCAGAGCTTAATGTGCAAGCTCAGGAGTTTCTTTTCTGAGAGGTGTTTCCTAACAAGAGGGGAAGAAATTAGAAGAGTCCTGTGGCAGAAGAGTAGCTGGTTCCTCAGTGCAGGGCAGATGCAATATGGTGCCATGGTGCACTCTGTACTGCATTTTCCCCGTGGTCATGGCCAGAGTAAAAAGTTTGGAAGGAAATAATCACAAAAACCAGCAGCTGAGTCTTTACAGAATTCGAAATAGATATATGATTCCAGAGGCATTCCAATAATATCCTGTGTTCAGCTAGCAGTAAAAGACCGTGAGAAAATTAATGAGTGACAAAATAAGAAATAATTGCAACTCCAGGTATTCGTGTCTGTTATGTGTCCAACATTGGTATTTGGAAGATGACTTAAAACTCTTCGAGGTGGTGATTTTGGCCATTGAAAACAGGAAATATGGCTTAGGGAGCCTCCATCTGAAATCTCTGTATTTCTGACTTTTTCAGTCTTCCTTTCAGTGTCTCTCTTTTCATTGCTTGTCTTAGACAGACTACACCGTGGTAAGTTTCTTATTTGCAGAAGGGGAGTGCAAGTGGCCACTGTCAGAGATTATTTACCAGGCCAGGTGGGTAAAACCAAGTCAGAGCTGATGTCTGCAGTGCTCCAGTGTGCTACCCACATAGCACAGGTTTGGTCCTGAGGGGCTCAGGAGCTGGCATCATCACCGAGTGCCAGAGCTGTGCTCCTGCAAACATTCCCTAAGTAATTCTTCATCAGGAGCAGGTGTAGAAACAGAGGCTTAGGCTGTTTCTTCTGGAGGAACAAGTCAACCCTGTCACCAGCACATATGGGTCAGTATATATTTGAATTACACCTCCATGCCACACCAGCCTCTCTACTGAAGTGAGAACTAGAAAATGGCAGTAAGAGCGACACTTCTTTCAGCTTCTCCCAAGAGAATTTGAGGCAGTCTTCAATAAATGGCTGACCCTAATCTTGATGATATTCCTCAGATGTTTCTAAAGTTGAGTAAATTTGTAAATGAATGCATTTGAACCAATGAAGTATTTTTGGCCACTGTTAACAAAAAGAATCAGTGAGCCTGGGGGCTGAGAAAAGGCAAAACACTGGTTAATTATAAATTTAGGTAAACTGGGAGTTCTACAGCGATCATTCAGTAAAATAAGGAAAATAAGCTAAGAAATGCTACAACGTGCACGTTGCCATCCTGATCTATATACCTTCATATAGAGACAGAACAACTCTGCATTTTCAGATGGTGCACAGTGCCCTTACAAGACTTGACCCTCAGTTAGGGCCTTAGGATACCAAAATAAAACCTTCTTTTACTAAGCCAGCCCTTGTGACTGCCTGGCTGCCCAGGGCCTGGAGGCTGGATGAAACTTCTCAGGTGCTCCTGGTCCAGGGATGAGACTGAACTTTTCTAAAGAGTTACAGAAAACATATTTCTTCCATTTTCTCATCCCCATGTGTTTGAGAACACAACTACCCCTGGGGCTTGCATGGGAAGGAGACCTTTCTCCTCAGCCTGCCTTGAGCAGATGCCTCATACCTGGCAAACTCTAGTGCTGGGTGTTCCACTCGAGCTGGGGGATTCCAGTGCAGGCAACTCTGCAAATAAAACTGACCTTTCCAACAGAGAAGGCTAAAACATTGGAATAAAATTCAGCTGTAATTTATACCGGTAAAACCAGGGTTTTTTTGCTTTGATTTTTTTCCTGTCCATTTTTCCCATTATATTAACCACTGGATTATTTAAAAATAGTTCAAAAAACAATACTTACAATACCATAACCTTTTCTTAGTCTAAAATTAATACTACTGCAAAAAAGAATCTCCTGCAAAACGAATTCTGTCATAATCCCAAGCTCCATTTTGCATTATTTCACCTAGTAGCCAGTTCAGGTTCTCTTTACCTGGTATGGTGTACTTCACTGAATTGTTTTGTCAGATGCTGTCAAGCCAACCTACCATTGTTAAAGAAAATCAAACTAAATCATTTTGGCATGAGCCTTCCAGGAATAAGGCACAGAATATGAAGGGTTTGATGAAATCAAGGATTTGATTTCAATATTGTAAAAGACTGCCTGTCAAAAATGTATTACATTCTTTCAAACAATTTTGAATAAATATACATGTTTAAAATTGTGACAGTACCATTTAGCTAAAGTTTTGGGAGAGTATTTTTAAATTATAATAACTTGAGGTGAAACAATACTTGGAGAGCTCCTGTTTGAAAAGAAAAACCCTCTGAATCTTAATGGTGCAATGGAGTGAAGTCAAGTGATCCATTTTATATAGTATATGGAATTTCAGAACACATATCCTGTGCACATGTGGAAGAATTTAATTTGCAAATATCACCTTCTTGTTGTATACTACTGATGAATGCAAATTAAATTATTAATTGTCTGTCTGTAGGCAAATATAGGAGTATATTGTTAACTCTTAGGTTTCATAGGAAGATTGGTAATATCCTGAAACTTATTTAATTGATTTTGGTTTATGGCTTGTACAACAGTGTCATGTGAGTGCTCCATTCAGTTTTTCAAAACTTTAACCCTTGCAATACAGTGCAACTGCAGTTTCTTGTCAGTAATCAGAACTCATTTAACAGAACTTATTTACACAAATAATTCTGGTGCTCGGAAATATTTGTGCCTTGTCTCGTTGCAAGGGAAGAACACACACCACAAAGTCATTAATGCACTGAAAGGTCACTTGTGCATCTTGCAATGGGCTGCTCATTCTCAGCATCTGTGCTAAGGGTCAGTGTTGCAGCAGGAAAGGGTTTGGCCTGGTCAGTCTGTAAATAAGTGGGTCAACTTCTCCTGTACTGGCCAGGCAAGTAAAGTAAATATTCCCACTTTTTAACTATTAGAAGACAGGTAGATTAAGGACATATTTTGTAAAAATGTTGGTTGATAAAGATTAAAAAACTCTTTCTCTACAAGAGCGTTATGGGTTAATATAGTTTGGTTTTTAGTTAAAAGAGAAGCAGTCTTTTGTCATTTTGTCGGGATTTGTTATTTTTGGGAGAAGGGGTAATGATTTATTAGAAGTCAGATTTAGATATTGATATATTGTTTGATTATTGAGGAAGCTGGATGTGATTTTGAGAACATATATATAAAGATAATATTGTGTTTAGGATAGTTTGTGGTTTTGGTGCTTGGTTAGTAGGTAATATTAGTTGTATAGGTAGAGGGGCTGGGCCAGGGCCTGGTTAGGTTCTAAAGAGTGGGGGTTTTTTTAAGAAAAAACCTCTTTTTTTGGGTTTTGGTGGGGTTTTTTGCTGGGTTTTTTTTTGGGGGGGGTTGTGGTTTTGGGTTTTTTTTTAATTATTAGTTGTTGGCAGGGGAAGGGAAAATAGTTGCTGGGATTTGATATTAACTGTGGGCCCATTTTAATTAAGATTGGATGGAATTTTTTTCCCTCTTTCATTCTTTTAGTATGTAATAAACTATCTTTTATCACTTTTAAATAAGTTTATGCCTCTTTTACTTCTTTTCTCCTAATCATATCACACAACAGCAGGGCAAACACTGAAACCACCACAAATGGTTTATTATTCTCTGAAGCAGCAGTATGTTTGAGACAAAGGTCTGTGGGCAAGATGTTGAGGGTGAGTCTTTAAGAAGCAAGAAGAATTAAGCCCCATGTTTGTAGTACTTCTCAGCAGGAAACTGAGTGCCACTTCCATTAAATACTCTTTTAAAAAATCACAAGTCTTCATAAAATTAGGATATTTTGTAGTTGTATAACGTTCTCCTTTTACAAAGAGTAACAAATTCAGTCAGGCTGTTGCCTGGCAAAACACATCTCTGGTTTTCTGTATCTCTGGAAAGGCAGGAAAATAAAAATGAAAGCTGAGAGGATTTCTCAGCCTTCACATTTCCTCATCCACAGGTCCACATTGTACCTGAACCTTATTGGCATGCACTGAAGTTCAGGGCTCTTAGTGACAGGAATGAGAGGAGGATTTGTCATGTCCACGTGCAAGATGCACGTCCACCTGGATCTCCTTGTTTCAGCCTTGTTTGTTGTGGTTTTAATCATGATCTTTGGGTAGGAAGTGATTCAAAGTCCTCTCTGAACCAGGAAACTGGAAGATAGCCCCATCTAACACTTGTAAATGGCAATTTTTAGGGAAACAGACCAGTGCTGCCAAACAGTTGCCGTGACTAGTAACACACACAAACAAATTTCAAATGTTTTATTGTAACTTTGGAAATTCAAGATTAAGTGTTAACATTTCCAGTCTTTTGAAAATAGTAATGGTTTTGGATGAACATAAATCTGTAAGGAAACCACAAATTTGTAGTTTCTTTAAGTTTTTTACCTCTATAGAAATTGTTTCATACCGTTTTTCTGATTTATTGATTTTACTGCTTCACAAAAACTACTACCCTTTATGTTAACATACAGGAGCTTGAGTTTTTAAATTATTTTTATTGAGAGCAAACTAGTCATTATTCTTAGTCTGAAAGACTTGATGAAAGTGCCAAAAGGAGACAGGAGGAAAAAAATACACATACACTGCAAAGTACTGTAGGTGAAGAAAAAATGTTCTGTAGTCGTGCAAATACTACTTTTTGCTTTGGCTAAATTATGGGGTATTATTTGTAACTAAATTCCAGAGTACATTTTATTCTTATGTTTCTGGCCAAGAGAATTGCTCAAAAAGCAGATTATCATAAGCAAAATGGGTGAGGACTACAGTGCCCAAGGTGTAAGCAAAGTTAGGTTCTGGTCATGGCATCTTTATTGCTCTCTTTCTCACAGTTGTTTTAGTTACATGGGTTTGGATATATTTTTGTATTTGGTTTTTCTTAGTTCTGTTTCAAAGGCTTTTCAAAGGATTCTGTATCACACATAAGGTAATTTAAAGTTTCTCATTGCATGTTGAAACCAAAAGCTTTTGAAATATCAAGTGAAGCTGTCTCCTAGAAGGAAAACATTGTTTATTGCAGTTAAAGTGGTATTTGTAGCCAGCTTAACATTGACACCATATCAGCCCCCTCCAGAATGAATGATATTGCCAATAAACCATTCTGTTTCCTTCTTCCTTCTGGAGAATATAAACAATTGTATAGTGTACAATAATTAAAGCTTTTTATTGATGTCCATAAATGCAGGAATAAATAAAGGGCATTTGGGTGCCAACTTATACCAGTCATAGGCTGCTTGACTTTCAGAAAACAGCTGGTAGCACTTGCTGAAAACAGTTCATTTTAATGCCTCATTTCAGGTGTTTAAGGTTCAAAAAACCTGGGTTTAGCTTATGAAAATACAGTCCATGGGCTCTTCATCTGCTTTCTTCCCGTTTGAAGTCTGTTGTAGCAAAAATTACTCAAGAATTCCCTCTGATGTTCATAAGTTCATGTTTACAAAAAAATGCAAAAAGTTACTTTTTTCCCTTATTAAACCAGTAATCTTTGAGTGGCGTGTCTGCTTGAGCCTTGTTGAAAAGTAAAAGCAGAAAGCAAAACTAACCAACCAGTTGACCACTTTGAAGGGGGAGGATGTGGGCACTGCTGCACGGGAGAAATCCACCTCACCCTGCACCCAAAGCAGTGCTTGCCGTTCTCAAAAAAACCTGATTGCTCCATATTGAAGTGTTGAGATCTTCAGTAATCTTTGCTAAGGCGCTGCACTCTGGCTTTTTCTGGGAAAGGCAGGTTTTCTGTGAAGGTTTGGGGTGGAGGATTTGGCCGTGGCAGCTGAGTCTCGTGGGGAGGTTCTGAAGTTTGTCACGCACCCGCGATATCTGCTGAGCGTTTGGGTGTTGGGTGGTGACCAGACATTCCCCTGTTTGGTGAGGAGCTGGGCAGTGACCTGCCTCACCAGGCTGGCTCCAGACTCTGCAGCTGGAGCAGGGAGGAGCTGTGCAGGGTCTGTGAGAGTCCTCAGGCAAGGATTGCTGCTCCAGGATAGCTCAGGTTTTGGGCATTCCCCCTTAGCTACTCTGATTTAGGAGCCAGCACACCGTGAGCAGATGACCAAGAGCTGCCCAAGGCAAGCCTGCTGGTGGATGTAGCCCCAGCTTGTCCCCATCTGGGTGTCCAGTGTGGGAGGTTTGGGATGAACACATCCCCAGCCACTGGAGGTGCCAGATGTTCCAACTGAGCAGCGTTTTCTTGCTGCAGTTATCCCTTGGTTTCATCTCTTCTCTCATTGATTTGTTAGGAACTTAGTGATGTGTTGCTTAGTCAATAAACCCTGCAGTCTCTGGAGATTGATATGCCTCAGGTCTGCAGTCTAAAGCCCCTGAAAGCAGCACTAACTTGCTAATCAACACTTCTCCCCTTTTGGTGGAAGGCTCTGCAGTTCTGAGCAGGTTACATTTCCTCTCCTGCCTCAAGTGCACTTTCCCTTTTCCTACCACAGACTAGTATGGCAGGAGTTACATCAGCTTTTTTGTTTGGTTTGGTTTGGTTTGGTTTGGTTTGGTTTGGTTTGGTTTGGTTTGGTTTGGTTTGGTTTGGTTTGGTTTGGTTTTGTTTTGTTTTAATGAAGGGAAAAGTGGTTCTCCTTCTAGGATGAGTATTTATTAAGAGATACAAACCAGCGTGTAATTTGTAATTCTTGTTGCTGTTAAAAAAAAAAAAATAAGAAGGAAATCTAGTACTTGTATTTAGATCTGATCCTCAATAGTAGCATAGCCATGGGCTGTTTATGCTTGGTCTACATCATCCAGACTAAAAATAGCCTTCCTGTCTTTTTATTGGCAGAGTTTTAGCTATTCCTTAAATTCTGTTTAAAAATGGATAGAGAGAAAGACAGCATAAATATTGAATGTCTGCAGATATTTCAGTAACTAACTAAAGGGAGATTCCTGATGCTTTGAAGAGCTCTATAGTTAACTGGAATTCATATTTTGTTTAAGAGGCATTTCTTAAATTAATAGAATCTTTAAAATATTATGGTAATTTTTGTATTTGTATCATTAAAGTAGCTACTTTTAAATAGCTATATATTAAAATAGATTTTTTTTTAGTACTGTCCTGCTTAAGTTTTATTACTTTTAGATTTCCTTTACTTTTTGATAAGAAATTACTGGTGAGGTATTTCATTTCTCATCAGCTTAATGGGAAGCCACATTATTTCTAGTTTTTCTATTAATTAAGTGAGTTTTTGCAGAATAAGAAGACAAGTCACTAGTGGAAACAAGGAAAGAAGAACTGGCTTTTTTGTGTTCTCTCTGTCCTACAAAAACATGGGCTACTTTAGAAACTTTCAAGGCCACAGTCACGTTATGGAAAAGACAGTTTTAAGGTGGAAGTGCATCTCTGATGATTTTTTATTGCTCTGAATAGGGCATTTTGACTTTGAAAAAAGCCATGAAAATTAAATTCAGGCTACTGAAACACCCCTAAATCTGCAAAGGAGAATTTTTACTCTGGTAACAGAGTAAGGTTTTATGGTAGAAACATTACAGTGAAAGGATTTTGTCAGTGGATTACCTGTAATCTCACATTGAAGCATTTTTCCTCTGTCTGAACTAAAATTCTGTTTGTACCGTGGTCTTTACTACTTCTGCTTCTCCATTTTTGTTCATCCACACCCTGATGTGTATTTGCATCCTTTAGGACAGCATTATCCTGCACATTCAGTGTAGTTGTCTGTGCTCACACAAGTAGGAATAACTGCAATACTTCCTTGCAGCTTCATGGATTTTCATTGTTTTTTGTTTCTCGGGTTTTCATCCTGAAATTCTGTTGTTACTTTACAAATTGATCCAAAAAATCAGCACTTCTCGTGGTCAGATGCATTGGAAAGAAACTTCTGTTAACTGCTGCTTTTATGGAAGGTTGGTGGTGGTGTTACAAATGAGATGATGAAAAGGGAAGCTATGAATATTGTAGTTTTTACATGAGAGCATCCAAAATAAAGTAAATAGTTGCAATCCATCTGTTGCAAGTGCATAGCACTGACATAGAGGGCATATCAGTTTTCAGAACTCATAATCAAAACAGAACATTTTCTAGTGAAAATTAGGCATAACTGGAGCAATTTTCTAAATAAAATGTAGACTTCTGGCAAAAAGATCTGTGAGTAAAGCAGAATTTGTGCAAAGCCAGGAATAATCCCTTAGCTATCATTTTTACTGTGAGCTCTATCACTATTTCTATGACATTATTAGTACTCAAACTATTTTATCAGGGATTTATAACCTTTTTTTTTTTGAAAGAGTAAGTGTGGTCCCATACAAAAATTACACCTTTAAAAGATTTAAAGTTCCCAACATAAAAAAAAATATTGGAAAATCACTTTGTATCTTGCAAAATCAAAGCAGCTATTCTTGTTTCATCTAATGTATCATTCGGTGTGGTTGTATGATAAACACATTATTCCTTGAACAGGAATTAAGGGTAAAGCTGCCAGGAAGGGGGTTTGTTGTCAGAGTAGTTCCCGCCTCATGTTTTGTAAGAGATTTCATGGTCCCATTGTAAAGAGTGGATGATTTAAAACGTGTTCCCAAGATAAACTTTCCCATTGTCATTAATGAGGATGGATAATACTGAGTGACAAGTGCATTAGGAATGACACAGAAAGAGCTGTTAGATTTGTCAGAGCCGATCACTTCAGGCAATGAAACTCGAGGACATTCTCTTTTAGCGATTTTTTGCTATTTATTTAGAGAACCCAGGATTGTGATTGCTCACACAGGTGGATTCCACTGTTTAGTTCATTAAATATTTAGGCATCTTTGGGAAGGTAAAGGTGAGAAATGTGAGCACTGCACTCCACTGTGAGGGGCACAAGTGGTTGCTTTGCTTACAAATAATTCAGCCAAACTAATACACCGTTTATTTGTTTCTAAAATGTTTGCTTGGTAGATAATTTTTTAATTTGCAATACTCTAACTGAATAGGACTATTTTAAAGTTATATAATAAGAAATCCTCTGAACTGTCATAGTGAAGCTTCTGGGATGAAGAAGCCTAAAATTAGGACACTATACATGTAATTTACATTGACTTAAAAATTGTATTTCTCCACAGAGCAAGACTTTTTAAATATTTATCTCAGAATAATTAATAATGCATGACTTTTACTGGTGTTTAAAACCCTTCCAAACTACAACATGCCTATCAATTTCCATTTTGAACATGCAATTGGTCACTTTTTCGCCTTGATTCATCTTGCCTGGCTGCCAACCAAATTTTGCCTCTGTGTACCTTCTTGACACTAATAATGACTGAGTTCCTGTTCGTTTGCGTGCAAGATTTCCCAAGCGGCAGTTTGGGGCTGGGATAAACTATCTATCATGATTGCATACAACTAATCTGCCTCAACCAAACCAGCCCCTGATGGAAATTGCATTTGACAATTCACCTCTCCTTGGCGTGCCTGAGGTGAACATAGCTACAGACCATCCCCGGAAGGGCAGAGCAGCTCCTCCATATGTTGGGGAGGATCCTTTTATTTGTGTCAGGAGATTTTTTTTTTGCAAAGCATGTACAGGCAGAGATTATTTTTATTTTCTTCCTGGACTTCCTCATTTGCGGGTGCGTGGCTGCTGCTTTCTCCTAACCAAAGCGTTTTGGGTTCGCGAAGCATTTTGGGATCTTTGTTTCATCTGAGTTCTTCCTTTGAGGTGAACCAGGGCAATATTGGATCTATAGGAGATAAAAATTCAAGAGGGATGTGAAAGAGGAATTATTTTTTGTTAGAATTCATAGACCAGTAGTGCTGGTCAAACATCAGGCAAAGTACCTGTTACTCTGTTGATCATAACCAAAACTTACAACTGCTTGGAGCATTTGGATAACACAGAACCTGAGAAAGAATGAAAAAGCAAATTTTTTTTCTTTCTGTCATATAAGAAGTTTTTAATTCCTTTCTAAACTGTAAATTTATTCATATTGTTTATAGTTACTGGTTTAAAAACCTGACTGTACAAATATGTTCTGACAAAACAACCCAACCCTTTTATTTCTGGGTAAGATTACTCAAGTGATCTTCCGAGTAAAAAGCTTTGTAGGATTCCTTTTTGCTAAGTATTGACCTTTTTGTATGAGTTCACTTTTATCATAATATTTTAAGTAACAGCCTACATCAAGAGTGCTGCTTTTCATTAGTGATTTCTATCACTAATGCTTCATCAGCTATAATTAATTTTTCAAATGTAACCTTTCTGAATAGAGTAATAAAGTCCTATTTCTAGGGATATAATTTCTTTGTAGTTTTCTTCGATAGTTTCCATATTTTGAGTTAAATGCTACACTGTTTGGATAAATAAGTCCCTTCCAACACAAGATATTCTATGATTCTGAAAAATCAAAATTCTATGATTAGAAAATAATGATGATACTCTGGGATATGTTTTGATTTCTAACTGATTTGTGCAACAGCATGGTTTTTGCTGGGTTTTTTTTTCTTTTTGTATTTTAACAGAAGCACAAAGATCCTCAGTCAAATTGTCCTTTCAAATAAGCACAGCCCATTCCTGTTGCTGAAAAGGGGAGTGGCAGTGGCACACTCATAAAGGCACAACTATCAGCCTCATTTTCTCTCTCACACAAGTCATACTTTTCTCCTTAAAGCTGAAATACATTTTTAAAGTACTTTCAGGCAGCAGATTAAGTTCAAACTGAGTTAGCAATCTTTTTTAAATGCTTGACAGCTGAATGTTGTGCTTGTATCTATTTTAGTTGTGGGGAGGAAGCTAAATAATATGGGTGTCATGCTTTCTACAGTATTTCCAGCCAACAAGTCCAGAAGAATCAGCACCCTTTTGAATAGATAAATCATTAATCTTAGTAACCAGCTGCTCTGAAGGCAGGAAAAATTACTCAGCCACACAGCCATGCTCAGTTCACCTGTTACAGAAGCAGTGTGCTAAATCTACCCATCATTTATGTCCTGCTTTCCATATTTGTTCATTTATTTATTTTAATCGATTTCATTCTGATTCGTTTTGCTTTGAGTGTCCCTCTGTGGCCCAACACAGTGCCCTGTGTAGGTGCTGGTCACTCTAGACCTGCTGTCTTGGGGACAAAAGCAGTGTCACCATCTCAGACCTGGCAGCCTGAGCAGAGCACCCACCCACCCACAGCTCTTTGTGTGACATTGCCTTGACATGTTCCAATCCTTTGGGCAACCTGTTTGGTTTGTGGATGGTTCCAGAACCCTTTATTGTTGTTTTTGTTGTTCCCTTTAGTGTTAACCATGACTTCTTAAAAAAGAACTTCTTAAATCCTTAGTCTGGATTTGAGATTTTCTTGTGCGTTCTTTCCTGTGCGACATCAAAAGCTGTAGGCTATGACTTGATGTGATGACTTTCCTCATGGATAATAGTTCTTGTCCACATCAGAAGGAACAGTTCTCATACAAAAATGAGACCTTTCTCAAGCCTCTGCTATTGCATGTTAAATAGCTGCACTGGTTTTATTGTCTATAAAGCAATATTAGAGGGGTTTGGAGGTGGCAGGGGAGTTCCATCCTGTCACACTGCACTGCCAAAGGAATTAAGGGAGAGGGATTTGAACTTTGTTGGGGTCTGCAAATTCATCAACAGTTAAATGTAAATGAAAAATATCATAACATTTTCAAGATAACCAGCAATCCTTTAAAAATATTCTGCATGTATTTTTAAAATAATTTTGTCAATCTAATTGTACACTTAAATTCATTACAGTTGCCTTCCCACACCAGTTATGCCCTTACCCTCAACTATTTCTGACCTTAGGATCTCTAAATGTACTTATGTGCAATGCCATTGAACATTTGCATTTTGAGATGAAAATGCAGTTATTTGTAAATCTGGTCTGTAATTCAAGGCAGGCTTCCTCATCAATTTCCATGTCTCCAGTGTGGTGGTTTGTAACCCCTTTGTTAATCTAGAAGTAATGAGAGATCTTTACAGTGCCTTTGTATTACAGAAGCATAACTTTTAAATCCTCTTGAAATTAGATTATTGCTTTCAGAGACTGAAACTAGAAGAGACTTTTAAACTGCTACTTCAAAAAAATAGTAATTTTTATGAAAGAATGTGTAATGCTCTCTATTGCGTTGATAAAGCTTTACACATCATCTATCCTTTGGAAAAACACTCCATAAACCACACATAAATGCAATTCCTGAGATACAGCAGATGTTTGGAAAGTGTCAATTCGGACTTTCAATTGACTAAAGACCTTCTGTCTTCATCAAGAGAGCTACTGGAAAATACTTAATTAGCAACATTCTTAGTGTAAGTTTTAGTGTTGGGATGTACTTTCCATAGAGTTTCAAACTCTATAAAAGGGGAGGAAACATAACTAAATGTAAAATGCTAAATCAGGCCACATGGACGGCAGCAGGGATGTGTATTTGTGATATAATGATGTTATCTTTGAGCTGTGATCACTGCTCCTTGGCTGATGTTCCCATTCATCCTGTATTCCTCTTTGCTTTCCACCTTCCTCATCTTTGTCTTAAAAACTGCGAGAGGAAGATCTTGCTCTTCTTGGAGACTGGACTAGATCATCTCCAGAGGTCCCTTCCAACCCAAACCATTCAATGATTCTGTGATTCACACAAAGACACCAAATGTTGGAATGCCTTCAGCAGCTGGATTAGTGCCTGAGCCTCTTTACTGCTACACTTGATTAGCAACCAAACTCTTGGCTGGCAATTAATATGAACTCATTAACAAAAGAAAGCCCGATAGTCAGTCTTATGTCCTAGAGATTCAAAGGAGGATTCTCTGTCCTCTGGGATGGAAGTTCAGCTGACAAGCAGAACTTCAAATCAGGCTGCTTCAAATGCTGTGGGCACTGCCGCTGACTGTTTTCTGAATTCCTTGGCAACAGAGAGTCCTTGTGACTTAATAGTGTTGATCTGCCAAAAGAAATGCAATCTCTGGTTGGAAAACTACTGTTTGATGAATTGTTTCATTCAGCTACACTGTTGGTGAAAGTTCCACATAACATTAAAAATTCTAGGCTTATACTTAGATGTCTTTGATTCTTCACAGAGCCCACGAAGACAAAGACACAAAAAAGCTTTTGCACAGACTGAAACCTGTTCCTCATGAATATTCAAAGAACTGGCTTCAATCACACAGAACAGAAAAAACATATCAATCCAACCACTTTTATTGATACTACTACTGATTCAGGTGTTTCATCACGCTGCCTTTCCTCCTTTCAGCACAAGTCTGTGAACAATTTCTTATTCCTGGATCGTTCACCCTCAGTCTTGTGCTGCTTTTGCACTTATTTTGGAGAGAGGTCTACTTAGGACCATCAAACCTTGCTGCAGATTGTGTGAGACAGATGATTTATGGACACTGTCACCATTACTTGCTTAGTTCATTTTGTCTTTCTGCTGTTAGGCAGTGCCCACATGCTGTAGTGTTTAGGCACCCTGGTTCCGTAAAACTGCTTCAAAAGAACACAAACGCATTGTCAGTGGAAGGCAGGAAACACCTAAGAGACAAGCAGTCTTCCTGTAAGAGTCTCTGTCCACAACAGAAAGATGCTGGCCCACCTTGAATTTATGGTTCATTTGGGAGTTCATATCCAGAATGATGATTCTAGCATCTCTGTCCTCATTTTGAAAGAGGATTTTTGCTGTCTTTTGGTACACAGGACATCTGCTTCTGTGTGTCATCAGAGATACACCCATTCCCTAGTGAGTCAAGGTCATTGTTGTTGGAATTGTCGTAGTTCCACGAGTTTTTCCCAATGTGCTGGCAAATGGCAGTTGTTCATTTGAATTAGCACACCTCCTTCTCAGGGCACAGGAGGCTTCTGTGCCTCCCATCCCATTCCTTCCATCTTTCTTGCAGGAAGGTTCAGGTTTTTGGTATCCCAGCCATGGCAGGCTCCAAAAAACAGCACAAATGATGAGCACACCTGGCTGTCAAAGTGCTCCCCTTTTTCCTTTGCAATGAAGTTCCTTCTCATCAGTTGGAAGGGTGATCTGCTGCTTTGTTGAATGACTCATGTTCATTTGTTCTCCTAAGTCTATCATCAAGCCCTGGATGTCTTAGCTGGACAAAGGTTTGTTCCTGATCTAACTCCTCCAGTTTCTCTCTCTCCCCCTTTCTTGTAAAATGCCATTTTCCTTAGACTACCTCCTCCTCCAGCAGCCCTTCAGGAAGCTTCAATCTTTTTCCTTCATATGGTTGCTTTCTTCATCTTTACCAAGTCCTGCAGCAATCACAAACTTCTTGTGCTACTGAAATATACATGAAGAGGAAAACCCTTGCCTTTTCTCCTGTTTCTTTTGCAAAGAGAAGAGGGAAAGGGAAGTAAAAGTCAAGGTCAGAAGAAAAAGCTGAAGAGTTCTACGAGTTGTGACTTTTGACCCTGTTTGCTACTGCAGGTGAGACTGTGCAAAGAAAATTGACTGTACTGTGGAGAGAGCTGCACATACACACACACACACACACCCTGACCCTATCTCCAATCCTTTGGCTGCATCAAGAATAATAATTTACAGCTTCACTAGGATGAGGCTGGGAGAGCTTTTCAAGCTCACAGTCCCACTCCTTATCTCCTTAAGCAGACAAAAGTCAGTGATTTGCTGTCTTAGTGATTCATCAACATAGTCTTAGATAAGTTCAGCATATATTTTCTATGAGACAAGAGGTTTTGAAAGAAGAGGAAATTTTGGAGGAATTTTTGAAAGACTGTAATGAGACATTTTGAGAATTTTCGTATACAAAGCATCCCAAACCTAAGAAGAGAAAACAAAAGATAGATTGCACAGCTATAGGGTAGGTATGCTGCAGTTTAAGATATTTAAAGTGATGTTAAATTGCCAGGCCCTTGAAAATGAAGATATGTGGTTTGTGTTTGCTTCAGCAGTAAAAAATGGGATAATGGAGGGCTAGAATGACATTGGTGTTCCTAACCAAAGCACTGAACTGGAAAAATAATCTTTGCAGTATTGTTTAGAGTATGTCTGGATTTATCAAGGTGATAAAGAAAAAGACTGGAGAGAAATAATTGAGGTCTTGGCAATGGAAACAAAATATATAGACCAAGAAGAAAGGTTACCTGTTAGGAGTGTTCTACAGGAGGAAGTATTGCTTTCTTCTTCATTATTATGATGCTATTTAGCTTTTGAGAAATTAACTGTCAGAATCTGAGTTTGCAGTGTCCAAGTGCTAAATTTACATTACTGTGAGCTAGCATATTATCTCTTGAATTAAATCTCTTTGTGTCCATTATCACAGTCAGTATTCTGTAAGTCATGGATCTGTTCAGGGATTTTTGATGCTTCCACTTCTTGTTTTGGTTCCTTGTTTTGACCATCAGCTTTGAGCTGTTGAGTTCTGTGCAAGAATACTGCATCTACCCTGACTGTTAATGGAAATTTGATTGAGGTCTCATCTGATTTGGAAGTACAGTTCTCGTGAAGCATTTTTTCCCAAACACACAACAGCCAGTGTCAGCTGGATCTGGGTGTCCTGGTAGCCATAACATAAATGACTCATAAAAAGCAAGTGACATGAACAAGCAATGCAGTTGATTTGTGTCTTGATTGGGCTATAAATAACACTTGAAGTGTATGATTTCAGAGCCCTGTGGAGCAAATGATGTAACAGCTAGCAGGAATATCAGACTGAAGAATTCCATACAGCTGCCTGTACCAAATGGCAGAGGATTGCATTACCAGGCTGAAGTTCATGTTGGGCATGGATTCCAAGGCATTCTAGGTCAACACTGTGGATCAGCCTGTTGTTCTGGAGTTCTGCCTTTAGAGGAGCTGTCTTCTGACTGTAGGCAGTTTCCACACGGTCATCCACTCTCTTTGGTAGCCTGCATGAACACTTTCATGCTCAGCTTTGTCTGAAACTCAGATGAAGGCAGAAAGTTGTCCAGGGTGTGACTCATTTGTCACTGCCCGATGCAGTGGGTGGGTGTCGTTATAGGACACAAAAAAAGGATGAGAGACTCTAAATATTTTAGAAGGTAAAGAGCATGGAAAAAAAGCTTTATTGTCTATTTCTTACTACCGCTTTATAATGTGTTCTGATACAGACTTAACATGGTTGGTGAATAGGAACGACACCTCTCTGATCCCATTGGTTAAACCAGAGAAACAGCTCAAATGTTTTGAGAACTAGAAAAGCAAAACACCACCTGGAGAAAGATTGTTTTGAGAAAGGAGAGTTGTTTGCCAGGATTTGTTTTGAGAAGAAGCTTTCTTGAGAACTTTTTCCTTGGGAAAGAGTTGTCAGCTGCTAGCAGGCTAAAATCTCTGAGACCCAGAAATATCAGGCCCACAGGTGGGAGCGGGTAAATCACCACAGGTTCTTTTGGGTGAAAAGGTTTCTAGGCTGTACTAGTTTTTCCTCTAATCTGCAGAGCATAAATTTACTGAGAGGTAACAACAGAGTAAGCAATTAAAGGAATCTGGGCTGGCAAGGCTAAACACTTGTTGGGGCATGGAAGAAAAGAGAAAGGAAAAAATAAGGGGCTCGGTGATTTGTACGAAAGAGTTGAGGACAGAAGAAAACACTACACAGAGAAAGGAAGTGAGGACATGGACAACAACAAATTAGGTCTTCCATTAAGATTATTAACTCTGTAATAGGTTTTTAATTCATTTTTTTCCAACAGGGCAGTTTTTAGGTCGCCCTTGCCTAGCAGAAGGGCAATGATTGTAATTCATTGAGGACAAGGTGGGCGGTATTTTTAAGACAATGCAAATAGCCATAACATGTGAGGATGCTTGTTCTGCTCAGATGTCTTGGTTTGTCTAGTAAATTTGTCCAGATTTGTCAGATCTGTAGAAAAAACAAAGTGCTGTCTCAGTGGTTTAAAATTAATTTGTGCTTGCGACTGGGATTTAACAGTTCCTTTGAAGCAATTATTATTTTAGTACAAGTGTATATGAGATGCTACCTGTCAATGAGTACCTGGGGAATCCTCAGTATGCAGATCACTGACCTGATAAACTGAAGCAGCTCCAAGGGAGTTGTTATGGTCTGTCGCATCAATGGGTATTTAGGGACTCTTTAATATGTGGATTATTAGGACAGTAAAAACGTCTGCAGCCCTTTGTGCCAGTGCAGCTGTTCCACAGGAGTGTTATTGCACAGCCTCACAAAATGCTGCACAAAAGAAGTTGATGAAGCTTATGTAGTAGCCGTGGTTTTGCATTAAGCAAGTGGACTTTTTTAACTTTTTCCTAAAATAAAGAAGCTTAGGCATTAATACTCATAATAAACTGGTTGAGTTTGGAGACTGCATTCATGACAATTGCCATTTTTCAATTTTACATCAGGTGAACAAGAAATTACCATATTGAATTCTGTGCCTATTCCTTCCCAATTTTTTTTATCTGTAGTGTAGGAAGTAAACAGCAAAAGTAACAGCACCTAAACTTCTTAATTTACAACAGTGACTGATACCAGCCTGGAACACATCTTGACAAGGAGACTGTCTGACCTGTGAAGCTAAGTTCCTTGGTGCAGCATTCAAAAATGAATTTGTGTCAAACAAAAAGCAAAATCATTCCTGAGTTATGTAAAATTTTACTATATTTCGGCATTTTTAACAGTTTCTGAAATACTGCTCCAAAAAACCAAAAACTGTTTTTAACTGTGGTGACAAGTACAGCTGATAAGATAAATGAATAAACAAAAGATAAATCAAGTAAATAAAGTTGGGTTATCTAATTTAGTGAAGATGCCCACAAGATGATAAAGCCAGACATTGTGAACATCATGAATATTTTCCTCTATAAATTTCTCACACAACTTAACTTCAAATTTTGCATTTCAATAATAGGTTCCAGGGGTCTAACTAGCACCAATTTTACTCATGCCCATATGATATTGCTATTTGTAAAAATGCTCTGTGCCTAAGAAGAAGAAACACATAAAAAGGTAATGAAGATGACAAAGCTGCAAGTGTGTAATGAATACTGTGAATATAGGTGCAAAGTCCTTCATTTTTAAGGAGATATTGCAATTTTTTTCGACTGGATTTTTTTGTTCTCTAAGTTATTAACACGAGAAAATTCATAGTACTGAACCTAAGCGGAAAAATTTTAAATGGTGTTTACTTTCACGTGTATTTACATCTAAAGGGATGTTGTATAGATGGAGCATGAAATTGCAGGTTTTGATGTCAGAATTTTAAACATGAGTTTTCCATTTGTCAAAAGCTTAAAATAAAACCGCGGTTTTCAAGTACACGGCCTCAAACTGCTGCAGAGCTGTGGGGTTTGTAGTGGTCCCTCCACTGCTCCGCATCTGTCACAGGGGAAAGTGTGGGACACGAGGAGAACACATCCATGCTCGTGCTGTTGGAAGATAACCCACTCTAAACATCCTCAAGGAGCCCCTACATTGTTCCCAAGTGCTCAAAACACATCTTAAGCCCAATGTTTTAACTGAACAATAGAGAAAAATAACGCGCCTTTCTTAGAATACTCTTAAAAACAAAATCTGGTTCCATCTGTTGTCATTCTTGGTAAAGGCATCCGGAATAGTTCAATCTATTTTCCACTCAAATTAACACTGAAATAATTATGCGACTGCAGGTTTCGTTTTATAACTGCCAACAGTGGCTGGATTTGGGAGCTTTTCCCCCCGTTTTTTAATAAATTAAATTTGGATTTTGACCTTTCTGAAGTCAGATTTGAGAGGCTGAAGATGTAGTGGTAGCATTTTAAGCAGTAAATGCTAATTTTTGCCTCTTAAACTGAGGCAAGCTGTGAAAAGCAAAGACTTATTAGGAAGAGTTGTCAGCAAAAGTTTACACCTTTGATCTACAGTGAGGTTCTCAAAGTTTGCAGTGTCACATTTCTTATTTGAAAAAATATTCCATTATGTCTGTTACTGGCGCTCTCGTAGAAAAATAAGTGTCAGAGTAGCTGCCAAATTAAAAAACAATTGATGGAAAGTAGGAACAATGAAATATTACTGAAAGTAAGAAGTTGCTCTGTCTGCTGGAATAATAGGAAATTATCACATTAAGCACATTATCAAGATAAAAAATCAACAATGTGTATACATTACAAAAAATTAATAATTTCATTAAGCAAGCCAGATTCAGAACTTCTCCAGAGTCAGTTTACAATTAGAAGTTTCTCATGGACTTGATATTTCAATGAAAATTACTTATATTTGCATTGTTGTCTCAATGACAATGATAAAATTTACTTAGGAGAGGTCAATCAGTGTTCACAATGAAATTCATACTAAAATGTATTTCAATACTGTATATTGTATATTCAGGGTGTATTCAGTGGGACAGAAAACCTAGACTTGTCTTCTTTTGTAGTTTGCTGTCTTTTGAAAAGATTTAAGTAGCTTTGTTTATAAATGGAGTGATTTCTTTCAGTTTAGTAATTTGGACCTCAGTTTCATTCTTCTGTCAAAAAGGAAAATACAGATCCCACAATCAAATTACAGCCAGAACTTGTAAAGTCAAAGATTAGAAATTCACTCTGTCAAAATTTATCTATTGCAAAATGGGAAATAACAGTTAAGAAAACTATTCCTTTGCTGGTTTATAGGAGATATTAATAATTTTTTAATGTGATTAGCTATTAAAGCATCCTGATTCTCTGAATGGGCTAAAAAAGATTGGTTTATGTTTTACTCAGATCATTTTTTAACCAAGACGCAGAGTAAAACCAGATGGATGAAGTCATTATTTGCTGAAAACAGCAAATGTTTCAGGATATACATGCAAGAGCTTTTTGTCAATATTATGCCACATATGAATAATTCATTACCGAAACAGTGCTACACTTTATAAATAAATAGCCATCTGCAGTATCATATGCCATAATCCTACAAATACTGACACCAATGAGCAATGTTTTACATGTCACTAACTCAGCAGTACTGTTCTGATGTTAAAGAATAATAGTTCTAATTTAGAAAGAGTCTGTAGGCTAATCAGCCACTTCTTCAGGCCTGAATTCGGGATATTTAGAGTAAAAACAACCTGGGTTGTTACATCTGCCAGGTGCCAATGATTGCTGTCACTTGTTCTGCCCAAGAAACTGGGAAGAATGAGGACATTTTCCATCAAAGGAGATGTTAAAACAGCATATTACCATTTGTGGTCTCTTCTGTTTTGATTTCTGCTCCTTGGGTTGTCAAAGTTCTTTGAGGTGTTAAATGTTAGAGGAAACAGCGGTGTGGGTTTGGTTTCAGCTCCTGCTGTTACACGGTCCCTCCCTGTGTGGTTCCTGCCTTAAATGTAGCCCACAGGTACCCAGGCCACGACTAGGTATTGATCCAGAAGAAAAGGCAGAAATATTCTGGCCATCTGCCATGGAAAATGCAATTTTGGATACTGCTGTCACAAGCAAGTCTGGCAGGATAACCCAGACGAACGTAGCCAATTTTCAGTGAGAGCATCAATAGCTTTATTTTGGCTTGGAGTGACAATGCTTTCCAGGTTAAGTGAATTTCCTCTTTAAATAAAATCCCTTTGGTTTATTTTTCTGTTGGAAAAATTAGGCTGGACCACGTCAGAGACAGAGTGGTGCTCCCAGAGGCTGAGATTTCAGCTTTCTGTGCATTCCTGGTGCTGTGGCTGTCATGGCATGTGGTCTCACATAAACACGGAGCTGCAGCATGGAGTGGCAACTCCACGTACTCTCACAAGTGCCCAGTGAGTTCACACAACTATCTCACTACTATTTTTTGGTCTTTGCCCTGAGGAAGGAGGAAAAAAACATTCATTACAACTGCAGGGGTTGTCCTGCCTCAGGGGTAAGGAGGACAGCACATACAGACATGGTCATAATCTTACCCTCACTTTCCTTACCTTTCCTTTAACTCTAGTAATGATTTTGTGTCCTGATGCAAAATGGTCATTTTGCATAACAGATTTCAAAAATGGACTAGATCGGAATTTTAATAGTTTCAATTACTGCTGAAAGATTTGCCTTTTCCAGATACTCACCCATTTTGCCTTAATTTAGCTTTCATGCTGGTTTCTCATTAGGTGGTTATCACAAAACAGATCTTTCAATTAACTTCCCAGTATTTAAGGTCTGTGTCTGACAAATGATCCTGGTGATAACACATTGTCAGTCCACTTCATGCATTAACTGTTTCAGAATAATGTGCACAAATAACATGAGAAGTGCTCCTCTGGCTGGTTCTGAACGTGTCCATCCAAGCTGCAGGGAATCACAGTTGATATCCAGAGCTGTGACAGTCTTTTCTCCTATTGCTTCCCACCCATCTTCCTCCTGCTTTTGACCATGGGGTATCTTTTCCCTAGAGAGCCCAGGGAATGTTCTTTGGACACCACCACATAGCTTCCTTCTGTCTGGTAGGGAGCAGGCTTGAGGAAAACAGTTCCCTGTCCAACAAGGGAGCCCTGCACTCTCCTCTAAATTAATGATTCTTTGTGAGAAGTGCTCATGAGGAGAGGACTTCAAGGGAGAAAAGGATAAGGTGCCACCTTTCTGGTTTCTGCAGGGCCTGCGGTGGCAGCAGCATTTATGGATTGTGTCATGACTAAGGGGTAAAACCTCTCTGATAACATTTGTCTAGATTTTCCTGGAGTGGAGTTTGGTAGATAACATACCTTGAGAGTGAACCATTACAGGTAATTCATCTTTCTTTCTTTCTTCTATTTGTTCAACACTGTGCATTAGGGCTTTTAAAAACAGTGAGGGTCGTTTCTACTGAGAAATGAAAGCTGTTAACCAGATACTGATCTAAGGGACAACGTTGTCATTCTCACATGGATGCTTGATCCATGTGCAGCTCTGTCTAGCAGCAAAACCACCACTTATGCAAATGAGGTGAAACAGCCTTTGCATGGGTTGAAGTTGCAGATCAGAGGTCTTGCACTCATTTCTGATTGCATTTATGTGAAAGGCTTAACATTTGAAAGGAAGTCCGAATGTGAACCTGTTATTTGATAACTGCACTTCACCACTGAACGTTGCCCTGTAAAGCAAGATGACAAAATATCTAAATAATGTGAGTATTTCAAGATGCCTTCATTTCTGTTTATGTAAGCGCAAAAATATATTTGTCTAATAAGGATTTTAATAAATGCTTGAAAATGGATTTCTTAATATGCTCATTATGTTTCTGAGCCTGCTAATTCTTTAAGGAAATGAAGAAAAAATAATGAAATTATGTTACACAGGTACTTAATTTTTTTTATCTCTGATACTACTCTGGTAATTAATGTCTGGTTTATGCAAACTAGACGATATCTCTTACTGGACACATTACTGTCAAGAAAATATTACTTGCCTTAATTATCAGTAATGAAGCAGGGATAAGCTGCTCACTTAGATATAATATATCTAATGACCTTTTCAGCTAAAGGTTATGATGAAAGGTATCAGTTTCACAAATTAAGCCTCATTCAGTTTCTGGCCTTTGTCTAGATTAATGTTTGGAGGATGAGTTTTAAAGTCAGACATAAATTGTGTTTGGTGTTTAAAATTGATTTAGTGTCTTGCTTTTAGTACATCATTTTCTCTCATATAAATTACACCAAGCCTCATTTTTATCTTCATGTTTTATTATGAAAGCCAATAGTTGAGTCTAGTCTTGTCTTATTAACTACTGCTGTATATTTTGACAATAGTAACTGGCAGAGGAAAGCTTAAATAAGCATTTTAATAGGGAGGCATGTAATGATTTTTAAAAAGCTTTTTTTTTCAGTTGTGTTTGTTTTAAGAACTTTGTAATCAAAGTTTTTCTCTCCTCATTCTGAACATATAAAGCAATTTTAAAAACATAATCTTTCCAAGGTGTTGTTCTTGTTTGAGTCCGCGACCTAGATGTGATTTAGGGGTTTTTTGGCTGATTCAGCAGTGACATCAAGATTTCATCTAACAGTTCATTTACTGAAGGATGAAACAGCTCAGTGATGTCTGGGAAATTTTAGAATTCCAATGTACATGAGTACCTTTACAGAAATAAGTTACATCTCCTCTTGTTGCTCGTTCTGTAGGGATTCAGTGACATTGTGGTGCTTCTGCACCCAGCATGCTTGATCTGGGGCATTTGAGTGCAATTTAGGGAAAATTCCAAATAAAGGATCACTTATATCTGTACTGATATGTGAAAGGAAGATGTAGCATGGTCACACATAGCTCCATGTGCCACATTTACCGTTCAGAACTGCACACAGTGAGCAGAATGTCCGTGGATCAATTTAAGCCTCAGCTCCTGTTCCTACAGCCAGCCTTTCAGTTGGCTCCAGTACATTCTGCTGAGCTCTCCTAAACAGCTCAATCCATAGTAGCAGTTAGGCTGGATGTTTCTTAGCTCAGCTTTGAAACCAGTCTTCAGTCTTCTGACACACCAGACTGGAAGTGAGAGACTCTTCAAAGCCTCCAGACTTCTAATTCCCTTGGAAGAGTGCAGCTCCTGTGTTGAACAGGATGTTGGGACAACTGCATCTTGCCTTCCTCATGGTAAAACTGTCGTGCTGCTCTGTTCTCAGCCTGCCTCTGTGTCTTTAACACCGTGGGGGAGTCAGAAAACATTGACTTTTAGCAGAGCCCTCTTCAGTCTGACTTGGCAGAGATAAACTTGCCAATAACGCAGGCAGTTTGATTTTGAACCAAACAAAGCCCACAGACCTCAGGCTAAACTGAGAGGAGGGAGGACAAAGCCAATTGTTCTTTAGAAAGCTTGGGAGATACTAAATGAATTGGGGTAGCAGGAATTAATCAGCTGATCCTGATTCTACTTGCATCAACCGAAGCAAAGATGAAGAGCCTGATGCAGAAGGCAGCAGCCCTGCTCTTGCCATGAACAT
Source organism: Nicator chloris (assembly GCA_013400495.1). Taxonomy (NCBI): domain Eukaryota; kingdom Metazoa; phylum Chordata; class Aves; order Passeriformes; family Pycnonotidae; genus Nicator; species Nicator chloris. The sequence continues at coordinate 188,275 of WAAE01015263.1, forward strand.
GTTTTTAG